>BLKM01001584.1:70950-457104 GCA_013340265.1 Coptotermes formosanus
TTCTGAGTGTTCACACACACACACACACACACACACACACACACACACACACACACACACACACACACACACACACACACACACACGAGCCAAAATGGCAACCACTCAACCAAGCAGGTTGGCTCAAGTCGTAATGCTGTTCACGCCGTGAAGGTGTCTAGGGGCGTAGAGGTATAGAGGTATAGCTCTAATCATTTTTAACCTCGGCGCTAGGTGTAGGTGAGTGGTGAACATGACACTTTGGCCGCTTTACCCCTGGGAACGTACCCCCAGTTCCCATTGGGTGGGTCCCAGAACTAGTCCGGACGTTTTGGAGAACAGAAGAATCTGTTGTCCTTGCCGGGACACGAACTAGGTACCTTTTGCTTCCGACTTGTATTCAGGAGATGCCAAGTACGAATCTCGGCGGGGACACGGACTGTCCTGACAGGTTATATTTTTCCTCAGTCCCTACCGGCAAATACCGGGATAGTGCCTTAAATTAGGCAACGACCACCTCCTTTCACATTCTGTCCAATTCATAATTCACTATCACTCGGGCATTCCCCGTTTAGTCAGAGTTTGTGATAGCGTTGTTAAATGAACTACACACAGTCATCCGTCCTGTGAATTGTGCTGTACTGCATATTGTACATTTGCCAGTAATTTACTTTGTACAGGTTTGTATTAACGCGTGGACAGTCAGATTAACCCTTTAAAGACGAAGCGTATCTGTTTTATATAAGGACTCAGTGCGTACCGCGCTGTAAACACTCGCCACTTCGGTTACAAAAACCAGTCTCTTAATGTTTTATAAGGCAAAAGTTGCTGTTTGTTCTGAGATCTGTACAAAACACATAAACACAATGTGGGCACCACGTAGAATTTTCTAATGTTAAACCTGGTCGTATGTAAAGTTACCGCTAGGCTTTAAAGGGTTGAACTATAATTTATGCTGGTGGCCGTAATTGAGTCAGGATATAAAACAGATATTTTTTGTTCCAATGAACGCTTGTCGCATATTTACATGAATTTATTTAGTAGTCTGTGTCTCGTATAATTTGCATGCAACATGTGAGTAATTGAAATTCCTTATAAATGAATCCCGACGTACGCTGACTTGCAACTATCAATTTTTGTGCAACACTGAGGTTTCTATTTGTGTCGTTATGAAACACTTAGTGTCTTTAGTAGTTACAAATATAACGGAAGATGTCAGCAATAAACGGTAGGTACTTCAGGCATCTGTCTGTGCTTCGCCAGTACTGCGTTCTGTGGTTCTGTGCATTCGTCGAAAATAAGTTAGCTCTGATGCTTATTTGTTGCGATAATTTTGTGGCTAAATATTCGAGTTCATCAGAATGAAACCCATGAAGTAAACCTATTTTATTGTCTTGAATCTATACCGACCACACTTTATTTCCCAGTCCTTGCATTGCACTTTAACACCTTTTCCTTTATATTCTTGTATTTATTGATGGGGCAAGCTTGACTAGGTAAAGCAATAAACGTGTTGTATTGTACTTGTCGCTGTAGATTAGAAGACAGTAGTTATGCACAGGCAAAACGGGATGGGACACCCAAAGAAAACGGATTTAAGTATTACTGCAGAAGGAGCAACCAGATCACTCGGGGGGCGCAACGGATCTGAAGGCCCAGACCTTGACGGTAATGTGTATATGGTGGTGGTGGTGGCGGCGGCGGCGGCAGTTGTGATGGCGGCGGTAGTGGTGGCGGTGGTGGTGGCGGCGGCGGCGGCAGTTGTGGTGGTGGTGGTGGTGGTGGTGGTGGTGGCGGTGGCGGCGGCGGCAGTTGTGATGGCGGCGGCAGTGGTGGTGGCGGTGGTAACGAACTGTATTTCCGTTCACCAGTATGAGTATTTTTTCTGGATGACAGTAGATTTGACTTGCTGTATATAGTGTACAACTTTATGATTGTGTTTATCGATTGAGGTTACCTCAATGCCCCAGTTTCTTCGTATTACAAACACATTCTCCTTTCAGACTTGTTACACATTTCAAAGACTGTTCTCATCAGGATCTTCATTCCACACCAGTGCCTCGCACCAAAAAGATTGGGGGGTTGGGAGGGGGGAGAAGTAGCATATTCCAAACAGCATGAAGTTGAACGTAAGAGAAAGGAAGATAAAGCAGCTATGTCTGTAACGAACAGTGCGGCCTGGAATTGCCTACAGCTGCTGTAATGTAGTTTCTAAATTAAATGACTCTGCGGAACTACCGCAAAATGAGTAGTGACTTGCCAAACAGTGTTGTTATGAGGGGCAGGGTGAGAGTAGGGCTTTATTTTATAGTACGAGGATCAATGGACGACTACACGCAGCATGAGATAAGTCAGTGGAAGTGGATATGTTGAATTATCATGAACATGGGGGGGGGGGGCGGTTATTGCTTGCCGCTGTTCGGGTCAAATGTCAAGACGGGGGAATCTGGACCGCCGTACAGAGGGTGTAGTAGGATTTTGTAGATGTCATCGCCCTGCCACCTTCATCAACAGTAGACCGAGCAGCTTTGTGTAATAATAACGCTCTGGGCTTCTACTCTTGAGGTTTCGGGTTCGAGTCTCGCACGGGACAGCAGCTTTTCTGAGACTTTTCCGGGGTTTCCGCAGTACTTGCAGGCAAATTCCGGCGTAACACCTTGATTCGGCCGCGAGCATTTTTGCCCAAACCCTTGTATTCAGTGCTCACTCTACCATATGATTACATGGACTAGCATCGTTCTTGCAAGGGTAGTAGCACCGAGCTGGTGAAGAAATTGCTCACATTTTATGGAGCTGGAAGGTTCATTACAGTGTTAACAACAGCCCGCCACTTTTACCTATGCTGTACGATGTGTATACAGTCCAAACCCTCCAATCATGTGTCTTTAAGATCCATTTTAATATTGTCCCATCTTCGCCTAGGTCTTCCAAGCGGCTTGTCCTTGAGGTTTTCTCAGCAGTGGGCGTACTCTGTATGTATTCCTGTTCTCTCGTGCTTCTCATATTCCCTGCTCATCCCATTGTCTTTTTTTTTTGAACGCCCTTGTAATATTTGGCATGGAATATAAATCATAGAGCTGCACATTATGCAGGATTCTCCAGCCTCCTGTTAAGTTCTGATCGCGCCATCGACGCTGTATAATCCGAAATGCGGATTACAGAATACTCGTAGATTCCGGGAATAATTGACACTGTCGTTTTCTGCGCCCACAGAACGGTCACGGTTCGCCAGTAGTATTCACCCTCACCTTGGGCTGAGTCAGTTTTGTATGTAAACAACAAGTATTTTTTTTTTTGCCAACAGCCCAAATCGGGGCGAGGCCGCTTGATTATGAGGTTTCTAGATCACAGACAACTAGACACACACACGCACACGCACGCACGCACGCCCTCTGAACGAGTGATCAGCTCATTGCAGAGATCGCTACGTATGCCACACTCAAGGAACAGAGGAGACGAACATCCATGCCCTTAGCAAGATTCCAACCCGCGAACCCAGCAGTAAAGCGGCTTAAGCCTCTCTTAGAACGCACGACTAACGAGATCGGCAACAAGGACGTTTAGGATATTTTTATCTGCAGCTTACAACCCTGTTTCATGTTGGATTGCCGAAAGAAAAAATTCTTTGTAAACGTAAAACCGAAGGCTGCAACAGACCGGTCGGATAAACCTCTTGTGGTTGCGTTGAGAGCTGACCTGGATAGCTTCCATGAAGTGTGCAGCTAACGTGTCTGTCTGTACTCATGTATATGAACCCTCCTACGTGCCTGACCGCTGTTTGAACACGAAGCAGTTGCAGCGTATTTCGTTCGCAGGCACAAAGTGCTGATATTGGAGTTGGCGTATGTAATATAGTCAGTACTTGGAAAGGGGTAAAGTAATTTCCGCTTATCTGTATAGGGTGTGGTTGATAAATGACAATTAAATGAGGAACCAGCGAAGTTTTTGTCGAAATGCGGATGGATTGGTGGGGTAATCGTGAATTTATTGAAGTTTAATTTGACAAATCATGCATCCCGTACGAGTGCTACACTGCTGATTGTTACAGCACCCTTGCTGATGGACAACTTTTTATTAAGCATTGTTCTATATAGTTTTATATAACGCGAACTCTTGTGAACATGGCAGTGGAAATGTTTTTGCCATACAAGTAGTGAATTTCTTGAACCGTTGAGCGATTACGCCTAGTGTCATTTGCTACGCAGTGGTGGTACACAAAATTATGTCACAGACTGTGCTGCCTACGTTCAGAGCAAGGCTTTCAGGAAACGTCATGGTCTTCATGTCCCATTACCCTTGAGCATTGTGTCTGACACACTGAGGATAACAAAGCAAACCACAGTAGACTGAAAATAAAAGAAAAATTGTTAATCAACGGCATATAGTGATCGAAAAGGTCCCTGGTCGAAGTACCGAACACGCCCAATATTACTTCAATTCGTAGACTGGATGAGAACCCGTATTCTTGGTGTGGTATATAAATTTGCGGTCACACCAACGTAAGATAAAAATGCTACTCACTTTTAGAGTGTGAATTTGAGTACTGCTACTTGTGTCAGATGGGAGATGTACGTTTTGAACATGGCTCGTTAAGGGGGCCTGTTATTAAGTGTCACGTGAAGCTCCGTCAGATTGATTCGAGGATGGTTTGCCATACAAGAAACTATTTGCCTCGTTCTTAAACGCGCCGGAATACTTCTGTTACCAGATTGTGGTAACTGGTGACCCCATTCTTTGTCGAAAGCCCACACTTTTACCGTGACATGAAGTATAGGGCTACAGGGACTTGGAGTATCAGTCTGGGATATGATGCCCTGTCGCTGAGTAGTTGGTTCGCGACGTTTCGAGCCAATGTAGTAGTGGTCTCGTCTCCAAGGGTCTTCTGTGACAGTCCGACCCTTTGTGGGTCGAAACTTCGGGAGTTACTTATCCTTTGACGCTGTGTCGTATCGCAGAAGAACGGATGCCTCATCCACACTGCTGCGAAGACCTAAATACTCGCGTACGAGGGAGCTTTTTTTAGATGCTGCGATTTGAAGCGTAGGTGCGCGTTACGAGTCAATTCGTTGTGAAGGCAGGGGCGTCCAACTCTACTGCACGAGTCTCAGCCCTAAAAGCAGTTTGTTTTGTACGCCACTGGAATGTCATTGTGGATCGGTATTTAGTAGTCGGTATAGCGACTAGCTACGGGTTGGATGGTCCGGAGATGGAAAGCCAGTGGGGGCGAGATTGTCCCCCCACTTGGCCAGACCACCCTTGGGGCAAACCCAGCCTCCGGGTGCCGGGTCTATTTTCCGGGGTAAAGCGGCAGGGCGTGGTGTTGACCACCGACCCCTATCTAGCGCCGAGGTTAAAGAAAGAGTACGGCTATGCCTGGGCTTTCATGGCCTGTTCTGGGGGTGAACTTTGCCTTTTTACTTTGCTGGAATATCATGTTGGTACGGTATATATGCTGTGATGTTACACGCGTGTGGGCTGTGGCGTGTCAAGTATTCTGGCATATGGAGGTAAAAAGTCTGTTTTACTAATGGGACTGTTAATTCTTTTTCTTTCTTAGTTCCTCCCTCTTCTACCTACTTGTTCATAGTAGGTGTCGAGGGTTTTTGTGATTTCATTTGATGACATTTAAGTACACACCACAGTCGGTAGGACTCCTCTAGACGAGTGATCGGCCCGTCCGAGAGACCTCTACCTGACAACACAAACGGTGCACAAGACAAACATCCGTGCCCCCGGTTGGATTCGAACCCACGATCCCAGCAAGCGCTCGGCGGCAGACCTACGCCTTAGACCGCGCGGCCACTGGGATCGACACATTTGTCAACACGGAGTTAAAATACCGTTTCGGCGCCATGTTTATAATTACAGAAGTAAAACATTTTCGAGACGTGAGTTTCTGATAATGGTGTTGTTGAAGATTCAGCTTTCTTAACAAGACTAAGGCTAGGCGCGCACTGGCAACTAAACTGTTGCGGCGATGGAAAAGTTGCCGGTGGTGGCACAGTGAACGCGCGCTCACTGCAACAAAACAGTTGCTTGTTTGTGCAACTTTTTTCCTTCAGTACGTAATGGACCTGACAGAGACAGCATGTGTATGTGCTCTTCTCCTTAGAACAAGGGAAGTTCAACGCAAAAAGCGACACTGCGTACATCCAATAGTCAGTAAAAGACTTTTAAACGGGCAGTTCTATAAATTGTATGAGGATTTAAGAAACTCTGGAGCAAAATTTCTCAGTTACTTCAGGATGAGTATAGAAAGTTTTGATAAATTGCTAGCGCTCCGGTATTAACTTTTCCACATCTTCGAAGACAGACATAGCCGCGTGACAAAATACGCAAGGGTTGTGCGCTGTACGGCAGACAACAAGCAACTGTTTTGTTGCCAGTGCGCTCGGACAGGCTGAAACATGTGCTTCCTATTGTTACGAGCAACAGTTCCGTTGCCTCGAGAATGGTTCAGGTTGTAACTTTTAAGTTGCCGCAACAGAAAAGTCGCCTGTGCGCGCGCTCTCGTATAAAGCAATGTTCTCCATCCAGGCAACTAAATAGCTGAGCAACAAAAGTTGCCAGTCCGCGCGGGGTCTAAGGAGAAGGGGTAGTTCAGCGGTAGTAGTATAAAAGAGGCTAGAAGACGGGACCTTGAGCCAAGGCATGGGCTGGAATTGTTTTCTTCATTGCCACGCCACCGGAGGCGGCGTCTCCTGTGTCAGTTGAATATCGGGGTAAAGTGACAGGGAGTGAAGCTGATTGTACTGAGGTCATGGCTGGCTGAAGCTTTTATTCCGTCACCCCAAGCGTATTTTATCGCATTGTACCTTTAAATACAGGATCAGCTCTCGTTAATTTACTTTCCCTTTTTTTTTTTCTGTGGCGCTTCGGCCCCTGTTCGGGTCGTGGCCTCCTCTTACGAGGCTTTGTGATCACATTAATTTTATTAGACACACCACACTCGGTAGGACTCCTCTGGACGAGTGAGCAGCCCGACGCAGAGACCTCTACTTGACAACACAACACTCACAAGAGACAGACATCCATGCCCCCGGTGGGATTCAAACCCGCAATCCCAGGAAGCGAACAGCCGCAGACTCACGCCTTAGACCGCAGGGCCACCGGAATCGGCTCGTTCTTACATAACCGATATTATTTGTATTCCTTATAATGTTAACGTTTTTCTATATAGGCAATACCGTCACCACAACTTTATTTAGATGTTTGTTTAAAAATCAGCCTACATTTTTCGACTGCATGCAGTCATCCTCAGGCCATTCTTGTAAGAAAATGTAAAAGGTAAGATTTTTGTCAGTAATTGAGATCTCAATTGTACAGGTGCGGTTGTAAGTCAAGAATAAAATAAAGCTGTAGTTAATTATAAATGTAGTTAAAACTGGTAGGGTCTTCTTAGTTTTTTTGGTGACTTTACTCTTGCGTGGCAAACAGTGGATATTCAGGACTGTTCCAGTGTGTGTGGGACCGTGGCTACGTTATTTTCCGTATTTTAACTGTATTTCTTCAGTAGGTCTTGTATAAAAGTTATAATTTTTGCGTTTATTAATGGACATTTGAGAACTTTTGTGGTAATGACGATTTGAATTGTAGGCGGTTGTCACTGGAATACTATCATCACTTAAGCTGAACGTTATGTATGTGTGTGTGTGGGGGGGGGGGGGGCACGCATTGTAACGGATGAGAGACTTGGTCTGTCATCCGTCACAGTACGATCTGAATTATTGATAAAAATCTTATAGTTTAATTTCTTACAAGAATGGCCTGAGGATGACTGTATGCAGTCGAAACATGTAGCCTGATTGTATAATAAACATCTAAATAAAGTTGTGGTGGCGGTATTTCCTACGTATAATCTTGTTCTAGTATCACAACGGTATGCCTGTCAAAGTTTAACGTGTTTATTTTACTGCGGGTTTATAATGTAGCCTGTTATTTTTCCGAAGAGAATATTTGGACCCGATAGGGCGGACGTAATAGGAGGAAGAAGAAAAGTACATAATGAGGAGCTTTATAATTTATTTTCTTCATTAAATGTTATTACGATCAAATCAAGGAGATTTAAAGAGGTAGGAGTTATGGGATACGCGGTAGAGATTATGAATGCATATACGAGTAGAGTGTCAGTTGGAAAGTCTAAAGGAACGCGATTACTGGGGAAATCTAGACGTGATATGAAAGTGGATATCACGGAGAAGTCTTACGTGAGGGGTGGACGGGATTCATCCATCACTGGATAAGGTTAAGTGCCACGTTAGTGTTTACACGGTGATGAACAGTCTAGTTCTACGATGGCGGGGAGAGTACTTGACAACCGAACGGATGTTTGTTCTTCAATAAAGGCCCTGCCTTACAGTTAGCCTATGTTTTCTTAAAACGTCGACAGTTGAATGTAATTATGCACTCTGCAAAGGTGAGCTTTCGAGGACGACTCGAATTCTAGGACTGTAGGCCTACTGCATGCAGGTAGAGCAGGGAAACTAAAATGAAAATATGGTTCGTGGTTTAGGCAAGAACTTAATAATTTGAAATAAATGACGATAATTAACCTCGTATGAGTATTTTGTTATTGGCGAATGGCAGATTGTTATAGTGCTTTTGTACGGATCTACTGAGATTGTAAACAAGCAGTGATCTTCTCTGCGTCGGTCTGCTAAATTTAAATACAAGGAAGAGTGGCAAAGAAATATAACAGACCTAGCTTTGTTGTGGTTTGTTTGCAGAATTGTGTGCAGGATGTCAGTTCTAGCAGCGGTTTTTTTTTGTACATCTGTTGTGTAATGTCATTGAGTCAGTCTAGTTCTTATGTAGTGAAAATGGGGTAATTATTTGTGAAGATAATTTCCTTGCCGTTACTAGGAATAACTGATATATATACATATATATATGTGTATAGTTACCTGTGGTGATTTAGGTTGGGTAACTGGAAACCGCAAGCGAAATACTTCATGAAGTTTGTTACAGCTGAATAAATCTAAAATTCAATTTTCACAAGTATTATGTTAATACAATATGAAGTTCTCTTCATTACCCGATGTGAACTGTGAATTGTGAAGATCACATGATGTACTTATTAGTACAATAGCTGTGAAAACTGGAGTTTAGATTTCTTCATGTGTGTCCAAAGGCACACTAGGATGCATTAAGCAAATAGAAAGCAACTCAGAGTTTAGCCGTAGATAGAATAGTATGGACGTGTACCCTAAAGAAGTAGTGTGTGATCGTGGGGACTGCATTGATATGGTTTAGTAGCAGATTCCTGGTTCTGTAACAGAGAGGGAGTTTTTTGACCGTTTGCGTGATACATCTTTGATGATCCTGCTTCTGTCTGCTCCAGGGGACCAGGTATTGGAACTCCGAGAAATTCGGTAGTATCGCGATGTAATGCAGTTGCGAACTTGTTTTTCGGATTCAGATACGACGATAGTTGCCGGTAGATGTTTTAACGGAAGTAGTATTTCTTTGTATTTTTGTGCCAGGCTGAGAAATGGTGTGTGTATCAGCATTGCAGTTGGTTGATATGCCTTGCATGCAACGTAGATATATTACACAGGGTGATTCAGGACGGAAGTTCAATATTTGGGGAGGTGATAGTGTCGGTCATTGTGAGAAAAAAAGTTTATGTAGACCTGTGTCTGATTCTGAATGGTTACCAAAGTAGAGCTGTTTGAATCTACAAATACAAAAAGCATAGTGAATGATAATAAAGAAAGGGAAATTACTTACCCTTAATTTTTAATATTTAAATGGCATGTTGTACAGAAATTACAGAGTTGATACAGTTCACAATAAATGTTCGGAAGTCCCGTCATCAACTTCAGTGCACTTGCAACTCGTGTGCGAAGATGGCGCGTTGTTCGCCTAGTTGATTTTCGCGTTTGTTGATGCGGGCGGCACCATCGAAAATTCGAGCGAGCAATTCTCTTGCATCCGTCTTTGTTTTGTAAGCTTCGCTTTCATCCAACCTCACAAACAAAAACCTTATGGAGTTAGGTCTGAATATTCAAACAGTTGTATCGCGGTAACAATTCAAAATTCTTGCGACCAACAAACTGTCCCTGGACCGGAATTTTTCTCGAGTAGTTAACAGTCACTCAGCCAATCAAGACACGTCCTACCTGTCACGGAAGTTGTATGTTCGTTACCTTATTCACAGGAGCCCGCCAGTGGCCCTGTCGTGAGCCAGATGAACCCAGTTCCTACAACCGCACCCTTCAGTTCACTTTTACTCTCATCCTTGCCCCTATTCGCACGTATTCAAGTGGTTTCTTCACTTCAGGTTGTCCGACCAAACGTTTGTGTGCATTTCTAATCTCTCCAATGTGGGCTGCACATCCCCGCCTATCTCGTACTCCTTGATTTGGCTGTTATTTCCGTCACTATGCCAATATAAATCGTTGTCACTGTGGGCCGGGGTAGTGTTTGATCAACTAGTACATACGGTTTGCCGTGACGCATTTTCAGGTTCGCCACTAGGCTCATAATCTGTAACTATACGTCGTGAAATGAATCGCGGATTAGACACTGTAGGCCTAATTCATTATTCCCGTAGCCTTATGTAGAATAATGAAAACGCCTAGTGATCATTTATTGTAGTACTCTCTCTGAAGCAGTACGAAGTGTCGGCCCTAGTAAGACGTTACGGAATGACAGCAATCAAGTCAAAATCCGTCCAAACACAACGAAATTCCATTTATTATACAGAACTACATGTTTCGACCTATTTCAGGTCATCCACGGGTTCAAATTTTGTGTTTTAAAACATATTTAGGAAGAAAATATGTTTTAAAACACATATTTCGAACCTGAGGATGACCTGAAATAGGTCGAAACATGTAGCTCTGTAAAATAAATGGAATGTAGTTGTGTTTGGACGGATTTTGACTTTGATGTAATTTCTGTTATAAACAGCAGAACGGGATGACATTCTTTAAAAATGTTACGGAATAATTTAATCGAAATATAAAAATGAAAATTTTCATTTCGTGGTTTTTTTCGGTGCCTCCAGGAATAGGTTCGTGTGTGTGTGTGTGTGTGTGTGTGTGTGTTTAACCCTTTAAAGACGAAGCATATCTGTTTTATATAAGGACTCAGTGCGTACCGCGCTGTAAACACCCTCCACTTCGGTTATACAAAACCAATCTCTTAATGTTTTATAAGGCAAAAGTTGCTGTTTGTTCTGAGATCCGTACAAAACACATAAACGCAATGTGGGCACCACGTAGAATTTTTTTAATGTTAAACCTGGTCGTATGTAAAGTTACCGCTAGGCTTAAAAAGGTTAAAGTAGGTCGTGTTATTTGACGCTTATACTGGGGATTGTGTAAACATTTTATGACGAAATTATGTTCAGCACCAAAAGATATACGATGTTGTGTTGTTTGTGCAGTTTCTTCGTGTACTGTCATGCGAAAGAGTGAGACAACTGGGACAGCTGCTGCCGATAAATTAAGGTTTGTTTAACTCTACACTTTGACAGTAGAGTCATTATCCTGTTCGAAACAAAAGACTTGTCTATTTCTTGCTTCTGTTTGTTGTTGCTGTCCTGTTGATTTCAGGCATCCGCCGTGATGTTGATGAGATCTGCCCTCTTCTGGGATGTTACGCGGCGTAATATCCCAGAAGAGCGCAGATCTAGTGCTATCCTGTTGTCGGTCGTGGCGTGGGAGGCCCGGGTTTAATCTCATGTCAGTATATGTGGGTTTTGTGTTGAACAGCGTGGCACTGGAGCACGGTTTTCCCCGTCATTATCAGGTCACATATGTTCCATACTCATATTTAGTCTACCACTGCCTTTGCGATTGGTACCGGTGCTCTGTCCCAGGCGTAAACAGCCCGGGCGTGGCATTGAATATCCATCTTCTTCTAATGCCGAGGTTATGCATCGGTAGGGCTATACCTTTGCCTGCCCTCTCTGTCTTCACATCGTGATGTAGTGTGACCCTTACCTTTACCATTTACTTTACATATCTTTGCAGTTGGCAGTGTCGTTAGGGAAATGTCAATACTGTGCTTGTTGTTAGGCATTCAGGGTTGTACACGTACTGTGTTTATTTGCTTGTTCGAAACCTATGTAAACTGCTACTCAACTTCGAGTGCTACGTGAGTGTCGTGAATCGTAGCCCCAAAGTAAAAACGGGGCTTAAAATCCTGAGAACACATTTGTATTTTCGACACCGCTGTCGGACCAGCTCTGGGGCCCACCCAACTGCCCATTCAATGGATACTGGGGTAAAGCCAACGTCGGAGGTTATACCTGATCACTTACGTCATTGTAATGGTAAGATTAGGAATTAGTTGCCTGCACCTCTTGTGGTATACTGCGTAAACACAGGGACGGGGGGTATTGTGCAGGTTAGTTGATTAGCTGTTTGTATGTCTGTGGGTTTCAGATGTTTTGTCCAGTGTACGTAATTTCCAGACAGCTGAAATTGCAGGTGCACCGACGCATTGTTCTGGAATGACATGCAGTGTTTATTAATCTTGTCTGCCATCAGCAAAATAATTCCTGGCCTTTACAGTACTCGTGCAGAACAAAGGTATGATGTTTAACAATTAAGGGCGCAAATAACTCACAACCTACGAAAAGTAGACTTACAGTGTGTGTGCTTTTAAGTAATCGATAGCTTAGTTATACGCCTATTAAATTTATTATTTTCTATGTCTCAAGGCTCGGCAGCCCTAGTGGGCCAGGGCCTCCTCGTTTCTGAGGTTTCGAGATCACATTCAGACATACCACACTTGGTAGGACTCCTCTGGACGAGTGATCGGCCCGTCGCAGAGACCTGTACCTGAACACACGACGTTCACAAGAGACATATCAATGTCCACGTTGGGATTCGAACCGGCAGTCCCAGCAAGCGAGCGGTCTCAGACCCACGCCTTAGACCGTGCGGCCACTGGGATCAGCCCGATTACATTTATAGAAACTAAAAATCTGGGGAAACAGTGCTGAAATGAAGCGATGATCGGGCTCAGTCCGGTATGTCGGTACCTTGTGCCAAATGCATATCTGCCAATACATGCGATAGAATTCGGTGTTTTTCTTGTGCATTGGCTGTGCCTTCTGATTTGATGGTTTGCATTAATCGTAGAGAAATTTGTTCTATTTGTGTGTCCTGAAGGTCTTAAGTAGACGCTTATATCACCGTAAGACCTCTACTGGCGCATGGATGTTTAAATTAATTGATTACTCATCTCCCGCCTCTTAACAACTACTACTGATCTGCAATATTCTCTTGTTCTACTTGCCTGCTGTCTCCTTCCAGCCTTTGATCGTGCTAACTTTCAAGGACCCCCACAACGTATCGAGTGGCTATTAAATGCGTGCGGGTTGCTTTGAGCCTTTACCACACGCCTAGCTGTAATGGTATTAGATCGACATCTCACCAGCTGGCTTTCCCTCTGTCGCAATTTCATTCAGAAGTGTGTATGTCGTTGCTCATGATGCGTAGGAAGCCACTGGTGCTGGGTGCATGGATACAACCAGTGCCTATTTGTCGTGTATTATTTCTATCCGTGTTTCGTTTATATGCGTTCTTTACAAAGTAAAAAAGAACTTAACCGGAAGTAGCGTCAGTCCTGATGGAGTGTTCTAATGATTTTCGTCAGTCTCTCCAGGCAGATGTCGGTATAGTAGCTCAAATTAGGCCAGTCAATTTGGTGGTTGCGCGTGACATTTCTGTGAATCTCAGTTGGTCCTGTAACTAATATGGGCCCACATTACAGGTGAGGTGATGAACAGTGAGAGGACAGAATATGTGATTTTGGTGTGTACTGCAAGATCTTGTTTAGCACTGTTGGTGGGAACGATTGGTTGGTAGGTGAGGATTGATTGAACTTAAAACGCTCTGAAGACTACTGTTCATCTGACTTACATACAGCAACTTAAGTCTGTACCTCACAGGGGGCACTGTTCATTATAAGGACCAATCAATGAATGCTGTTCAGGGAAATAATCCGTATTTATAGTGAGCAAACTGCAGAGTTTTTTAAAGTTACAACAGTTGGTGTATATGTATGTGTGTGTGCGTGCGTGTGTGTACACACACACGCACGCACACACACACACACACACACACACCAACTGAAGCAAGGTAGGTACACTCTAGATATGTATATATAGCGTATCTGCCTTGTTTGACTTCCCCACTTGTTAGTCTTTTAAGGCATCACAATAAATGTATGTGTGTATGTGTGTGCGTGTGTGTGTATCGTGCTTTCACACACAAGAAATATGCGTGTTGAGCATATGGTGCAATTATATTCTTATAATTCCAGAATAACGATGGTTTCCCTAAAACACCATGGACCGAGCAATGTCTAATGTGACACGAAGCGTGTTGTTTTTATGGCAGGAACTGAACGCGTAAATATTATTCGGATAAATTCCATGTCCTAGAGGTTCTGCTATGAAGTTTTCGTTAACACAAGGATTACCAACGTAAGTTTTTCAAGTAACGTTTCCGTTGTTCCCAGACGCCATATACAGTATCATATATTGAAGTGGGTTTAAACGGCCCATGGTTTGATGCCCGGCGTTTCAGGCCTGATGTTTTCAGAGTGACTGGTACAGCACTGCTGTGTCTGCTGTGGTGTCATTTAGGAATTATATAGAGACATATAACGCACCATTTAGTCTCTGTTGCTATATACAGTTAAGTAAATAAGATAATTGTTCAGCTTGAATGTAATGAATGATGTTTATGACATCTGTATTGTGTCGCTGTTATTGTGTTATTGCGCTGTAGTGGTTACTTGGCATGCGGTAGGCTGCGTTGCAGTACTCGTTTGATGTTCTTTTTAGTATCAGTAAAGGTTTAATAAGAGATTCATATCAAAGTAAACGAGGAGTATTGACGGGCTGCTGTAATAAATTTATTTTGTCGCTGTCTGTGTTTTACTTCAGGCGTGCGATGAGAAGTGTCAATAATTTCTTCTTTTGGTTTTTCGTATTTATTATGTACTGACTTCCCTTGTTAATATTCATCAGTCTTTTTTTTTTTTGTATACAGAGTGAAATTTTCATTAGATCACTGACGTTATTATATTTTTCGTGTAGAAAATTATTAATAATGATTGACTGAAAATAATTATTTTAGTCTGTCATCACAACTACTTCTTTATTGTCTTCCGTTCGCAGTATATGAGGAAGCATTTACTTCGACGAATGGACTAGCAGGTAACTGGCTGAATTAGAACTCAGTCTGAAAAACTTAAAGACCCATTGGTCTCGGTCTGTCCAAGAAAACGACACAAAATTTGGGATGGCGTAGAAATAGATCCTGTGGAGGGTAAATTATGGCCGTACGAGAGAGAAACACGATGGAAAAACTGCATAATGAAGGGTTTCACAAGTTTCATTTCACACCACATACTATTAGGGTCGCGACATTAAGGACAGTGAGATGGGTGTGTCATTTAGAACGCTTTGGGAAGACGAGAAATGTGTACAGAATTTCAGTGGGTCAGCTTGCAGCGACGAGTGACTTTGCGAGACCTATTCTTAGCGTGGATGGTAGGATAGCATGTAAGTGGTTCGTAAGGAAGAATCATGTTAGAAACAACTGGATAAAATAGGCTTTTGAGAGTAGGAGCAGTGTCGAGGTTTTGTGAAAATAATAGCGAAACTTCGGTTCGTATAAAAGCCGTAGATTTTCATGACCAGATGAGCGACTGACAGCCTTCTGATTTCATCGATTTTTTTCTTCAAAGAAAGAAATGAGTCTTTATCTCTGCTTGATGCATTCCGCCGAAACATGTAGTCAGAGTTCATATCAGTCAATAAAGATGACTTTATATTGCACTTATTAACATAATACCTGTGGATACTGAATATCATATTCATTTATTTAAAACAAACAAGTATTGTGCTCAGACTGAGCGAAGAACTTACCGGTAAGTTGAGATCCTTCGGAACTGCGGCGTAAACGAGGGCGGCAGGCACAGGAGCAACAGAGAGAACAGAAAGCTCGTCGAAAGTTCTGTCCACTCACACAGTACAGCATAAAGTTGATCCCGAAGTTTGTAATGAAGAAAACATCAGCTATATGCTGAAGAACAGGCAAGTTGGTTGCACCTGTAGATTCTGAACCCTGTAGAAGAAACAACAGTGCTGTTAGTTGTATCCTATTTAGCTACATTCTCGAAGCGGCTGCGAAAAGAGACTGTTAACCTTTTCGTGTCTGTCCGTCCGTATGTGTGCGTGTAACAGAGCAACTGTTACCGGACGGTTGCATGATATTTCATGTTTTGGATTTTTACAAAAATTGTTCGACATTATGATTTTGCCTAAAACTGAGGAGTGATATCACACACTACATAGGAAACACCTACGTACATTTATGATCAAGTTTCGCCGTAACTGGACTTTATAATTGGTAGTGTGTATTATCTGCAAGGTACGAGTTAATGATTTAAACGTAACAATCATACATGATCGATCGTAAGTCTCGCCTTTTACGAGATAAGTGCAAGAAATACGATATCTCACCGTTTACGAGAATTCATTATGATCAGTTGTAAATATGTTTCTGAGATACGGAGAAAGCTTGTGTGTGTTGTGTAAAACGTACAAAGACACATTTCAAATACGTTTTCAGTCTGTTTCTTGAAAATACACCTAGTCACAAATATAAAATGTAGGGACAATAACAATGCGTACGCGCCAGAACTGTTGCGCTGGGCGGACATGTCCTTGCTTCTTGTTCCACAAATCAAAATTACAGTTAAGAGGGGATTAAAATCTGGGAACACTGGACAGCAGTCATTCAGAATCTTCATATTCCTGCCTTATATTAAGAAAGTTAAAAATGAAAATACGCAAGATATACACTTTCTGTGGATGTGTAACTGGTCTGTCGTGCTAAAAGATAAACCAGATTGAGGATGCTTAAGAAGAGGGAGTGAAAGTGAATACTTAGACTTGAAAGAGAAGAATGTCAGGAAAATGGAGAAAACTAAATACTGGTAAGGCGAACAAAGCAAAGAAGATTGGATGGGCGGGGCATGTGGCGCGTAAGATAAAGCTGAAAATTCGCACAAAATTGTAGACGAAAAGCACGACGAGAAAAGGCCGCTTGCAAGACGTGGGCCAAAGTAGAAGAAAAATATCGTGCGTGGATCTCGGGGAAATGGGGTAGCCATGAACGAAAGTTCGGACGAGAGGCACGTTGGATAAGTTTGGTTCTTTTGAAGGCGGTAATCGTAACCGGCGAGGAATGTCTTGAGCAGGGGTGCACAAATCCCGGGCGCCAGGTCGCCCGTGGGTCTAAATTTCGTACCATGCCGCCTAACATTTGTGAGTTTTCAGTGTGGAACTTGCTTCATGCCGCCTTTCTGGCACCTAGAATTTTGAGGTGGCTCGTAAATGTTTGGAAATTTTTGCACCCCTGATCTTGATTATATGAGCCGCTATGAGATTTTTGTAAAACTCTGCTCCATGTAGTTAATTGAAAAAGTTCTTTTATTGTCCAAAACCTGCTACATGTTTTGGATTTACCATAAAGGCATCAGGCACAGGCACAAACATGTAAGAGAAAACAGATACTGTTATACTAAGTAAGGATTGTTTTGTATAAAAGTACTTGTTTGCTCTTAAATTTTTATGCATGCCTCTTATGATGGCTTTATGGAAAAACATGTAGCACGTTTGGAGAATAAAATACAGTACATTGTCTGGAAGTATTGTTGCTACTGCCGGTGGGCATCAGAGTGGGATGTCACACCCTATGAATTAGTTCTTACCTGTACGTAGACCATCACCCTCAAGACGTAGGAGGGTAAGTTGAGGCAGAGGAACGCTGACGAAACCGCAAGCAACATCTTCGTCACTTTGGCCGGCGAACTCAAAGAGCGCACCGGGCGTTGAGGTATCCCTGCTGAGTGGGGCATATGCATGAGGGCACGTCGGATACGGGCCGATTGCCACACCATGAAGGAGATCCAAGCATTCAGTGTCGCAATGACAAGGAAGGGCAAGATGAATGTAAGAATGAAATCCACGTGATTGATTACTGTAGCTAAAACCATAAACTCGGGATTCAGACTACACACAGCCGGGTCTTCATGCGTTTCTATTCGCGTCAACCAGAAGCAAGGAACGTAGAGTATTAGTGCGAGAGTGGTGAGGCTGACCAGAACGATTTTTGCGCGGGCCACTGTGCACATTGACGTTCGACGTAGTGGATGTCGAACTGCGACGAACCTCTCCACTGTAAACGCAACAACTAACCAAGCGCTCAGGAAACTGCACACATATGTTAAGTAAATGTCAATCTCACACATACCGGAAGTTTTGAATAGTGGCACACCGAATGAGTTGAGCCATGTTATTAATAGCGCTATCAGGAACCCTGTGTCACTGATTGCCAGTGCGGCGAGATATAAGCTTGAAGATAACTTCTTAAGTTTTGTTGTGAAGAAAACAAACACTGAAATGACATTTCCTATGCTGCCAAGTACAATGAGGGTAAGAGAATAACACACTTCAATTTCACGTAGCACGTCTTCCCATCCAGGGTCCTTATCAGTCTCGTTGGTGCCATTGATAATGATCTTGTAACTGTTTTCTGACATTTTGACCTGTTGAAGTATTTGCTTTGTGCTAGATTAAATTAAATTACAGTACGTAAGAAATGACGTATACTTTCAGGCATATTCTGTTATTTATGTAATTTTATGTCAAAAGGGATTGTTAAATATTAAAAATGCACCATGTATATTTCGTTTATCTAAACAGGAATGTACGTATCTGCAGTATTATTAAACGCATTGCAGTGATGTATAAACAAGTCTTCGTGCTGTAAACACATCGTCTTATCAACAGCTGAAAGTCGCTGTTGTAAAGAAAGGTTTCTGATACTGCGCCGAGAAGCATGTGTAATTGAGAATAAATTGTTGGTGTATGACACTGAAGAAATAAGACAGGTGAAGCCTGCTGTTTCAGCTGTATTCCTGTCACATTATTGGAGCGCCTTAAAATATATAGAACTATATATACATATGTGTGTTTACAATTTCAGACGAAGTACACATTGTCTTGTACACGGGTGCACAATGCAACGATCAACAGGTGGACCACGCGTACTAGCACACAAACTGTTTTAGTGACTTCTCGCGCGTCAGTAAGAAGTTTCGGCACATGTTGACAAAGAGAGGTTTTGCCGTATCCCGATGCGGCGATCTCCACCAATGCGGCGGGTCATTAACATGTAGGCTGTTGACGGTACAAGTTACAAAACAGAACTGGCCATGCCGTTCGTTTACCATGTGTACTCTTTGTATTCTGAATTGGTAGGTGGGCCAGCGGCGCATGTGCCACGAAGTGCGCCCAGACGCTACAGCGATGCACCCCCCCCCCCCCCCGTCTCCCGGCACTGAACAGGAGACGGACAAGCCATGTAATAAACTTGAAGAAAGTGACAAGGGCGATTGATTATGAGAGAGTGGATAGACTTCTAAAACGGACACTATTTTGGTTTGTCGTAAAGTTTTGACATGATGTCAGCTTGTGACTGTAAACTGTTTTGCTTGGTATTTCGATCGGTTGTTGCTGGTGTGAATATAGCATATCGGTCTGTAGTACAGCCGTGACAGTTGGGTATCGGGTTCGGAATACAATAATGCAAACAGAACAGTGTCATGTGTTAGACGTCCATTAAGCTGTTGCTGAGGAGTTTTGCCGTAGCTCCCAGTTTCGGGCAGGATGTGGTGGAGAAATATCTTCCCTAACAAGGATTCGATCCCACGTTACTACAACAGCAGCAGCACTATCATTTTAACAGCTGTTGTTCCAACTCAGTGATGTTTCAGGTTTATGTCGTAGGCGCGTTCGCATAAGTCGAGAAAGGCGCCTATTAGCTTCGTCGTGTTTGTCCGTCCGTCCTTCCGTCCGTGTCTGATCACATGTATCAGCGCGGTTCCCACTGGACTCATCTTCATGAAGTTTGATATGGGGGATTCGAACGAATATTGTCGAAGTCCGTATTTGGTTGAAATCTGACAGAAATATCGGGCGCTTTACATGAGGACCTAAGTGTGTTTCATATTGTTGGCAGCGACCTATGTAGTGCAACAGTACATTTTATACATCGGATTGCTGTTCTTCCATGGCAAACCTTTCAGTATTTATTACGTTATTTACAGCGACGTGTACGTCAACAATACACAGGGAACGCATTGCGTTTCCAAGGCAACAATGGTCACGAAACACGCCACAATGTTACCTGGTACATACGTTGTCTACATTGCTCGTACTAAGTGTTACGAAATCCTCCTTCAGGATCTTGTGGGGCCGTTAAGTTGGCAGGCCACTGGGCCTGGATGCGCTTCATTGCCGTCAAGAAGTTGATCGCTGTGCGTCCGCTTTCCAGTGTTACAACACAAGTTCCGGATCACTGGTGGCCCTCACATTAAAGACTGAGATATGATAATGTAATGCCTGGTCAGGGTTATCGGACACCCCAGGGGGCGGTATGAGGGCAGATGGCAAACAAGGCATATGGCAATAATTGTCGCCTACGGGCCAGTCTGGGTCACACCCGTACAGCTTGTACACTGTGACGTTTGGAACGTCTCTGTGATAGTCCGCTCACACAACTCACTGATCGCAGATGCTTTGTACATGCCCGTTATACTCCGCTGAAAGAATTGGCTGCAGCACAACGAATACCAGGCGAGGCACTGAAATACAGACTGTTGAGACGAGAGAATGGTCATATAGTCTGTTCCTCTAGATTTGCAAACAAGACGTTATTAATTTGATGTTATTTTGTAATTCATGAGGAGATGATAATGACGATAATCTCTTTCCCATGAAACAGTCTCTATACGCAATTTAGTTTTGCATGCTAAGCAGGTCTCCTTGATTCATTCTGTAGTGTGTCGTAGGCAGGTCTTAAGGAGGTCTGCCTGGAAAGAAATAACGACCTCTGCGTATTATTATTGTTATTATTATTATTGCTATTATTATTAGCGTTGTTAAATGTTATTTTTAAACACATTATTTGGACCTGCAAACAGTGTAAGTAATCAGGCTTTTTATAAACTGTACATTACACTTCGTGTAAGGTACAGTTTATGTTTTTAATTCTAGTTCCTGTTTAATGTATGTATGTTTTGTTTCACCTAATTTTCAAAACAGGATGTTACAGAACAAGCTTAACCCTTGTGTTCTGGGGGATCTCGATTCGAACATCACGCTTTTCTCAGCCCCTTCAGGCGAATTGCAGGATGTTTCCATTGAAATAAACCGTGATTATTTCCTCTCCATTCCGTTCAGATGTACCAAACATTATCATCTTCTCGCATAATTTGACGTTTAATAGCAGGAACTTGATACTGCATCGCTAAATAACGAAATGTGTCCAGAGAGAATATATCTAATGACCAGGTCGCGTTTTTTTATAGACAGATAATTTTTGATAGTTGTATATCTGATTGTCAGGTTGAAACTGCACTGCACAAGAATATAAAACCATTGTCCGTTGACACCGACGCTTTTTTTTTTTGCCCGAGTCCCCTTGTTTGAAGACAGTCTGGAACAATAGAGAAGTATGTTGTGAGGTTGCATATCGGCTCTGCGTTTAAGTTATTCTGAAGATAACCACGCATATGAGTTCTCTTAAGCCGATTACAGTCCCTTTGTGAAATTTCCTTGTGTGGGAACATGTTCTAATTATCTGAAAACGCATTTTGACCTTTTATTGAGAAGACGTAGGCGAAACAGCGAAACGTGTGCAGAGAGACGACCAAATTTCCGAGGATAGTCGAAAACAAAGTTCTGGGAGATGCTTTGGACCTAAGAGGGAAGAAATAAATAACGTGATAGTGGGGGCGGCGCGCCGCCCCCCCCCCGGTGCGTAGGGTAGGGCTTCATAATTTGTTCTTGTTACTGTACATTGTGAGGGCGGTAAGATGTATCAGAATGAGATGGGAGGAATGAGAAATGCGTGTAGAATTTTAGTCTGATTGAAGAGAAGGTACCACTTGGGAAACCCCGGCGTGGATAGAAATGTAACATTAGTATGAAGTTTGATGCAATGAGGGTAAGGATGTGGTGGATTTAACATATTTAGTTTAGAGTCCGAGCATTTTTGAACAGTTTGATGGGTTTTAAGTGTGTAAGGGGGCTGTTTTGATCAACGGAGCGACTTTTTTCCCAATGAGGCTGCTCCATGCCGTGAATTGTATCGCGTATGTTATTCGATAGTAGAGCATCTCACTCTTTGATAATTTTTTTTTGTGGCGCAGCTGCCCCTAATGGGCCAGGGCCACCCCATTATCGAGGCTTCACGGTCACACTCAGACAC
This sequence comes from Coptotermes formosanus, assembly GCA_013340265.1. Classification (NCBI taxonomy): domain Eukaryota; kingdom Metazoa; phylum Arthropoda; class Insecta; order Blattodea; family Rhinotermitidae; genus Coptotermes; species Coptotermes formosanus. The sequence continues at coordinate 93,243 of BLKM01001584.1, forward strand.
GCCACACTCTGTAGGACTCCTCTAGACGAGCGATAAGCCCAACACAGAGACCTCTACGTGACAACACCCAACATCTCATAAGAGACATACATCCAGCCCCCCCGGCAGGATTCGAACCCACAGTGCCAGCAAGCGAGCGGTCGCAGACCCACGCCTTACACGGCGCGGCCACTGGGACCGGCGATTGATAATTATATTGTCATCAGAAACTCGCTGTCGGTCTTCTTTGATCTGCTACAGTTGCTCAGTTGTTATTTTTATTCAGGGTAATGTTGATGTTTGTAATGTGGTTACTTACGGTGGCGCTGCCGACCACCGAACACTCAAAACTTCATTGACACTTTTTGGGTTGTGTCTACCGTGCATTTTATCGTAAGTCTAAATCCAACCATCAGATGCACAAGATTATTGGTAGTATATTTTTCCAACCCCTACATAAGTTTCGGTAAATAGCTTACCATCTTCAGGGGACACATTGTGACTCTGATGTTATGCCCCCTGAAGATGGTAATATAGTTGCTGAAACGTGTGTAGGGGTTTGGAATATATACTACCAATAATCTTGCACATTTGTTGGTTTGATATAGACTGTATTCACACTGTTGTGATAGTAAACAATAAAAGGGAATAAGACCGTCGATCACAACTAAGAACGTTCGTATATATTGTGTAATAAATGTGCTTAGTTGCGATGGACGGTCTTATTCTCAGATATTACCTTACACACATCTGAAGTCGTGCGAGATTATACCCTGTGAACCTCTGAACCCTAATTCGTAATGGAAGCCAATTAAATTCCACTGAGGTTGACAGTTGCAAGACCAATTTGGAACTTCACGTTATATGTTTCAGGTGTAGCGGAGGGGAGCGTCAGGAAACTTGGTTCCATTATTGAATTTTAGAGGCGTCGGGAAATCCTATAGTTGTGAGTTCTCCGTGTTGCGCTGGTATGTTAAATTAACTGTCATCCGTACACAAAAGCTGAGTGGCGAACTGTAGATTTGTCTTGGCGTTGAAATACTCGACTCCCGTGCCTTATGAATGAACGAACATGTTCGTTTGAAAATACAACACGAATTAGAGACTGGAGTCGCCTTCGTTCGCTTGTATTTCTGGAACACTGATTAAACTTTCCTGAGAGTAACTTTAATTTGTGAGAAATCTTGTTAGACCTTCGTTTATTTTTTTCTTGCTCTAGAAAATCTTACAAGATTTTCAAATCAAGATGCCACAGGCCTGAGTGAAAACGTAAACCCTATAAACTGATGTTTAGTTTGTTTTGGAAGTGTATTTCCGAATACAGAATGGAGAGAAAACAACTGCCTTTGATCTCTTCTCGCACTCTGCTAGTGGATTTGGGTCATTTGTTGTGAGAGCAGCTTTTTAGTATGTTATTAGGTCTTATACGTGAGAGATGTTGACATAATTACATTAAGTTATATTGAATAGCTTGTTTACGGTGACAATAAGAATGTACGTACTGTTTAGGAATTCGTCGTTTACGGTGGGTTGTGTTTCGATATTTACCAGATGCATTAATTGCCTTAATTCTTCACACTATGTTTTGTTTCCGTATTTATCATCACAGTTTAAGTCCAGCTATGTTTCTACGTTAGGTTGGCTGGGTAATCATGGTCTGCTTTCTTTTGGTACGAACGTAACCTGCATTCCGAATGTCTTGCACCAAATCTTGTTTATGATTTTAAACAAATTTCTTCATCAATCTTTTAAAGCTTACTGGTTACTTGATGCACCAACAGGTTTAAACATTCAAAAAATGTACAATCTGCCCACACTGTATTTATGTGTATTGTATTTGTCCCAGAACAAACAGTGACTTTTGTCCTATGTAAGTTAAAAGTTTGGTTTTTATAACCGAGATCAAAAGTGTTTACTGCGCGGTACGAACTGGGTCTTTAACTTAAGGGGGAAAAAAAAGGTTACACTTCGTTTTCAAGGGGTTAACGTAGAGCACACCATAGTTTTGTTTTCTTTCAACGCTGACAGCTACGTATCCGAAGTAGTTTAAGTAAGTTACTTAACCTTTTAAAGCCTAGCGGTAACTTTACGTACCACCAGGTTTAACATTAAAAAATTCTACGTGGTGCCCACATTGCGTTTATGTGTTTTGTACGGATCTCAGAACAAACAGCAACTTTTGCCTTATAAAACATTAAGAGACTGGTTTTTATAACCGAAGTGGAGAGTGTTTACTGCGCGGTACGCACTGAGTCCTTATATAGAACAGATACGCTTCGTCTTTAAAGGGTTAAATAATTGTCTCATGGAGTTGTGTTGTAAGTCACGTTGCTTGTCAAGAGGTTGCCTTTCTGGAACCGAAAGTTCATCACCGCGTTTGGAAGAGTGCCCCACTGGAGTCGCTTATGGTTTTACGCAGTGTACGAGCCTACAGTTCTGTGTTCCGTTTGCTAGGACCGAGAAAGGAAGGAAGTTCAGCCGGCTGTCACTACGTGCCCTAGTATCGCTATCGTCTAAGTCAGTCCAATGGGACTTGCAGCCACAACTCTCCGCGTTGCTTCACAAGGCTGTCGTTGCGGGTGTGATCCGCGACTTTCAGATTGCCGATTTGAAGGCACAGTGCGTTTGTATGATTTCAGGCTTCCGCCGCTGTGTAAATGAGAGCTTTGCTCTTCTGGGATGTTACGCAGCGTAGATTGGTAGTTAGTTGCCGACGTTTTGGCATAACCTACCCGTCCCATCTTCAAGGGTCAAGAAGAACTTGGACTGCTTGACCTTTGTATGTTGGGACTGATTGGTTTATCCGAAACGTCTGTAACTACCATTCTACGCTGCATAACATCCCAGAAGAGGCGAGATCTCACATTGCGTTTGCATTAAATTTTGCTTGGAACTCGCGAACATTGCATTAGAGACGCACGAAATGCCCAGAATGGTTTTCGGTGACAATGCGATAGGGAGAACACAGACTTCTTGAGCGGTTTCTTGCTTCAGACGTGGGCAAACTTCGGTTGAAGTTGTGAGCGTTCAGGTCGTCCCTGCACAGGTCGCACTGACGAGAACATGGAGAAAGTTCCCACAATCGTCGACGAAGACTGACGAAGTGCCATTGCGGAGATCGTAGGCCTGTCGTGTGGCGCGTGCTGGGGAGTTCTGAGGGAGGATTTGAAGCTACGACGAATCTCGCCCAAGTTTTTGCTTCGGTTGCTTACCGACCAGCAGAAGCAGTGACACTTTTCGCCCCTTCAAAATATGGATGTGGTCCCCCCTCCTCCATACTCGCTTGATTTTGCTCTTGGTTCCGGAAATAAAATCGCAGCTACGAGGACGTCGTTTCCAGAATGTCCCTTTTATTAAGGAACAATCGCTATCCTAGAAGCGATCCCAAAAAATCACTTCCAGCTTTGGTTTCAGCAATGACAGAAACACCCTTGTAGGATTGCCACTTCTCTGGAACCTCATGTTGGTATTCTTAAAAGGGTGCACGAAACTGTGTACGGTGTTCACTCTTAAAATCCTGTTTATTTTATCTCTAGCGCATCCATCCATAAACACTGTCTACAGCGTGTGGGGATTACTCTCTGCGATTCCTTCAGTTATAAACCGTTGTGTTCACTGAAGCGCGGGTGGTGTATCACTAATGCTACGTGGACTTCGCCTAGCAACAATCTGGTGTAGGCCAATTAGTACCGGCAGAGAGGTTTGTTTAGTAATGCTTTACCGACCCTGTAGCCACATCACACACACGGTAACGCTGTGTTTATTTTCAAGTGTATCGTGTGTATGTGCTGCTCGACTTGTAATTTGTTTACAGTGCCCCTGACTGAAAGAAGTTGCCCTTCGCAGCCGTAATTATCTCTCTTGTGTACTTCAAGCAGAAAATAAGGAGTTCCTTAATGGAACTGGGTCATACTCTGATTGTGGGTCGCCAGTGCTTAAAATGTTTCTGGCTCGAAACTTCATACCAGAAAGGTCGTTTACCGTTTCTCATAACGAGCTTTTGCACGTTTAACTGATGCAGAATTGTTTGACTTAGAACGTGGACTTTTCTGTGGCATTAAAAGTTACTGTACTTTACAATTTTGTTATATTTCGAAAAGCAATTATTCTGTTTGACATATTTCTGTACCCACTTTTCGATATTAATCGTTGAGGCATTGTACTATTATTTATTTTGGATTGTATATGTCGCGTTTTTCTTCCTCACAACCCGCGTCTCAGTGGTGGATTTTAGTAAGCTTAACTGCAGCGAACTAAGGCGTGGGTCTGCAGCTGCTGTCTTGATGGGATTGCTGGTTCGAATCCTGCCGGGGGTATGGATGTCTGTCGCTTGTGAGTTGTGTGTTGTTAAGTAGAGGTCTCTGCTTCGGGCCGATCACTCTTCCAGAGGAGTCCTACAGAGTGTGATGTGTCTGTTTGTGATCGTGAAGCCTCGACAATATGGAGGCCCTGGCCAATGAATAATTCATTTTTAATTGAGGTGCGACTTAGGATTAGCTGCACAAAGTTATTTGTAACTCACATTCTACCGCTGACTCGCTTTTGACGAATGGTGTTAAGAGCAACTTTCCTTCTAATTTTTTTTACAGCTGCACGGACCTGCTACTTCTCTGAGCAGAAATTTTTACCTATATGCGTAATAAGAATATTTACAACGAAAATTTAAAAATTCCAGCTGCACAGCAACAATTCCTTGTGCGCGGGAGCATTTCTGTTACTGCACGGCCGCGCACCCGCGCACCTTGGAGGGAACATTGGTTAAGATTCAGATTTTTCATGTGACACCTAAAGTAGCCTACGTTCGTACGGTTTCTTGGCTGATAGAGGACGTCTTTACCGTTTTTCCTTTACCTTTAGCTCAGATTACTGTATTTTGTCTGTAGTGTCTGTTGATATGTCTCTATGGCCACTCCCATCTTCCATCTCCTACTTACGGGAATTATAAGCGTAGGGGCTGCTTTTGTCAAGCCGAAATCTTTCTAAGGTTTGCGTTTCTGAACATCCGTAGCAGGAAGAGCATTTGAACACATTTCAGGACCGTATATAATTTCTAACATTACATGAATGCCTTCATACTTCTCCCAGGCAGAGCAAAGAAGCTTCCTCGCTACAGCTAATTAACGTGCCACATTGAATGTGATGACGAGTGCTGAAAGCCAACCACAACTTTATAAATAATTTGAAACGATACAACCAAATGAAAGGAAAATCTACTACGCCTGACGTTCCTGTAAAATCCATGCGTCTTGTTACATGTCGTACGAAAGCCTTGGAGGTTCTGTGATTGGGTGTGAAGTCTTTGAGGCGTTATACGATTGCAGTGTTATGAATAGAAAGCCCTTCCTGACAGTGCGACAAACGTCACATGTTTGGAAATGACAGTAACAAACCAGAATTATATTTTCACCGTCCTTTCCTCAATTTGCCCGGCTTTTCTTTTACGCTTAAAACAGAACGAACTAGCTCACGTTTCGCATGCTCTGCTCCAGGGAATGTTTGACGTGTAGGCTTCTAAGCCGGACTTTCAGTCTAATCAGTCTTATAGCCACAATAATTTAACGTTAGTTTATTTACTTTGTATACACTCTTATCAACTTGGTCGACTGCAGTTTGTTATCACACAGCACGCGGGTATGCGTCCGTCATAGCCGGAACCTCGAGCACTTGCCTCCTCCACAACTAACTTCCAAACCGCGTCTGTGCCCTACATTTCAGCCGGACAGTATCGCACGTCTCCTACTGTGGTACAGTAGGATCCGTGGCAGTACGTTTTGGTCGGCCGAAGCAAGGTTTTTCCCACAAAACAGAATAAGGTGTTTATCTCTCAAAGCATCCCGTCCTAAAATTTCATAAGAGGGTTCTACAAAATGTCACAGCAGAACATCCCTTTATTGCACCAGGTGTTCTAATCCCTTCTTTGGGCAAGTACTGAAAAACTTCATCCAGCTAAAATAATTTCAGCGGTAAGAATATTAACGAAGAAATTAACAGAGTTAGCAGATTAATTGGTGGCACACCGTGGCGCAGTTGGTTAAGGCACTGCGCTGCAAGCCGGAAGGTCGCGGGTTCGATTCCCGACGGTGTCAGTGGAATTTTGCAGTGACATACTCCTTCCAGCCGCACTATGGCACGGGGGACGACTCAGCCTCTAACAGAAATGAGTACCAGGAATATTTCGTAGATGTGCCGATTGTCTTGAAATCTGGGCGCCTCAGCCTACTGGAACCGCCTGGGTCTGTCCAGGTCTGTAATGGGATTGCTTTAACTTATAACGGATTAAATTCCGGGAATGTTCAGACTCTTTTGTTGCCCTGTCTCATAGTTGAAATGACAAGCTGTTTTATACTAAAGTAAAATTTTCTCTCTTTTGTTGTGTGAATGTGAGGCGTCGTTTCTGACTCAAAGGGGAAAAAGTACACTGAACAATCTTCAGATAGTAGTTTACCATTGTGAATCGTATATTAATATATATTGAACAAATAGTTAGAACGTTTGCAAAGCGGTGCAGGAGAAAGATGGCGAAGATAGTTTGGACCGATCGTGTGAGAGATGAGAAAGTATTACATTGAGTCAAGGAAGAAAGCCGCATCATACATCCAATGAAACGAAGGAATACTAACTGGATTGGTTACATCTTGCATAGGAACTCCCTTCTAAAGAAAAGCTAGAAGGGACGAAAAGACTAGGAGGAAGACGAAAGCAGCTACTGGATCAACTTAAAGAGAAGATAATGGGATCTGAAAGAGAACGGACACGAACACTCTCTGGAGATCTCGCTTGGGAAGATGCTATGCGCGTGCTGCAAGGCAGGCTACGCAATGAATGAATATATTGAACCATCTTTGCAAAATCTTTTTGTACCGTCATAATACACCATTTTTTGTTCTGTGCTGATTTTGTGTGCATCATATATTTCTTCTCTTCGCTTTGATCGTTACGACCACTCCATACGATCCCCATTTTGGAGGAGAGTTGTAATGAGCACACCGCCTAGTCTTCTGCTTTCACAGTGCAGAGAGCCGTCGCAAGTTTCGGCATTATAAACTATTCCAGCTGCGGGACGCGTCCATGAGGAGCGTTGTTTTGTTGTGCGTCTGCGTGCTTCATTATCCTCTTGAGTAGCAGTCCAAGTAACTGCGTACTGAAAGTCATACTTGCATCACTTGATGCCGGATACGTGCAACACGGAATTCGTCAGGTCTGGTTACTTCATTCAGTTGTATTTTACGATATTCGTGTCTTTTAACGTCGGTTCAGAAGAGGTCGTCCCGATATCCAAATAGAAAGTCAAGTGCATTTACTTCAGTGTCACCCGAGTTAATTGCATTTGCCTCGACGGCTGCTTCAGCGTCGCACCCTTAATTTGATTACAGTATTACTTTGGTCACCCAACGTCAATACGTTGCATACACCAGTCGTGCCAACTCACTGGCAGTTTTTGTATGTCTGTGTTTCTCTATTCCCCGTCATTCTCCGGAACGCTGGACTTTTGTTGCCCTGACCTGTTTGCTTTACCGTCGTATGGAAGCTAAACTCACAAGCAACTTGCAGGATGGAGCTAACAGATTTAATAACATTTTCATTCGATACAAAGCTATCCAAGTCTGCGGACATACGAATCAACAGTGGACACAATTACCTTGCCGGGTATTTTTTGCTGCGTGAATGTTTTAGCTCGTTTGCTTCGTTATTTGTGCTTTATGAAATGTCGGAAATCATGTAATAGCAGGTGTGAGGATTTGCGGGTGTACAGTTGAGTTTTTTTTACGAAAAACTTGACTGGAAAATTGTGTTTCATTGTTCAAATGCCAGCGGTGCCGGAAGGATTTAAACGCGGAGGGCTTTTTTTTTTTTTGACATTTTCAGGTTGATATGAACGGTACAGCTTTCAAGTGCATATCACAAAATGTCAAGGAATTTATATAACTATTAGTTGTGGGCTTACATTACCTTTTTATATGCCTACATTTTCGTCAGTCTTTCGTTTATTTTCAGGAAATTGTATTACGGAGTCTTCATTCAGCATTAAGGAGTATTAATTAGATAACAGTCAATAATGCTGGTTGGGAATGTTTCGACCACTATGCGGTTGTTTTTCTACATCAAAGATATTCTGCTCGGAAAGTGTGTGGAATTGACAGGAATGTATACAGAGAGCAGTCTTTTATACGGTGGCGAGTTTTCATGTTTTCTTTTACAGGTCACGTTTCGGCGGTGTTCTGAAGTATTATTTGGTCCCTCGAAGAATACTTACACGTTTAACCGTTTAAAGTCCTGTCGTCACTATACACAGTATCACTTGCCGAAACATTCAGAATCTCCGAATTTTGGTAGCAGTTTATTTATGCGTTTATCAACCAACCACCAGCCAGAAGTCTGGGGGCGAAACCTTCAGCTTGGCGCAAGTAGACGCCCCATGGTCCATTTAGCCAGTCATCGCCGGGCGCTAACACTTAAACCTTATATTACTATAACGGGGGTTGTGCTTACGTTAACGGATGGCCCGTTGTGGCTGACGGCCGTGACGTGGTCACAGTGAGGACTTACGATTTAATGGCTGTGTTTGTTGGGCGAATGGGTGAAGAACTTCGGTTTGATGGATGTCTGGGATTAGAACCTAGAGTGGCTGCATTACCTGAGGGCCTGGATGGGGAAGGGACTCTGGCCGAAGGCCTTTATGATTCAGCATGCGGTTCTTGCCACATCTTAGTTTACCCTACACTTGCCTAGCAGGTGAGGAAAATCCTACCTGTGAGTGTGTCTTGTATGATTCTCACAAGAAGTAGCAATTATGTCCCTAAACGGCATTGACCAATTGGACTTTGTAATGGGTAAGGACTGTGTTGTCTGTGAGGTAGAGCTGAATTCTTATGTATAGGGGTGAGGGGGGATAGAACAATAAAAAAGCGGCACAAAATTCAACACATGTACTTAAATTGAGTAAGATTAAAAGGAAAGGTAATTCCATATGGCACTAGCCTACCACCAACAATATACGTTTTCATTCTAAATAACGTGTCCCAATTCCATCAGACTGGTAATTTAAACGAACACATTTGGGACTGCCATCAGTGCATTCTTTATGTGGCCGCAACTTGCAGTCTGTGCACTGAATCTGCATTTCTGTGGATGCGCCAAGACAGTAGAGGCAGGAAGTATTATTGGAATCTTCTTCGTCAGTGTCGCCTGCAATTTTGGAATTTTTGGATTTTTGCATTCTGCTTTTGTGAATTTCTCTGTAGATATGTGGCACGCTTGTCTTTCTTATTTTTTAGACACAGTTCTTCGCCCCTCTGCTCCGAGCCTTCTGTTGTGCTGGGTGTCAAAGCATTTTTGACAGGGGGTATCAGTCAGTGTTCTTTCGTTCTTATTTACATTCTTATTCTTTTGCGTACGGTTTAGGAAGGTTTCGAACGTCCTCTGTGGTAGCAGGATATGTTGTTACTTTTGAAGCAGATGATGATCGTTCGGGAGAATCATCAAAATCACAGAAAGTTCGCCGTTGCTACTGGAGGCTGCTGCCTGCATAGGAGGGGCAGCTCTATTTGAAACCTAAGCATCCATAAATTCTTCGTTTTGGAAAATATCCCGGCTGAAGAGGTAAATTCCAGAAACCTGGAAACTTGCTTTGGTATTTGCAGGAAAAGAAGTCAGATGAAAAGGTGTGTTGTCGACAGAAGGAATGTCATGTATTGTCGTTGTGACTCGATGGTTAGTTATGCAGGCATCATATGCGCGGTCGTAAGCGATCCGTTGATAGATCTGTGAAGGGGCTGGTGTTTATGACGGCAGTGTGTAGATGAATGTCAGTCTGCGAATGATTATTAATCGTACTCTCCATTCATGATTCCCGGTTCCGTAATTATCATCCACGTGTCCATACTGTCGATAGCACTTTCATGTTTTGTTCTTAGTTGCCTTATTCGCTGTACCATTCGAATCTTTTCATCTGCTTTCTCAAAATGTCCGCTTGTTTGACTTTCAAAGATGTAACGTGGCACAAATTTTCAATTATATGACGTTGTTTTGCTGCGTAGTATGCATCAGGATGCAAGACTGTTAATGGCGACAGACAGGCCTTTCTCATACCTCTAATACCGATCAGAAACAGCGGTGGACGTAGGTCGCTTTATGCACTATACATCGATTGTGGTCAGTAGCACATAGACCAGAAACAGACACAAGGAAGCGACTGGAAAGACAAGACGACGTTTAAGGAAGTTGTATGTGAGATGATTGCATTTTTTTGTGTGTGTATGCACATAACAATGGGGACTTGTATATGGTCGTTACGAAACGGGTTGATTCATGTAGGTTACAAAAGAGCCTGTATTTTTGCAAGTACTTACAGAAGTAATCGAGTGGTGCAGGACACTGATGTAATGCTTTTCGTTACGTCTCGTTGCGAATTCTGACGTTTGCAGACATGAACAAGAGTCTTTTTGGGGAGACGATGCTGTTGTTCTCTTCGCCGTGGAATCTATTTCAGGTACGATTTACTGTAACCTCGTTACGTCGTGCACGGCTCAGCGCCTGTAACAGCACAATACTAGAAGGAACTGGGAACAAACGATGTTCACTAGTTCGTATCAAAACATTATAACGTACATAATTGTTTGTAAGTTCTTGTGGATTCATGACGGCGCCACTCCACGAAGGTGGAGTTTTGTTGTCCTTGTTATTGTTATTATTATTATTTTTATCATCATCATCATCATCATCATCATCATCACCGTCGTCGTCGTCATTTAGACTCTGTTCAGTTTTGAGATTTTGCCGGGAACTTCACCGCAAGACGTACTGGTTAAAAACTATTTCAGTAGTTGACAAGTTTGTAGGATCGAAGATCTTTTCTTTATTTCAAATGATTGTGTACGTTAGTTTTGTCAGACTAAGCGGTTCAATTTTCTTGTGACGGATTATATGCAGGTACTACTACTACTACTACTGCTACTACTACTACTACTACTACTACTACTACTACTACTACTACTACTACTACTTTTTTACGTGGCACAACAGCCCTTAGTGGGCCAGGGCCTTCCCATTATCGAGGCTTCACGATCACACTCATTTCGACACTCCACATTGGGTAGGATTTCTCTGGACGAGTGATCAGCCCGACGCAGAGATCTCTATCTGACAACACATAACACTCACAAGAGACACATCCATACCTTCGGCGGGATTCGAACCCACAATCCCTGCAAGCGAGCGGCCGCAGAACCATGCCTCAGACCGCGCAGCCACTGGGATACTACTACTACTACTACTACTACTAACCTTTTCAAGCCTAGCGGTAACTTTACGTACCACCAGGTTTAACATTAAAAAATTCTACGTGGTGCCCACATTGCGTTTATGTGTTTTGTACGGCGCTCAGAACAAACAGCAACTTTTGCCTTATAAAATATTAAGAGATTCGTTTTTACAACCAAAGTGGAGAGTGTTTACAGCGCGGTACGCACTGAGTCTTTATATAAAAACAGATACGCTTCGTCTTTAAAGGTTTAATAATAATAATAATAATAATAATAATAATAATAATAATAATAATAATAGAATTACTGCTGCTGCTGCTGCTGCTGTTGCATCACCACCTCCGCGGTCGTCCGACTCGCATAGCATGCATGAGGGAGACGCGAAATGCGTTGTAAGCCTCAGATTTCCCGACGTGTATGTGTGTGTATGTTTGTGTATAGAAGAACATATTGTTTTATTGATGTGAATTCCAATTAAGAAACATGGGATTGCGGCTTTCTTAAGACAAGTGATATCAGTGTGTTGGAAACTGTGTTCTTTGAAGGTCCCATAAATCTACTGCCCTGTAGTTCGTTTTATTTAAAATGATGAATGAGCTGCGAAGATTTCACGCAATTATGCTGCCTTAGGGAGACAGCTACTTTAGAGAAGTTGTTCGCCGTGCATCTATACCACTTCTCCGACACCCGTGTTGTGCGCATAGTCTTAACGAATAAGAAAAGGCGTTTGTAATATGTTCGGAATTTTTATCCTGGTGGAGTGTAAGCAGGTTTCGTAATACACTCTCTCCTACAGTGCAGTCAGAATATAAGGTAAACCTAGATATTGTATGACACGAATTCATGTACGTAAGTTTCTAGGATCAGAGATACCAGAACATTAAATGGGAAGTTCCGTTTAAATTCATCGGGGGAATTTCTTTCATATCTTCGTCGTTTATTGTTTCTTTTGTTTCATCCCTTTCCTACCTTTGTCTCCTTCTTTCCTCTAAACGTTCAGCAGTGTATTAACTTACGTGTTTGTCCTTTGATGGCCCATTTTGGAACGTGAAATGTGCCTGCCATTTGTTTAGTATATGAAAACTACGCTTCTTCATGGAAACTGCGAAAAACGACATAACGTATTGGCATGTCCTCCTGGTATACCCATTGTGTGTGTGTGTGTGTGTGTGTGTGTGTGTGTGTGTGTGTGTGTGTTTCTTGCGGCGGTGTACTTGCAGTTGCTGTGCAGACAGGCTTATAACTAAGTTTTCAGAATTTAATTAAGAATGTTTAACATTTTTCGTGCCCCTCAGCTGTACACCATAAAAACTGTGAAAAGTGAGGGTAAAGCTACGTACCTTCTTAACCTCGGTAATAGCTATATGATGTTGGTAAGATTGACGCTTCTGTCGCTTTAACTCAGGGGCGAGAACCACTGCTTCCCTTTCGCGGGGGCGATCGCGAAGAATAAAATCCGTGCCTCGAGTGGGAATGCAAGTCGTGTCGGTTTACTGGCAGGTATGCAGGACACTTTCTGAATTTAATATTAACATTAGTAACTGTGTACATATTTTAAGTCTCATTTGATTAATTCCATGGAGTGTAGTCTGTCTTGAGAAGTTAATATTTCTTCAGCTGGTCAAAAAATTCGCCCGTTTTGTGGAACCCGAAGTTTTATTATCGTGGTCACAAGTGCCCCGCAATTGTCCCTATCCTGACCCAGATGAATCCAGCCAACGCCATCCCATCCTGAGCCTTCAAGGTGCATTTTTATATTATCCTCCCATCTGCTTCTAGGTCTTCAAAGCTACTATTACACGTAGACAAGGTGGAAATATATGCAAGGACAGTAATGTGATGAAACAAAATTTCGATGACATTGCCTAGTTTTACTATTACGTTAGTCGAGTTACGTGTTTTTCTGTGTACTTCCACGTCGTTCTTATACATAACCTGTTTATGATACAGGGCTTTAATATTAAACCTTACGTAGTGGTTTGTATTATCTCTTTCGTTAATGTATGTTATAGAAGTTCCTAACCCTGTCATATGGTTGAATGATTAACCCTTTAAAGACGAAGTGTATCTGTTTTGTATAAGGACTCAGTGCGTACCGCGCTGTAAACACTCTTCACTTCGGTTATAAAATCAGTCTCTTAATGTTTTATAAGGCAAAAGTTTCTGTTTGTTCTGAGATTGGTACAAAACACATAAACGCAATGTGGGCACCACGTAGAATTTTTTACTTTTAAACCTGGTGGTACGTAAAGTTACCGCTAGGCTTTAAAAGGTTAAGGTAATCGGCATAGTGTTTAACTAAGGAGGAGGAAGTAACAGAAGGATGGAGAAAATTGCATAATGACGAACTTCATAGTCCGTACTCTTCAGCAGATATTGTTAGCGTGATCAGATGACGGCTGATGAGGTGTTTGTAGAGTACCTCAGGCGGAGGAGACAGGATTAGTGCAAAACTCTGCAACTGTTTTGAAAGGTAAACTTAAACGGCGGAGACCTATGCATGGATGGTGTCTGAAAGAAATGTGATGTGCGGATGTGAGCCGGATCTGACGGACTGTTGTGATTACGGTAATGACCTTTTGAGTTCCGCAAAAGGGGTGGAATTCCTTGACCAACTGAAAGCTGTTGAAGAAGGATTTTGCTTCGTGGAGTTTGTTGCTTAATAGAAAATGTGTTTCTAGGCCAAATTTCTGTCTCTCTCGAATCATATTTTAGTATAAATATATTTCTAGTGCACAGTAATCTCTTTCAAAGCGCCATCTCTTCAGTTAGTTTTTCCTTTGTTCCGTAGTGCAGCTGGTATCATGCAATTCCTCTTTACCACTCGTAATTTTAAAATTGTATTTCAATCATTTATGTTTAAAGCTGGTTTAATCACTGCTGCTTTTCATTCCTTTGAAATTCATATCCACACGGCTGTGGTTCAGAATCTCTGTCAAAGAAACTAAATATTCGTAGTTAGCCGTGGGCGGTGCTTATTTTCAAAGTTTCTTGTCTGTTCTTTTACAGTACAGTGAGAAATGTAATTTGTTCCTTGTAAAATTCCTCTTCGTATTAAAATATTTACAGCTCATCCAGATGCTGATTTCATGAAGTACAGCACCGTCTGTTATAGAGTTTTCTGTCTGTCGGGTTTCAAATGTACTTGTCTTCTTTTCATTTTACATTAAATGTGTAATAACATAATCCTGCGCTTTGCAGCGAAATGCCTGTTTTGCGGTACACGTACAGTAATTTGAGTGTTCGAGCGACTTACGCAGTTATTAACGCTTGCATTGTAACTTGCAGACCGTGTTTTACATTTCGTAATAAAAGTCATGATAGGCGTTTGGTAATGAAGTCAATCCTACTAACGTGCTTGTAGCGCCTATGTTAGGAATGAGTGGAGCTATACGTCCACTCCCGTCGTGCCGTGTACGGGGGCAACTTTTCCTCTACGTAATACGGGTGACTTTTCAAAAGTGACGCGTTAATATTTCATTCGATTGAGGGCCACTGTTGCAGCTGTAACTCAGCATCGTTTTTATGCTGAATTCTAAAACTATTCACACGATTACGTGGATACTTGACCTTTTAGGCGGTTCGCGAAATTGCGAAAAGCGAGTATTAGCTTAATCATGTCTGTCTGTCTGTCTGTCTGTCTGTCTGTCCGTCCGTCCGTCCGTCCGTCCGTCCGTCCGTCCGTATGTCCGTTCGCATGGAACAACTCGGCTCCCACTCCACGGATTATCATGAAATTTGGTATTTGAGTATTTTTCGAAAATCTGTTGAGAAAATTCAAGTTTCATTAACATCTGACAATAATAACGGGTACTTTAAATAAAGACCTATGTACATTTATGACAAAATCTCGCTGAATTTTTTTAGTATGAGAAATGTTTCATACCAAAGTTGTAGAGAAAGTAGACCTTTGTATGTTCAGGAAGTTCTTTATGAAAAATCGTGTCGTTTATGAGATAATGTGTAAAAATATGGTAGACCTGGAGATGCCACAGATGACAGTATAATACGGCACATGCGCATTGCGTGCTGGATAACAAAGGTTACAAACACACACTCAGAATATGGAATACTTACTGCGTTTCCACGGCAGCTACGGTTACGCGAACGCGCTTCAATCGTACGTTTATACCTACGTTGTTTGTCTTGTTCTTTATTGTCGGCGTATCTGTGCGACGAGGACTACTTACTGTAGAGTGTTCGGATGTATAAATTCATAATTTATAGCTAGTAGTGCTTTTTATTCGTTTACACAACACTGTAAATATGTGCGTTGGATGTGAAATGTAAGTCCTAAAAGACGTGTTCTGTTCGTTGCGTCAACCTATCAAATGGAGAAATATTGGTTCTGAAAATGCGGAGAAACTGAATGGACGTTATTTTCGAACTCGGAAGGCGGGTGTGGCACTTGCATGATTGGTACGTAGCATATAGTCTTGTTTTGAAAATTCTCAGTTTTACGCCTTAAATTAATTGTCAGTTTAACCGCCCGCTGTCTTCGTGGATTAGTCTTATCAGCCTGTTGCATTTGGAAGGTTTGCATTCATAATATGTCTTTTCGTCTTGTTCGCTAGTCCAAAAATGTCCGTGGAGTCCTTGGGACCCCGTGTTCAGTTACTAAGGCAATATTGTAGACGTGTTATAGGTACAGAGATTGTGACAGAAATAGATCATTCGCTATAGTGACCAGGTTGCATGCTGGACAGCTGCGGAGTGGTGTTTCGATTCTCAGGAGGGACAAGGGATTTATCTCTTCCCCCAAATGTCCAGGCTGGCTCTGGGGCCGACCCAGCCTGCTATATAGTGGATCCGGGGGGCTCTTTACCCGGGACTAAAGCGGGCGTAGCGTGAAGCTGACTACGCACCTCTGTATAATACTGAAGTTAAGAATGAGTGGAGCTATATACATCTGCTCCTTCCTGTGTCTTCAGGGCGTGCTTAGGGACAACTTAGTTGTAATATTGTGGACATTAATGTGCCTGTTTTCGTGAGAAACTTCCTTATGAAAGTCACACTGCTGTATCTATATCCCCTGTCCCCTCCACCTACTCACCGTCGAACTCATTTTGGTCAGCAGTACAAAAGCGGTCGGTGTGTGAGCGTTAGGTGCCTGGAGCAGCATCGTTATATGTGTCATCTGTAATCCTGTAGGTCGCATGGAATTTTTGTTCCCAGAAGATGAAAGCTAACAACATGGGAGTGCTCGGACTATTATCATACGCCGATGGTAACTTACGAATGGGCCATTGTAACTTTGCCTGTGGAATGTGCATTAATTGCAAAAGCATCTGCTACTGATGGGAATAATTTAAAAACTTACATTGTCTAATGCTTCGGTACCCCAAAATGCACTGTATCATCGACGAATATAAACACTCACCACTTACGCAGTTTCAAATTACGAAATTTTAAAAAAGTAAGATATTAAAGTAATAAAATTTTTGAAACGTGCACCGAATTTTTCCTTGCGGGAATAAGAGCGCATTGAGACGAGGGTGGCGGAAGAATACTGCTGGGTGATAACAGAGGCGACGGGGCGTTCATGCTGCCGCCGATCAGGTTCCAGTGTTTTGGTGATGGGTTTCAGCTGTACCCCATTTTATATACACATATAGTTGCCTATGTGTGTACTCAATTCCGACTTGAGCAAAATTCGACTCGCAACCGACCTTCCGGAACGTACCTGTTGCGTAACTCGCGTCGCGGGGGGGGGGGGGGGATCATGGTTTTTTTTTCCTTGCTTTCCAGTGTTTGCATTTAGCCATGGTTACAGTAATTGCAACATGATGTCATTGTTGAGACGACTCGTGGAGGTAGGTTCAAATTTCTGTTAAACAACAAGAGAAGTGTATTTGTCTCGTCATTACGAATTACCAGTGTTATTCAGCGGAAGTGTTAGTGTCTAAGTGACAACGTCAGTGGGGTTTAGTTTTTCTTATAACTTGATTTGACACGTGCACCACTTCGTAAGAATTTTTCGTGCCTGTGAACGCCCTTAGAGGCCGACTACTCTTGTAATAGGATCCAGCGCTACTCGAAGCCATTTTCTTCAAAGACGCCTTGTTGTGTTGTACAGCTCTTTCACATTTTCTTTATAATAAAACGTGGGTTTAGAAGATGACAATATGACTTCCTGCATCCCGTATTGTGAGGGTGTATACGGAGAAGCGTTGAAGTGGTATGAGACGACCCAAATGCGGGAACAGTGTAACTGTACCGATTCAGATTTTTGGCTTACTTCTCACGTTTAATTTTTAATATTAATTGGGTAGTGCGTGTAGCACGCATTTAGAGGTGAGAAATGATGCAGATTTTTAATTGCAAACCTAAAAGGATTTAGCCACCTAGGAGATCTAGATGCAGGTCGGAAGATAATATTAAAATGGGCCTTTCAGAGACAGTGTGTGTATGATGGTGTGGACAGGATTGATCAGGTTCAGAGAAGAACTATTGACGGGATCTTGTGAACGCGGTTCGCAGTTGTTTTGCAAACGCGCCTAAAATCCAAGGGCCGTGTGTAAGGTAGACGGCTTCCAGGAGAAGGTGACTTTGATAGAAGCCCCGCTGTGAATGACCTGTATTGGCCTGTTGCGGTGTATAAGCTTTATTGGGATGCTGCAATTAGCAAACACAAATAATTGATAGAACTTGATGAATAGTTGGGATGAAGATTGAATGTTCCTAATTGTACAGGGGAGTTTAATGAGAGACATTGTCGTTACCTACCTGTTGAATTCATTAATGTAGCAGATTCTCTCCATAATGTGTCGACGATCAGTCTGAATGATCTATTAAATTGTGATCCATATAAATGCTTTGCTGCCTGTCTCGTGACAACAGGTTGGTCGTCAGTGTCGCATCCCATTGATCTTTAACGCCCACTGACCACGTTGAGATGAATTGGAGCAAACCCGTTGAAACAAGACAGCGTGGGTACTGTATTAGGAGTCGCCTTCTCTCTCTAAAGCTGCGTCAGGCAAATGGCTTGTCTTTGGGTTGACTCATGTAGTACGTGGTTTCTAGTATTTTGTAAACCTCAAACTGCCTTAGGGATGCCCACAACTGTTACAGACTTTGTGTAATCACGGCTGCTTTGCCACACTGTAAATGACTGCTGGCTGAAAGAGCAGGGATCGGTTTCCGTCAGGGACAAAGATTTTTTCTCTTTTCCATCACGCATCGTCTCAAATGGGGGTTCGTTCTGAGCAAAATTTAGTTATGCAAGTTTTAATTTGGTATTAACAGAATAGGGTTCAGGCGTATTTTTTTACGTCTTTGATCAAGCAGAATCCTTCTGACAAGTCTTCAACTGATGAAGGCTCACCCTCCATTTGTGAGACGAATTCAGCCCACATTTATCGCCCTAGTTTTTGAAGGGCAGTTTTAATACAGTCCCTCTGTTTATGTCTTTGCCCTGCGTGTGTTACATCCGGTTTAGATTTTCCGACTTTCCTTATTCACCTCTCATTTCCTGTATGAGTACTACATATTTGCTGTACCTTATCCTCTTGATTTCATTACACTAACAGTAATTTATAAACGCCTGGGTTATTTATCCCTGTATACGCCATGGAGACATAAGGGACGTTGAGGTGTAGCTTCATACATTCTTAACCTCGGCAGTAGGTGGAGGTTATTGGACAGTCTGATGCCACGGCCGCTTTACTCCTGGGAAAGAACCGCCATACCCATTGAACAGGAGGCTGAGTGCACCCCAAAACTAGTCTGGACGTTTTGGATAAGAGATTAATCTCTTCTTCCGCCGGGTTTAGAACCCCGTATCGTCCAACTCGTAGTCTAGTCCTTGTAGTGACTGCGCATAGGAAAGAAGTATGAAGCCCTCCAGTGTGTGATTTAATCCATTTTCCTTTCACTTCCTGTCTTTTAAATCCAAATATTGCCCTCAGCGTTTGGGTCTTGCAACTCCTCAATCATGCTGAAAGTCCAAATATTTGGTATGATTCAGTTTGTGTGTTAGTACATAGAGGGCAGAAGGACATCAGGTTGTGAAGTGCATGGTAACAAACATGCTCGATATCATTCCAGCGTGACGGTTTGGCGGGTGGAGTTGTTGCACGTATATTAACGTTCGGCACAAGGTGGAGTGACTGGTGAGCTGCAAACCCCGACCGTTTTATCCCCAGTTGTGCAGTCTTATTATTAAAGAAACTAGAAGTGACCCTGAAGTTATGGGGTGACATATTCCCTTGCTAACCTGCAACGAATTTTATCGGTCCTTTAACCTTTTAAAGCCTAGCGGTAACTTTACATACCACCAAGTTTAACATTAAAAAATTCTACGTGGTGCCCACATTACGTTTATGTGTTTTGTACGGATCTCAGAACAAACAGCAACTTTTGCCTTATAAAACATTAAGAGATGGGTTTTTATAACCGAAGTGGAGAGTGTTTACAGCGCGGTACGAGCTGAGTCCTTATATAAAACAGTTACGCTTCGTCTTTAAAGGGTTAATCATGACTGTCGAATTCCTCACAATAATTGTTTTACTTTCTTTCACGTTGTGACGTCACTCACAAAACAATCTCTGCCATAACCCTGTAAACCGGGGTTGTGACGTCACGCTAACCAAGCTGCATTCTAACCTTGGAAATCATGGTGTGACTCTATCACAAACCAGGCTTAACCATACAAAGCGGGTAACCATGGAAATCGTTGCGTCACTGAGTCACAAACTAAGCGTAACCGTGGAAACCCGAGAACAACGGAAACGAAATGTGATTCACTGACCCACTCACAAACTATGGGTAGTATGCAAGGCAGGTGGGCATGCTGTAATTTTGACTAACTACTGTATGAAATAGAGCATTCATCTGTGCCGCTCCTCGGAAACGCCGTCCCCAACCTCATTCTTTCATTCGTTCGTTCGTTCGTTCGTTCGTTCGTTCGTTCGTTCTTTCGTTACTACAGCGTTTCCCAACCGAGGACGCCACACTCGACTTGATGGAATGTCAAGTCTTGAAATAAGAACCTCAGTTAATGTAAAGGTAACGTTCGCCCCTTAACAGACCATGAAGGTCCAGAGGAAAAGTACAGAGATAAATTTACTCTTTCTTTAACCTCGGGGCGGGTGGTTAACGCCACCCCTTCCCGCTTTACCCCCGGGAAAGAACCGGTATCCATTGTACAGGAAGCTGGGTGCGCCTCGGAGCCGGTCTGGACGGGAAGGGAAAAATCCCCCCCCCCCCCCGACCTGCGCTTGTACCCCAGACCGTCCAACCCGTAGCGAGTTCCTTAGTTATGACTTGATACGATATTTATTAACTGCAGTTGGGTTTTCGCCCGGTGGCAGTGGTCCGTACACTATACACAAATAGAAAAGAGACAACTATGTACATAAGGAGAAGCAATACACAAAACACTACAAAAACACAGAACAAACCAAGTAGAAAACAAAACATACAAAGAGTAAAACAATCATAAAACGAATAACACAGCATACTACGTAAAACGAGTGGACACGAAACAATGAGACAGGTGTACAAAACAATAAGACAACATACAATACAGTAACCCACGTGCGAATTACGTAACTTTAAATCAATGATAATACGCACATTCCACAAAAGACCTTCACTTCACATCACTTCACTTCACACCACTTTTAGACGCTTCATCACCACAATTCGATTCCACTCACATCACCTCACTAATCATTACTTTCCTAACCCTCCTTCTAAAATCATGTGGTTTACTTGGGAAAGTCGCTAGCGGTTCTGCAGGTAGTTGGTTCCAGAGTTTGATGGTCCTATTTACAAAGGAATATTTCCCAATATCTGTTCTTTGTTTCCTGGCCGTAATTTTCCGATCATGATCATATCCGCTCAGGTAGCATGGTCCTTGTAACCTGTCCCCTACAGCTTTCCATGCGCGTTCTCCGGTGTATGCTTTGAAGAGGGCCCATAGGCGAGCTATCTTTCTATGCTGCGCCAAGGTTTCCCAGACCGAATCGTTCGTATGATTTCCAAATTTAGCCGCTTTCTTTTGCACACGGTCTAACTCGTTTATATGACCTTCGCTGTATGGATCCCAGTACGCAGCTCCATATTCAAGAATCAGACGCACCAGTGATGTGTATGCTAAACTTTTCGTATTACTACTTCCCTTTTTGAGAATACGCATTATGGAATGAAGCGCCTTCCAGGCTTTTTGTACTGTGTAACTTACTTGATCAACCCAGCTTAAATCGCTGCGTATTATTACTCTTACATATTTGCAACTGCTCGCTTCCGGAATTCTTTGGTCCCCATAAGAATAATTTAGTGGATACTTCACCGGAACTCTTGTGAAGCTTACTGCTTTACTGTTATCTGGATTTATTTTCATCACATTTTCTACCGCCAACTCCCCCAGTCTGTCCAGATCTCCCTGCAACTTTTCTGTGTCGCTATCATTCATGATTTTCCTATGTATTATACAGTCATCTGCTAAGAGTCTATAGCTGACTCAGTGTTCCTCCAAATATCATTTACGTACGCGAGGAACAGAAGTGGGCCCAATACGCTCCCTTGCGGTACTCCTGACGTTACTCTGACTTCCTCAGATAATTGCCCTCCTACTGTAACTCTCTGCGAACGACTTAAAAGGAATTCCCGGACCCATACGACAACCCTCGAATCCACGCCGGAGGCCGCAATTTTCGTAAGCAGCCGATCATGAAGAACTAAATCGCAAGCCTTTGAAAAATCTGTTATTATCGCATCTATGCTGGCACCCTCAGCCTTTAATGACTAGGTAATTCTAAAACGTTCAGGCTTATAAAACGCGGTGGCGCAGTTGGTTGAGGCTCTGCACTTCAAGCTGGAAGGTCGGGGGTTCGATTTCCGATGGTGTCACTAGAATTTTTCATTGACTTAATCCTTCCGGCCACACTATGGCCCTGGGTTCGACTCAGCCTCTAACAGAAATGAGTACCAGGAATATTTCCTGGGGGATAAAGGCGGCCTGTGCGTAGGGCTGGCAACCTTATCACCTTCATGTATCAGATTTTTTAAATCTGGGAACCTCAACCTCCTGCAACCCTCGCGGCCTGTCCAGGCCTCTACAGGGATTGCTTTATCTTTTTCGTACATGCTATTAGAAACGTATTTCTTTGCAAAAGGAAAACATCGACTTAAGCTATGTGGGACTGGGCTTTTCAAGGCTGAGAATCGCTGGATTACTGCATCACTGAGAATTGAAGTTCTTGAGCGTTTTGCTGCATTTTCCGTTTCGCCCAGGGGATGTGTGCATTCTGTGTGACAGGGTATTAGGATTGGTACATTTGCATTCCATAAGACTGTGCTTTCAGTTGTTGGCACTGCATATGCATGTTCATTTGCAGTCTTGTTTTCTGCTTCCTTACATTTGGAATGTTCGAAACTGCATTCACCTTTTGTGGCACGCTTTTGTATTTGTGTTTCAGGCGGCGACAAGGGCCGAGGAACACTTGATCTCCTGCTGTCCACGACATACTGTCGGTCTCAGATGTACTTGTCCCGACAGTTAGCTCAGCTGCATCCGGAATTAACGATGCCGATGTTTTCGGGTAAGTTTACTGCTCGAAAATGATTATTCCTTATTGCAAAAATGTAGTAAAAGTTATTGCTTATTGCAAAAATGTAGTAAAATTATGTTTCAGAGAGTGCAAACAGCGTTGGTCAAACATTTGCCAACCGTCGTGATAAGGCAGTCGGAAGCGCCCTTCTTCCTTGTGGCTGTCTTATAATGAACCATTCAAATAATAAGAATTCGTCTTCTTATAATACGAGTAATTTAATTACTGTGTTTTTGTGTCGACCAGTGTTCTGGTATCTGCGGCGTTCCTGCCTCGCCTTAGTCGTTTGATGCATTAAATTGTTTCAAATAACCGAGACAGCGGCAAATAAGGGTGTCTTTTCATTATAACTTTACGATCGCGTGGTTAGCGGGCGAAAGGGGAATGATCTGGGCCTCAGGGATTTAAGAAATATTTTGTATTACTCAAACCGTGCATTGTCTTAAGTATAGAATATCACAAACCAACTACATGCACACCTTATTATGCAGTAAACTGTTCGAATTACACTCTTACATGTTTCGAACTGTCATTCGGTTCATCTTCAGGGAGGGTCACAATTTCAGAAGTCACACACACATCCAACAGTATGATCACAAGATTTGGTTACAGTTGTTTGTAATACACCAGTTTAGTTGACAAAATGTCGATAAAACTTATTTAAAAGGACTGCGTTGATGTCCGCCTGTATATATGAAGTAGTTTTTCGAATGCACTGAAAAGTATTAATTGCCATCTTATTAACGTTGTATCTTACTGTCCCCGCATATGAATTCTTATTAACATTATGTCTTACTGTCGTTGTATATACATTCAACCTAAACAATGTTTATTCTGGTTTCCTATTTGGATAGATAGATAAACCTAAGTCGAACATTTTAGTGCATAATAAAGTGTGCATGTAGTTGGTTTTTGATATTCTATGGATTTTACACGATAGTCGTTGTGTTTACTTCAGTAGTAGCCGCGACGTATGCGTAGGCCACTTTGCGTTTATTGATCACGTTCACTCCACCCAGACACGGTTCACTTGCGGTTGGGAGGAACCGCGTATCGAATCTTGGCTGATGCAATCACGGAGGGTTTTTTTTTTAAATCAGGGCCCCGCAGCAGTCGTTACGGGCGCACCGCAGCCTTAAGGCTTTTTATGCAACCCTATGATGAAGATTAAGGTGATTATTTTTTTGTCCTTTTCCTAGTAATGGAGCACCGGCGGAATGAAACTGACAGGGGAAAACCGAAGTACTTGGGGAAAAACCTGTCCCAGTGTCGCAGTCGTTGAGTTACTTAGCCTGCATGAGTTTATGCAAGGTTAGTAACCTGAAATGGAAAGCGTTTTTTTTTTGCACCAGTTTGTCCCGCCAACCGTACGATGCTCTGTTAGTTTTGGAGTTCATATAATTTCATCCACTGCAAAACAGCTAACTTGTGTTCCTGTAGACAATGAGCTGTTTCTAAAAATGTGAATTGCCTTGCTCTGTAGTCGTTTGACATTAGCATTTTCAGTTCTAGAGCCTCGTTATTATGTCACTGTACTAAATTTTGTGGAAATAATTTGTTTACATTTGTTCATGAATGGGCTGTATGGTTTCCCGTTGACGTGCATGGAGCAGTAACCATTGAGCATGCCTTGCATACGTAGATCTTAACGTTAAACGTTTATGAAAATTTTATTCCCGCTCATGTAGGCCTACATCTCAGTGCCCACTTTCTGTACTGCATCGTTTTCAGACAGTGCTACGATATATCACCCATTTCATGATACATGGCATTTGAAAGTAATCTGTTTTCGAAACGTCTGGTAATCGAGTGTGGATAGGCCATATCATTGCCGGAGCTCTGAAATGCTCTTAACCTTTTAAAGCGTAGCGGTAACTTTATATACGACCAGGTTTAACATTAAAAAATTCTACGTGGTGCCCACATTGCGTTTATGTGTTTTGTACGGACCTCAGAACAAACAGCAACTTTTGCCTTATAAAACATTAATAGATTGGTTTTTATAACCGAAGTGGAGAGTGTTTACAGCGCGGTACGCACTGGGTCCTTATATAAAACAGATACGCTTTGTCTTTAAAGGGTTAATAACCAAATCTGCTATAATGGTGTATCCGCCTCTGCAATGACCTGACTACAGTCCACAAACAAGGAGATGATCCCTGCGAGGAATGCGATAGATGCGCGTGCGCAAGATTGCGTGTCGAATGACGAGTTTATACTACCCATCCTGAAAGTATTCGCGCAGTGCACGCGCTCACTACACGTTTCTCGAAATGATTGATGCTATCAGTCTGCGTAGCAGCTGAACTGTTTGTCATTCCTACCAGTAGCAGTCCTCTAGTCTCACCCATAGTCAACACCACCCAACGCCTCGTCAGACACGCCTCCCGGCGGGGATAGGCTAATCTACCCTGGTCTGTGTACAGTACTTAAATCTCACAGAAAGTTTAAAGTCATAATTTCGTTGCATTACTTTGAGATTGTGGGATAATTGTGTTACTGTTTTGGTACGTTACCTCGATCGTAAATTGATATTACTTTAAGTGCTTTTTATCGGGCATGGCTGTTCGAAAGAAACTGTACAGAGATTAATAATGCCCGACATCTGACCACAGTAACTAATATTCAGGTATTAATGTAAATGTGAAATGTATGTGAGGGTGAATACTTGAGGCACGCCATTTTATTGTTTTTTTTTAAATTTTTCTGACGCTCACGGCGACCAGTGGCGGTGCTTGATTAAGAACTTTAACTGCTGATCGACGGTGAAGACATTTATTCAACTGCCTGTTATCAGTCAGAGGGTTGCCGCTGTCCAGAGCGACAGAAAGAAACTCGTTCTGCTGACTGGCGCATAGATGGGTGTCCGACAGTCGGAGGGAAGAGGGCGCAAAAGAAGATTTTACGAAGTTGTCTCCAGTGACCATATGTTATTTAAATAACCGCCACTTCAGCAAATATAAATTGCTTAACAGACTTAAAACCCTTGAATTTAAGCGGACACGTCTTGTTTACGCGCCATAGTGAACAGTTCCTATTACGGAAGCTCCAATATTACGAGCGGGAATTATGAATTAACCCTAAAAGCCCATATGTTGCTATATGTGCCCCAGGATTAATATTCAGAAACTTTACGTGCTGCCTACAGTGTCTAGTGCGATTTTTTTATGGATTTCGGAACAAAAGGAGATAATGAGAGTTCAAGCTGCCGCCGCAGTGTACATCAGGTCTTCGCTGTTCGGGGTTGGTACGCAGCGTTTGTTGGGAGCTATTTACTGCCGTTTCGCGGTAGCCTATCGGTCCCGTCTTCAGGGTTCGAACAAGATGGGACCAATAGGCTCTCCCGAAACGTCGGTAAAAAAACTACAAACATACACTGCGTTACAACATAGAAGAGCGAAGAACCCAAAAGGAGATTATTTCCGTATGCAGTATTTACTGACTGTTTTTTAACAGTGACGAAATATGTTTACTGCGCAGTACGAACTCAGTCTTTCAATCTGATGGAGGTTAATTTTCGTTTTTAAAGGCTTATCGTCTGAACATAATATTGTCTGCGTATGTGTAGTGAGTGTAACAGTGCGTGACAATGTGGTAATAAAGGTATATGGTACAGTAATAGCCTGCAGAACACTCAGGCTTTTCAGCGAATCAGCTTTCATCGGGGTCATTACAGTACGTGTTTTGTGGAGAATGATGCAAATTGTCTGTTACTGTGTGTGGTGCATGTATACTGGCTTGGTTTGGCTACTGGTAGGAACAGGCAATTAAATATGTAGTGAACAAGGCAGGATGTGAATAACATTTCTTAACGAAAAATTACGCAAGCCTTGAGGTTTTAACGGCGCTGTGGCTGAGGACTCCATTCCACAGGGATGTCACGTCGTATCATTGGGTAATCTGTTCCCGAAGTTTCTAAGGGACGTAATGCCGTCACGTACAAGGGTCTAGAGGTCTAAGAGGAATTAATCGTCTCGGAACGTGCTGCATCTCCTCTGGCCCTTGGTCACGACTGCATATCTGTACCCATAGTTTTCGCAACGCGCTGTCTGTGCATGTGTCAGAGTTAGAGCGAACTGTGTGCGGAAGGCGCTCGTAACGTCTCGTTGCTGATCGGAATATGCGTTTGCGTGCTCGCGTGCACGTCATTCAGATTTGACTTTTCGAATTCAGTATGCAGCTTAACAGAAAATCGGCCTTCGGCATGGTATTACTCCCTTTAACACATACTGAAGATAGCTGGTTGAAGAACTCATATCGCGCGTTTTGTCGAAATCGAGCGACACAAGTAGAAAATACGAACAAATTGCTATTTAAGCACAACAGTAAAGGTCAGGTTTCTTTCTTTCTTTTCTTTCTTTCTTTTGTTTGTTTGTTTGTTTGTTTCTTTGTTTCTTTCTTTCTTTCTTTCTTTCTTTCGTCTACCTACTTCTTCACAGTAGGTGTCGAGGGTTTTTGTGATTTCATCTGATCACACTCAAGCACACACCACAGTCGGTAGGACTCCTCTGGAGGAGTGACTGCCCCGTCGCAGAGACCTCTACCTGACAACACAAACGGTGTACAAGGCAAACATCCATGCCCTCGGTGGGATTCGAACCCACGGTCCCAGCACGCCCTCGGCCGCAGACCTACGCCTTAGACCGCGCGGCCTCTGGGATCGGCAAGTACAGATTTTTACGATCCGATTTTAATTGTGTGGAATTCCCAACCCTCATTCACAGGCGTTACCTGTAGGCTATGCTGCCGTAGGCTATTCGTGTTCTCAGGTCGAAATATCACATCAGTCCAACTTCTTCCGTCGTGAATAGTGTTATTAATCGTTTGGTGCCGAACGACGCCTAACCTGCGTCGTAGGGTGCGGGGTTCGGTTCCAGAACAGTGCAGGATATGCGTTATCATACTGTGGCTATTCTTGGACAAACGTGGTTGGTTTTCCATGTGCTTTTGACTATTCTTGTTTGGCAAGATTTCGCATTAAGAAATTAGAAATGCGCACAATACCTGCATCTGTAACTTACTGACTTGTACTCTTATTATGTAAGGTTTAGGTTTAAAATGTGCACAGTCGACTGTTATTTCTAAATTTGATACTGCAGTGCGATCTATACATAGTTGCATTCGGAACATAGTTAACTGTTAGAATTGAAAATACGACCGTCTGAAGCAGGATAGGAACAGGGGAACGTGTGCGCAGAATTTTTGTGGTATTTTCCGATTGCCTATTTAATTCGACCGAATGTTATTTGAACGTTATCAGAAGACTCAATTTTGTGGTTATTAAATTTCAATAACCCCACGGACTGATTCGGTATTTACAATCCAGACGTGTAGAGTTAAGGTTGTGTAATTGAATAAATGGGGGATACTGTGTGTGCCTTTGATGCCGGTTAAAGTATATAGTATTTATATACGCAGAATGTCTGAATTTCTTTTGATTCTGGACTTCACTCTAAATACATGTGAATGTGAGATTATTCTTGTATACCAGTGTGAAGAATTGTGTGTTTTGTTTACAGATATTTAATCGTGACATCCTGTTGTGCTCTTTCACAAATATACAAACACAACAAATAATCACAGCCTTTAGAAAATTTTACTGTTTTAATTATCAGTTTGAGTGGTGTTACCTTCCTCAGGTGACGCCTTGGATTCCGAACTATATGAATCGGCATTGTACGAGGATATCACGTACTGTTAACACGTGTTGAACAGACTCGCCTGAGGGTGACTATTCGTGATCTAAACGTGTGGCCATAATTAATGGTAACAAAGGCTACAGTTATGCCGATGGAATCTGTCTTTTTTGTATATTTATTTATATTCCTTACGAAGTATGTACGTGTTTATATGTACACGCGTGTTTATTGGATGCAAAGTTTCGAGGTCCTGCAGTGTAAGGTTTGTAAATTATACACAGTTTTATCATAACAGCTTTGAAGTAATTGGAAGCAATTTATGGAGACAGTGTTAACAGGTCAGTGTGAACTGTGCTCACTGTTGGAGCTGCTCTGCCTACAACGTGCACGCTGAAGTTGGCCGGCCTACTTTTACAAGCTTGTTCGCGGCGTCATAATTTTAAACCCCTTTCTCAAACCAGTTATCCTTCCTTAAACACGTAATCTGTAACCTGCCGTCGAAAAGAGGCCGAGTTAAACAAAACATGCACACATATAAGCAGTAGAGAGCTAAGTGAAGGTTTCGAACTTTCCTTCAGTATTGCCATTACGCTGTCAGAGGGGCGAGGTGCCAGTTAATATTGATTGTGCGTGATTTCAGGCTTCTGCCGCAATGTAAATGAGATCTGCGTTATTTTGAGAATTCACGCAGCGTAGAATGGTGGTTCAGTACCGACGTTTTAGGACAACCTATCGGTCCCATCTTCAAGAGTCAAGCAGACTGCTTGAGTCTTGAAGATGGGACCGATAGGTTGTCCTAAAACGTCGGTACTGAGCCACCATTCTACCCTGCTTAATAGTCCGAAAGGGTGCAGATCTCGCCTAACATTTGAGTGTTCAGAAGTGCGCCCTGCTCACTTAAAGTGCCCGCAGAATTTCATGCATCGTCGCTGGAGTCTGACACCGGCTTCTTTCAGATTGGACAGATGCCTCATTCAGCAAATATAAGACTCTTGTTTTTCGGAAATGTCTTGCAACCAGTGTCTTATACAGCGCAGACATAGTCGCTAACGGAGAACGACGCCTTCATTGCAATTTTTCTGTCGTGTCTACACTTCATCAAGGATATTTCTATTCCCCGTTATGTGTTCGAAACGAAGTGTTTAGGGGAATATTTGGACCTAATGAAGGGGAAATAACAGAAGGATAGAGAAAATTACGTGGTAAGGAGATTCATATTTTTGTGCTCTTCACAATCCGTAGGATCTGTCTCTCCAAGGTCACATAGGCCTACCCCTGCCCCAAAATGGCTGAGGCCTGAGGAGTACGAGTAACATGAATACAATATAAAGATGTGAAGAACGACTTAATAGCAATTATTAATGGACAGTGGGATGAACGGGACATGCAGCACGCGTTGGGGCTGAGAAATGCATGCAGAATTTTAGTTGCAAACACTGCAGAGAAAACCACTTTTGAGTTGCGTGGGAGGACAACATTAATATGGACGTTAAAGAAATATGTTACGGTGTTCAGAGGCTGGATTAGACAGGCTTAAGATGAAGTCCATTTGCGGACTCTTGTGAACTCAGTATCGAACCGTCTGTTTCCATAACAAGCGGGAAATATGCAGGTGGGGCGGCGACTCTCAAATTCTCGATATGGATTCCGCTTCATGGAGTTAGTTACTGCTTTGGTTATTTCTGAAGAGATTTTATACTTGCGCGAGGATTTTTTTTTTCCTTTTACAATCTTCTTCTCCGAAACAGACGCCATATCTGTGAAGTCCTATGGTTGGTACCCGTGTCTCGTCTGTATGGATTTCTGTCTCCTTCACTTTTTTACTGCGAAGCCCATGTAATAACAACGTATAGCTAACTTAATTAATATGAGAACGATAGAGTATAACACAAACATGTATGCTTCAGTTGGAATTCCAATACATTTCTCTAATATTGCCGTGGTGTGTCGTACGTAGCGACTGGATGAGTTCAGAATTCCTGTGGACCTGGATGTTGTTTTGGTATGCGTCAGACCGAATTGTCGGTGGTAGATACGTGGATGTTGCGGTGTCGACTGTGAAGTTGGCAGTGTTCTGGGGTTTGACGCACAGTTCAATTTTTATACCAGTTGATCAATTTTAATGAAACTTGGTGTGAACCTTCTGCCATTGGAGGGCCCAGCAACGCCGTGCTTTATCTTGGGGGAAAAAAATGTGCGTGTCTTGGCGGTGTTGTGAAGTATAAAGTAACAAGGTGGTGGCCGTGCAGTTTGGTGGCGGGGGGCGGAGGAGAGGTGGAGTGGCTTTGGGTTTGATTGTATTACCGAACTATTAGGCATAAGTATGTGAAATGTGATATGAAGACAGTTAATAAACACCTCAGCTTTATGTAAGAAATATTCGTTGAATTTTTCTTGGGCTTTTGGCCACGTCAGTAGCGGGCTAAAGGCGTCTGTTTGTGGGGTCAGACCTTCAGATGTTCCATTAGAAATGTGGCTTGTAAGTCAACAGTTATGAATGTGTTGACTGTGTTAAGGGTTGAGATTGTATCAAGCACATTCAACGGCTGCAGAATCTGTAAGTACGACATATTTCTTCACAAAGTTAAATAATATAACAAGTGCAAACTAACACGACTATTCCTGAAAGTAAACAGGACATCATATTCCGTGATAATGAAAGAGGTACATGTCTATTAATGAGGCGAAGCAGTCCCTGTACAGGCCTTGAGGGTTCCAGGAGGTTGAGGCTTCCAGATTTCCAGACAATTGGCACATGAAAGTGGCCTACGCACCGGCCGCATTTACCCCCAGGTGATATTCCTGGTACTCATTTCTGTTAGAGGCCGGAAGAAGTCATTGCAAAATTCCAATGACCCAATTGGGAATCGAACCCGCGACCTTCCGGCTTCCGGTTGCACCACCACGTGCCCCCACGTGTCTGTTAACAGACACTGCAGTTTCAGGCGGTGGAAATGTAATGTGAAATTTAAAAACAAAAGTGATAAAACACACCTGGCAAGCACAACATGAAGGAACTACAGACAACAGCCATATTGCGCACTGCACACATACTTCGGAAAGTACTAACGTAAAAGTACAAAACGCTGATCGTGGGAAACAACATTACACGTAGCATAAATTCTAACTACAGAACAGCTGCAACATTATATACGGTAGGAACGTCGTTTGTTCAGGTCTATAAATACCCTGAATAAATGTGATACCTAATAATAGTAATAAAGATAATTATAATGCAAGACTAGATCTCTGTGCAGTAGTGCGTAGGACTTACGAGTTCTGCGACGTTTTTTCGAACAAAGACCAAAAGATCACTTCTGCAGTTAGGGTCTATATAATTTTGTCTCCAATGCTGTAAGTTGCCTTTCATCATGTCATATCTGTGGCGCGTTTCCGTCTGTTTGCAGAAATCACTCATCGCTTTCAAACAGCACGACCAGAAGTGCGTCAGCTCTTGTTGCAGTACTTACTACCTTGGCTTCACAACATGGAGCTTGTAGACCCAAACGTTCCTCCTGCAAATCCGTTGTCATATTTCCAGGTGAGTCGCAATTTTATGATAGCTACATGTTTTTTTTTTCAGACATACTTGTGTCCAGAGGAATTGATATCAGTAGTAACGATTTCTGTATTGTCTTTTTTGTGCTTTTTGTCTTTTGTCCTGTTGTACTTTAAGCCTTAAGGTTGTGGTGCGTCCGTAGCATCTGCTGCGGGGCCCTGCTCCGGGGGGGGGGGCCCGCCCCAAAAAATCTGTTTAATGGAGCATAGCGGTGCAGACTGTTGCTGGGATGCGAAGGAAACTTACAGTACCGTAGCACAGCGACAGCGAACGCGCCGGAAGCTTTACATCCTGCCCACATTTTGAAGCTTGTTTTTTACCATATCCAGATCGGACCTGGGAAGCACTTATCGTCCTTTCAGAAGAACAAATGCTGTTTCCTTGGCAGTGAAAGTACCAAAACGTGATTCTAGCCACTCGTCTTCATCGAATATTGAGATTACAAATTGTGGAGCTGTCCCTCCACTCTTCTGTGCGTCTTGAGATGTGGTGCTTAATTAAACACATGAACAGCTGCAAATTTATTTCACATATAAGTGAAGGGCATGCACGTGCTCTCGGGTTGTGTCACAGCAGGAGATAAACGACATTTTCTTTTATATTGCAGTATTATGCAAGTGAATTGAGTCGACCTGGTACTAGAAGGGAGGGCTGGGGCTCTGCAGAAGCCACGGAAATGGTCCTCAATAACCTTTTCTACATCACAGCGAAGGTAAGTGGAGCAGTTATGTTCAGGGATTTTTGGTGCAGGATGTGATGGTAGCAGCACGAGTTATGTTAGGAGGTGTGTAAACCTGTCATCGTAGAAGTTCAACTTCACTTTGCGCTGGGAAAGGAGTGACTTGATCATAGCAGCCAGTGAATTGAAAAGGAACGGAAAAATATCTTCCTCCCTAGCATGTCGCTCTACATACATATGTACTGCTGGACTTCAGATAGTCACGTATTTTCGACGATTACCCAGGCCCGATTCCAGCAGTTTTCTACATTATATTCAATGGACGGGAGCCAGAATAGCCTAGCCGGTATAGCGACTACGCTTTGGACTGGATTATCCGGCTTTGGAATCTTGGTAGGGAAAAGAGATTTTTCGCTTCTCCAAACGTCCAAACCGGCTTCGTCGCCCATCCAGCCTTCTGCTCAATGCGTACCGGGATGCCTTCCTTGGGTAAAGCGGCCGGGGCTTGAAGTTGAATGATGACCTCCATCTAGTGCCGAGGTTTAGAATAAATGGAGCCATACCTGTACTCCCCCTATATGCCTTCATGGCATAGGAGAGGGACAACCGTACCTTTTACCATTTTTGTTCAGTGGCTAATAAAAACAGCCGCCGCAGGCAAGTGGGTATATGGACTGTAGTCTGGCTATTGTTTATTGTTGTTCCTTGTTATTACTTGCTCGAGAAAGTAAAGTCAGTGATGTCTCGGGCTTTTATTTGGGAATTGCCCGATTCGAAACTCGATCGGAACATTGCCTGTCCTGCCCTACGTTTTTCCCGCCAGGCAAATACCGGATAGGCCACGACCAGTTTCTTCAAAATTTATGTCCATTCATCCTTCTATAATTATTGTATGTTTAGATGCTATAGTCTGAGATTCTGACAACGTCTTGAACTATAAATAAAATAAATATAAACAATACCTGCTCTTCTGAGGTGTGAGATTTGAAATCAGAGTACAATTGACAGTCCTGGCTCGTTTCGCCTGCCATTTTAGGTGAGAGGTGAGTCTTCATGTTTATGATGTGTTGCAGGTTGGTTTTAGTGGCTGGGTATTCGATGGATGTTGACAGAGGACTTTGCCACGCTTTTAGCAATTAGCATTTTTCTGTTTCTTGTTCACTCTGCTCTTGATTTACCGTTTTATAACGTAACACGATTTTTTACGGAAAACTTATGGAGAAAATTTTGGAAAGTAGAATTGAAATAGGCGACGGGCTGGACTTCCGAGAAATTGTGGTTCGATTCCTGGCAGGTATAAGAGATTCATTTCTCCTCCAAATTGTCCAGACTGTGTTCTGGGACCTACCGAGCCTCTTATTCAATGGATGCCGTGGGCTGTTTCCCTAGGGGTAAAGCGGCTGCTCCGCCGAGGTTAAAAATGGGCTATTTCTCCACTCCCCCATATACCTCCATGGCATGCACAGGGACAGCTTTACCGTTAAAAGGGCACTGGTTTGTTAACATCTGTAACAAGCTGAACATGTTAATTCTCGAGGAATCCAGTTCACAGTTTGGACATAAAACTTGTGAATCTTAGCGAATATTGGGTTGTTTCTAATGGAATTACTCAGACAGGAAAATAAACCCTTGCGGTTAGACCTAACTGTAATATAACATGTTTTGTTAATTTACGCAAAATTGGAAAAATATTTCGATGTGTAATGAATAGGCATAGGATTATACGCATTTTGCAGTATGCAAAACGCGTATAATCCTAAGCCTAATGGTAAAGGTAAGACAGTTTCCTGCGTTTTGTGTTCTAACGAAAACGTGGAATTGCCTGCAGGCCGCCAATTCAGCTAGCTAAGAAACTTCATGCATTTTTCATATTGCACAGTGCGTAATTAATGTACAATAGTCAGGGTGGCGTAGCCGGTACGGAGAGTAGGCTACTTTCTGGCCGACTGAGGAATCGTGGTTCGATTCTATGGAGAGGCAGCAGATTTTCCAAATTGCCCGGACCGGTTCTGGAACCCATCCAACCTCCTATTTAATGGATGCTGGTGGTTCTGTCCGCGAGGATAAATCTAGCGTAGCCTGAAGCTGACCACCTGTATCTGATGCCGCGGTTGAGAATGTGTGGAATTTTACCTTCACTCCCCCATGTGCCTTCACGGCGTGGACAAGAAGAACTGCCTTTTCGTTTTTCCTAATGGCACTACCGCCCAAATCGAGGCTGGGTCGCCTCTTTTGAGGTTTCTGGATCACACACAATTAGACACACACACGTTGTTGGACTTTTCTGAACGAGTGACAGCCCCTCTCAGAGGTTGCTACCTACACAACAAACACATGAGACGAAGGCCCATGCCCTCAGCAGGATTCGAACCCGCGGTCCCAGCAATGAAGCGGCTGTAGACCTACTCCATATACCGCATGACTACCCGGTTGGGCGAACGTGACCTCTGTCTTTAAGTAATTAATGTAGCCCGACATGCTCGTGGTATTCTTCGGGAAATTCAATCGTATGTAGAAAAGTTTCATCTTGTGTTTGTAGTCAGTAGGACTGTTGCGCTGTGCTGTGCCCTGTATAGCTGGTGATACTTGTCTTGACACACATTTCAGTGGAGTGACATCTTGACTGTTGGTTCCCTGGACACACGACTGTGGTTTTTTGTATGGGGATAGCGTGAGTTTGTAAAATAGCATCTCTATATTGGTGCTGCCATTTTCATCTCATGACCCTCCGCAGTGGATTCTATGCTGGGTGAGCATAGTTGCTCGAACTTTTCACCATCGTCTGTTTTGTACGCATGGTTGGTCTTCGTTGCGGAACTCAATTGCACGATCTTACGTAGGCCTTTTAAGATTCCGTCTCCTTTGCGGCATTTTCCATTGGAGTGGAAAATACGTTTACGATACGTAGGAAAATCCGCCTTTGGCTAATTCTTTCGATATATGCTGCAACGATATCCCGCGCCGAACACCAAGAAAGTAACAGTCGTCTCTCTGTACTGGAAAAATGTGTGTAGTGCGCACGTCAGTGTTCTTCCCTTGATTTCAGCGGTCATCTCTTGTACTTTAGTTACTGAAAGAGAAACTATAATTATGCATGTAAACTATAATTATACGTGTAAACTATAATTATACATGCAAACTATAATTATACATGTAAACTATAATTATACATGTAAACTATAATTATACATGTAAACTATAATTATGCATGTAAACTATAATTATACATGTAAACTATAATTATACATGTAAACTATAATTATACATGTAAACTATAATTATGCATGTAAATTATAATTATGCATGTAAATTATAATTATGCATGTAAACTATAATTATACATGTAAACTATAATTATGCATGTAAACTGTAATTATACATGTAAACTGTAATTATACATGTAAACTATAATTATACATGTAAACTATAAGTGTGGAACGTGACTTATCAGTTTAAGGGAAGAACGTAGATATGAGTGTTTGGGAACCGGGTGCTGAGAATATTTTGACCTGAGAGAAGGGAAGTGATATTGCGATGGAATAATAATCAGCTGCGTAATTTGTGCCCTTTTCGGAAGACTCGGGCGGCAAAATAGAGGATGTTTTAGATGGGTGGGGCATGAGGTGATAAATGCGTACACGATTTTGCTCTGAAACCCCGAATGTTGAACGCCATTCTGGAGACCTAGACGTAGAGGGAAAGGAATATTAAATGGTGTGTTGTAGAAGTAAGGCGTGAACGTAATTAACCAGACCGAGAATGGGGTGTAGAGTTGTTCAGAAAACGGTAGTGAATCTGCAGGTTCCATGAAAGGACGGACAGATGCATGCGTAGCAAGGGAACTGAGACCTTCACCGCTGTGGGAAGTTACGCAGCGTAGATTGGTTGTTAGTTACCGATGTTGCGGGGCGACCTGTCAGTCGCATCTTCAAGGGTCAAGGAGTCGTCGACTAAATACTGATCTAGGCTGCGTAGCATCCAGAAGAGTGAAAGAAAGAAAGAAAGAAAGAAAGAAAGAAAGAAAGAAAGAAAGAAAGCAAAAGGAAGAAGGAAGGTAATAAAGAAAGAAAGAAAGAGAGAGAAAAAGAAGGAAGGAAGGAAGGAATGAAATAAATAAATAAATAAAAAGGAAGAAGGAAGGAAAGAAAGAAAGAATGAAAGAAAGAGAAAGAAAGAAAGAAAGAAGGAAGGAAGGAAAGACAGAAAGAAAGAAAAAGGAAGAAGGAAAGAAAGAAAGAAAGAAAGAAAGAACGAACGAAAGAAAGAGAAAGAAAGAAAGAGAGGGAGAGAAAGAGAAATAAAGAAAGAAAGAAAAAGGAAGAAGGAAGGAAATAAATAAAGAAAGAAAGGAATAAAGAAAGAAAGAAAGAGGAAAAAGGAAAGAAAGAAAGAAAGAAAGAAAGAAAAAGGAGGAAGGAATAAAGAAAGAAATAAAGAAAAAAGGAAGAAGGAAGGAAAGAAAGAAACAAACAAGCAAACAAACAAAGAAAGAGAAAGAAAGAAAGAAAGAAAGAAAGAAAGTAAGAAGGAAGGAAAGAAAGAAAGAAAGAGAGAGAGAGAAAAAAGAAAGAAAGAAAGAAAGAAAGCGTATTTAAAGCTCCAGAAATATACTACACGGATTGCGAAGTAAGTGTATGAAGGTACAGTGAACATGTAATGTGGAAGAGGGAGAAACTTAAAATTCTTAAACATGATTTACTTGGCAGTATTCTACAAAAGTTAAAGAATCCGAGAATAGCCTGTGTAGCATAGTGTTTTTAATTAAGAAATTATAAATTGTTTTACATAATTTTTGACAAGCACGTGAGAAAATTGTAGTCGTTGGCTAATAACGACAGACATGTTTGTAAACTCCCATGCCTGTGTGAGACTTCAGTAAGGTCTGCACTTTAAGTAAAAGGTAAAGGTCACCCTATAACATGCCACGAAGGCACAGAGGGGAGTAGAGGTATAGCTCTACTCTTTCTTTAACCTCGGTGCCAGGTGGGGGTTGGTTGTCAACGCCGGACCCCAGCCGCTTTACCTTCGGGAAAGAGCTGCAGTACTCATTGTGGAGGAGGCTGGGTGGGCCCCAGGGCATGCCGGGACGGATGTGGAGAAGGGAAAATCTTCCGCTCCCACCGGAGTTCAAACCCGGTAGCAAGTCGCTGTACCGACTACGCTATCCCGGCGCCCTGCACTTTAAGCAACCTTGTTTAACCCTTTAAAGACGAAGCGTATCTGTTTTATATAAGGACTCAGTCCGTACTGCGCTGTAAACACTCTCCACTTCGGTTATAAAAACCAGTCTCTGAATGTTTTATAAGGCAAAAGTTGCTGTTTGTTCTGAGATCCGTACAAAACACATAAACGCAATGTGGGCACCACGTAGAATTTTTAATCTTAAACCTTGTCATATGTAAAGTTACCGCTAGGCTTTAAAAGGTTAATGTAATGCAAATCAGGATTTTTAATAACAAGAATTCGTAACTAATACCGAATCGCAGTGTAATAATGCTTGAGTGTGATGTTGGTAAACTTTTTCTTCGTTAAGCAGAGTTTGAGAAGAATGATTTGGAAAGAATTTTAACTTGGTCTGTAGCAGGTATCTTCATACTCTAAATGGCTATGGAACCCATGTAATTAAATATTCGCGGAATCCCTGTAAAATAAAATGTACTTTTTGACCGCGGAAATGGAGTAAAACATTTTAAAACATAAGCTTTTATTTTAAAAAGAAAATGTGAACGCAAATTTATGAAAAACAAAATTTAGTTATTGGTGATGTTCACTAAAAATCCAGAGCTGACTGTCCAAAAATATGCGGAGAAAAATGAAAAATACAATTAAATTTATCAGAATTGTTTATCAGTTTCATTATAAAGGAAATGTGCTTGCATAACCCCTGAAAGTCGCCCGCGGAACTCAACCCGGGATTCCGCTGAACGCAGTTTGAATAACATTGACCTAAAATGCTGTCATAGGCCTTCGGTCGTTCCGGATAAACGGCTTCGATACCTCTGTAGTTATGTCCAGTCGACTTTTGTGTAAAATAGAAAAGCATGTGTCTTACTTTGTAAATATTTTTATGTGCTTTGTGGATTAAATTAAGATAGAATTTGGAAATATTGAACTTACCACGTGCATGTTGCATTTCTATCGTACAATGAAATAACATACAATTTTTGAATCTCAATATATATATATATATGTGTGTGTGTGTGTGTGTGTATGTATTATACTTCAAAGCGAAATCAAAAGGGAAAAAGCCTTTGTAATGAATATTGAATCGCATCACCACGTGAATGTGGTGTCAATTCATGTTGCTATACGTGTTAAATGTGCATGTTGCTTTCCATGTTTATCTTCCGTGCTCCGCCGTGGTGTGTCCTCTTCCTTTTGAATACGATCTCACTTTTTTCGCACATCACCTTTTTGTCTCTCTTATATCCTTCGAGTTTCAATGTCCAGTATCCTTCCATGAGAGGCACATTTATCATGCTATCCAGATCAATCTCATGGCGGTGGAATGTGTAATGTCCCTTTAAAATTAAGCAGACATGTGCATTCAGTTGGGTTGAACAGCTTTGGTCTCTATCATTAATCGCTAATAGTAACTGAGTTGACACACGATTTTGTTCTTGAAGCGATTCTTTTGTGCTTCTACGATTCTTTAACACGCTATGCTATACTTACAGGATTCTTTTTGCATTTTGTTGTACTTATAAGATTCTGCAATACCTTCTTATATACCTACAGGATCCTTTAATGCATTCTGTTTTAATTATAAGATCCTTTAATACATTCTATTCTGCTTATAGGATTCTTTAATGCATTCTGTTTTACCCACAAGATTGTTTGATACATTATGTTCTACTTACAGGATTATTTAATGCATTCTCATGTACTTATACGTGTAGAATTGTTTAATACGTTCTGTGCTACTTGTATGGTTGCTTAATACATTCTCTTCTACTTACAGATCCTTTAATACATGCTGTTGTACTTACAGGATTCTCTAATACGTTCTGTTTTACTTATGAAGGCAAAGTTCACTCTAGAACTGGCCATGAAGGCCCAGAGGGGGAGTAGATGTATACCTGTGCTCTTTCTTTAACCTCGGCGCTGGATGGGGTGGGTGGTCAACGCCACGACCCTGATGCTTTACCCCCGCCCAGATCAACCCCATGGTCGGTCTGGGCGGGTGCGGAAAATTTCGTCCTCAGTGGTGTTCGATCCCCGGACCGTCCAGCCTGTAGCGAGTCGCTATACCGACTACGCTATCCCGGCCCACTCTATTCTACTTACATGGTTCTTTAATGCATTCTCTTCTACGTATGCGGTTCTTTAATACATTCTGTTCTGAAGATTCATGTCTTCTGGGATGTTGTGTTGGGTGGACTTGTAAAAAGTTAGCGACGTTAGAAGGATGGTGTTGCCTCCATTGTTAAGGGTCAGGTGGACCAAGGAGAATAGCCCTTTGCTTGACACCAAAGATTAAGGCACTACGATCTTTCGAAACGTCGTTAACTACCACTCGACCCAGCGTTAACGTCTCAAAAGAACTGACTCAAGGAACTCCGATGTAAGAACCGGAAATCTGGCAAATTCTGTTCTGTTTATAAGACTGCATAATATATTCCGTTCTGCTGAAAATAACTCGATGCAATTTGTTGTGCTAATGGTATAACTCGATGCAGTTTGTTGTGCTAATGGTATAACTCGATGCAATTTGTTGTGCTAATGGTATAACGCGATGCGATTTGTTGTGCTAATGGTATAACTCGATGCAATTTGTTGTGCTAATTGTATAACTCGATGCAATTTGTTGTGCTAATTGTATAACTCGATGCAATTTGTTGTGCTAATTGTATAACTCGATGCATTCTGTTCTGGCTACCATATTAGTCAGTCCACTCTGTTCTAGTTAGTATCTGTATTAGATTAGATAATAAAATTCCGTTTGCCGTGCAAGGTAACATAAACATTTGTTTTGTTTATGAAATGATTACTGCATTCAGTTCAACATTATTAGACGACGCGATGCGTTACGTTTCTCGTAATTCAATCCCCGTCGTGTCTCTTAAACAGTAATCGATTTAGTACAGACTCGAAAAGATCCAACACTCTTGTGGCTGCAGTAAAAAGATCTTTGTTGCATATTGTCAAGTTGAAATACCCCACTCCTTGTTGCCAGCTCGTGGAGTTTATTGTGCATATTCCCTGTAATTCTTCTGTTGTGACGTTTGAATCGTCATTGTAAATGACCCACTAAGAAAACCTTTAGATGTAATCATGAATTTAGGTCATCCTCAGACGTATCACGATCTGCAACTGCTGATGTGGTGCTGCGCACTGCCTTTAGTTCTGTTCGTAGACTCAATTCACAACTCGTGAGAAAAGCTTATGAACTGTATTTTAACTGTAAGGTCGGAGATCATGATAAAATTTGGGCGCCGAAGATTTGCTGCAGCTCTTGTTGAAGGACTTTGGCAGGCTGGTTGAAAGGTACCCACACATCAATGACTTTGTTGTTCCGGTGATGTGGCGTGAGCCTAAAGACTGCTTAAAAGACTGCTATTTTTGCATGACCAAGATCATTGGTTTCTTCCGATTTTCCAGGCATAAAATAAAGTGTCGTAATATACCCTTTGCGTTAAGACCTGATGGTTCAATGCCACTGCCCAAACTACCTAAGTCGTAAACTCTTGACTCAGATTCAGAATCGGAAGAGAATAAAAAGTGGCCACTCCATTCAGGACAACACCAAGTCAGAAGGATGTGTCACATCCGACTTTAGTGAATAAGTTAAAAGTTTATTTACATCCACTAAATATGAAGCTCGCTTTTGTAAAAATATTTTTGAAATCGACGGATAAAGAATGCGAAGATTTTGCCTATTTAAGGAAAGAATTGCCAAAATAAGTGAGGCCAAAATGAAAGAAGGGATTTTCGTTAGTCCTGAAATTAAACAACTATTCGAAGACCGCGACTGTAGTACAAAATTAAATGCTACAGGTATAAGAGCCTGGGAGGAATTTGAAAACGTCTGAAAGACCTTTCTAGGCCATGGAAAAGCGGGAAATTACGGTGACATTATGCAGGAGCCAGTTTCATCAGACAGTGCTATGGCGTGTATCATGTCACTGAAACTTCATTTCTGCATTCCCATCTGGATGTTTTCGCTGTAAATAT
The DNA here is from genome assembly GCA_013340265.1 of Coptotermes formosanus. Lineage (NCBI taxonomy): Eukaryota > Metazoa > Arthropoda > Insecta > Blattodea > Rhinotermitidae > Coptotermes > Coptotermes formosanus. The sequence goes on from BLKM01001584.1 coordinate 135,089, forward strand.
GGGAGTCGTCTCCGATGAACATGGAGAAATGCCATTAGGACATTTCCGAAATGGAAAAGAGATTCAGTGGAAAACGGAGTCCAAAAATGTTGGCTGAGTGCTCCTGGAGTCTTACAAGGGGGACACCAACTGGCGAATATAAGAGGCAAAAGGAGACGAAATGAGTGTTTTATGACGAATTTTTTTGTAGTTAGGATACAATACAGAGGCAGTGTTCGTGATTTGACATTGTATATTGTGTAATTAAAAACCAACATATTACTTTTTTCGTTAAAAACATACTTTTTGAATATAATCCCTCCTCCCTTAAAATTGGTGGGTGACGGCGCAATTTGGCTGTCATATTCGAATGCAGTAATGTCAAAACTATAAGAGTCACCCTGAATTTTAACAGGGAGCGATTTTTTTTTTTTTGCCGACCAGTGTTATCTAAACTTTGGAGTAATTTCACTTGCTATTTAAATATTTTAAACCTACAGTGAATTAGATGTGCAAACTTACTTACCCTTGGTATTGGGCAGTGCGGCTCGAAGTGTTTCTGGTTTCTTACAAAGTCAGACCATATTTGATCCTTTTGATGAAATTTCTCGCAGAAGTCCTCTATTATTACCGCTGGAAAGTGTTCGCACATTCCTCTCTCTTCCGCGCTCGGACATTTGGTCAATCGAACTTTCAGCTGAAACATGTTGTATATTTATGTCTGTATTAATGCTTCTATTTGTCAGTGCATTTCCCTTAGGAAATCCCTGTACACTTGGGGATCACTGTTTGTGTGTCACTGGTCACACTCATTTTAAACCACTTGTTACTGGAGTAAAGGTAAAGGTTCACCCTATAACAGGCCCTGAGGGCCCAGGAGGGGGAGTAGAGGTCTAGCTCTACCCTTTCGTGAGCCTCGGTACGAGAAGGGGACGGGGTGGCTGGCCCCCCGCCTCGGCCGCTTTACCCCCGGGAAAGACACGGTACCCATTGTACAGGAGGCTGGGTGGGCCCCAGGGCCAGTCTGGACGGCTGCGGAAAATCTCGCCCCCACCGGGATTCGATCCCCTGACCGTCCAGCCCGTAGCGAGTTCCTATACCGACTGAGCTATCCCGGCCCATTTATCACGGGAGTACAATTTCAAAATCACCTTAGACTTGAATAAGACTTTCTTCCTGGGATGTAAATGCAGTGTAGTCTGGTAGGAATTTACCAATGTTTTGGTGGAACCAAGTGTCACCATCCTCAGGGAGGCAGTACTCATATTTGAACACCTCAATAATAACTGAAGAACAGTGCAAATTATGAATATTTTCACTGTACATTTTATACGTCACACATTCACTTTGTGGCCCTGTGACAGTTCGCAACATCCTGCTTCTTGTACTGTAGGGGTTTTTTAACTCCCGCCCAGTTGTTGTGCTGTAGGGTCATTCTTTGTCGGCTGCCGGTGACTTATTTAGACGGCCTAACTACCCTACATGTCACCATCCGCAATCAGATGACCCGCCGTGTCGCTGTAACAAAGGGCCCACTTCACGTGGGCTGCACAATATGCTTTGTCTCTTACTATTATTCAGTGTAAGAGGCTGCAAATTAACGTTCCCGTTCAAATGTACACGCATGTTACACTAGTCCATACAATTACTGGTATCGGAGTACACTCTGCTGTCACTTCGGTTGATTCATTACAGCAGTCGATAGCCATTGGCTTCAAATCATGGAGCCAATCTGCTACATGATTACTGGCTCTGTACTTTTTAATTAATTTTCCCGTTTCATGTTTGGTTATATTCACATTAGAGTAGCACTAACGTATATTTGATTTCATATAATATGATACGCTAAATGTTTAACCTCTTTTCTTACACCAAGTCCTTAATTTATTAACCACCCAGTTCTGTCAAGCAGCACTCCATACATAAGAGTTCTGTGTATAACACTAATTCTGCTGTAACGAATTCCACATTTGAGAGTACTTTTCTCTCCACTGTTCCCCGACGCGTTTGTTTGAAAGTTTCGGTCGCTTCTCCATCACGTAAGATTCGTGAAGGTGCAGATAAGTTCGAGGCATCGCGGAGTGATAATGACAGGAAAACTGCATGTGATTTTGTCCGCGTTTGTTTTTGAATAGAGTTAACCCCTTCAAGACTAATGTTAACCTGAATTATATGAAGAGCTTCAGTGCCGACGGCACAATAAACATACTGCATTTCAGTTATGAAAAACCAATTAATATTGTATGGGGAATCTGAGAACCATTCGAAATACGTAAATGCATTCTGTGGGCAGAACATGGAATTTATGGATATTAAACTTAGTGGTACGTGAAGTGACGTCCAGTCTTTTTACGCTGGTGTTTGTTTAGCATTACGACGCGGATATGGGTGTTATATTAAGCTGAGTGATCTACTTTAATGCAGTATTTTTTTGTTTGCGTGCTCATAACGCAGAAAATGTGGTTGACACTGGTAACTGTGTCGTAGACCGTCAATAGTTGTGGAGCGTTGTGGAGGCTATGCAGTGAGGCGGAAAGCTGTTTCATTCTTAAAATCACTGTGTAGATTCCGTTTGTCGTTTTGTGGGTTGTGGTACTGTGTACATTGAAATACCTGAACTTTACGACGAATTTCAGAGTATGGACAGTGCGTCTGTAAAATTTTAGGACTAAATTCATAAAAAATCGAAATCTCTAGAAAACAACTTTATTACTCCTTAGCCAGCAACTCACATCTCTCCTAACTCTGTACACCTATTGGCACGTTGGTAAGGCTTCTGAATGCCTCTGTAGAACTCAGCAGCCGGAGTACTCTTTAATGCACTCGTCATATTGTTCTGGGTATCTGACATGGTGTCGAAAACGGCGACCCTTAATGTTGGATTTCACTTTAGGGAATAGAAGGTAGTCCGCAGGTGCCAAATCTGGCAAGTAAGGGGGGTGGTAAAGAACAGTAACGCTCCCCCCCCCCCCCCCGCCCCCCTTGCGAGAAACTGCTTGACGATTGTTGCGTTGTGGGAGGGAGCAGTATCGTGCAGCGGTGCAAAGCGCGTGCAGACTCCCCCCCCCCCCCCCTTTTTTTCAGATCTTCAGCGACAATCTTCCGTACAGTATCCTTGCTGATGTCAAGCTCACCAGCTATCATTCGAAGCGATAGGTGACGATTTTGCAGCAACAGCTGCCGAACATTTTCGATGTTGCCGTCCGTTTAAGACTCAGAGGGGCGACCACTTCTGGGGTCGTCTTGAACAGCATCCTGTCTTTCACAAAACCATCCATACGAATGAAGAATGTTGGATCGCGTTAGTGCTGCATCTCCATAGGCTGCACGCACCATTTGGACAGTTTCTGTTGCAGTTTCACGGGCTTTAAAACAAAATTTTATCGCCACTCGTTGTTCAGTTCTTGATTCCGTGACAGTACGGCTTTACTGCGCAACATTAAACAAAAGTGAACCTTAGAACTGCTTTGCTCCCGCTGACGTAACTTCGCACCAAACAATTTTAGGCATGATAGTAATCGGCTCCAACAATAGTCCTAAAACTTTGTAGACGCACTGTGTGTTTACTGTAGGCTTGTTGTGATGGCCTGTAACTTGGAGGGATTTGTGAAAGGAGTTTTTGACCAAGAGTACTTGTTGGTGCACCCCCCTCCCCTCCCCTGCCCCTCTGAATAGGTAACAGGCAAGAGAGTGCGTGGAGTACATTTGAGAGCATTATAACCTACAAGTCAATGAAAGCCTTGATTTCAGGCGTCCGCCGCGATGTGGATGAAATCTGCGCCCTTCAAGAATATTACCTGGCGTCGTGTGGTAATTGTTTACCGACGATTCGGGACAACGTATCGGTCCCATCTTCAAGGGTCAAGAGTCCTTGAAGATGGGGTCGATACGTTGTCCCGAAACATCGGCATACAGTTACCACACGACGCCTCTTAATATCCCAGAAGAGCGCACATCTCAAGTGTTTGACAGGTGTTGTTGGTGATCAGGTGAATGGTTGGCTGGCTGGATGGCTGGGTGGATAGACGGAGAGATGGATGGATTGATTGATTGATTGATTGATGAATGGATGTTTGGTTGCACGGATGGTTTGCACATTACCTACTGGTTGCATGGAGTCAGCCAGTGTACATAGTGTGATTTATACACCAAATGCTGCTACGTGAGTAGGTTTTTATGTGTAGCGGGGACGAACAACAACGGTTATATGATAATCCTTTGGGTTGTTGCACCGTGTGAGATAGGTTTTTACGACGTTTCGGGTAGACCCACTGTCTTCATTTCTAGGGTGTCTGAATTAGTTTGAGATAACGCTGAATTGATTGGGAGGGGTGAGCGTGTCTATATAATTATGTATATAGTCGACATATTTCCCCCTTCCAATCACCTCAGGCATCTGAAGATGAAGGCAGTGCATCCGTCCGAAACGTCGGAACAGACTTATTATCATACACAGCGTAAGAACCCACAGGGATATCACGCACAATCCGCTGTGAAGGCCTTAAAACTTGAATCAACAGCGGTTAAATTTGTCTGTGTACGTACCTTGAAGTGTGTTGACAGTGGTTCTCTTATATCCAGTGTGCCACTTACGGCCATTTTATTTCTTCCAAGTTGTTCTATGTCGAGATCGGAAAGTCTGACTTCTCCGTCGGGAAAGTCGTCACAGTTTTTACTTTGCTGGAACTTCAGTTCAATCGCATCCTGAAACATTTATATTCCATGCGTCCTCAACTAAATTCAAATCTGTGTTTATTTCAAGGACAAGATCCACTTCCGCGAGGCATTAATGGTGGTCCGTTTTGCTCAAATACAGACATTCGCCGACTTCCGAAATAGTTACGCTACGAAGATCCGGCGCAAGTCATAATTGAGTATACATATACTCAACTGTGTGTGTATATTCAAGGGAATCCAGCTGAAATACAAACTCCAACGCACTGGAACTTGAGCGGCCATGGTATGACCACAGCGCCGCCTCTGTCGTCGCGTAGCAGTATTCTTCCGCCGCCACCTCATTCCGTTTTCTGCCAGGAGAAACTTGGCGCGCATTTGAAAAATTGTATTGTTTTAACTTTTTTTAGTGTTTTTAAAATTAAATTGGTCTAAAATACGTAACTCGAAACTGTGTAAGTCGGAGAGTGTCTGAAACAATGCGAAGCAAACTGCAAGTAAAAATTTGCTTCTTATTTGTGAGGAAAACCAAAGTTTTTAGTTGTGTAATAAATTGTTTCTGTGTATATTCTTTGATTAAAGTGTTTAGACTTTTATAAATGCATCCCCATATGTTACGGAAGATTAGCCTACTATCTTCTGGGATGTGACGCCATGTGGTCTGGTAGAAGTGTGCCGACATTTCAGAGGAAGCTTCTTCCTCCTTCGTTGGGTAGATGAGACGGTTTTACTCATCTGCCATAATGTTGGGAGCGATATGTCTTCCTGAAACGTCGGTGTACCTCTGTCAGACAGCACGGCGTCACATTTCAGAAGACAGAAAGGTTTATAGTCACCGCCTTCAGAGACTCAACTCTCTCAAATTGTATAATTAACTATAGGTGAAGATTCATATCTTATGGGGATATTACCCTCCTCCGAAGTGTAAATACTTTCGATGTTTCGAAGGATCTCCAGGCCATCATCTTCAGAGTCAAGTAGTCCAAGTAATTTTCTTGGACTCCGTGACCCTGAAGATAGAAGCCCTACGATCCTTCGAAACGTAGGTAACTACCATTCGACGCAGGGTAGCATTCCAAAGGACATGAATGTTCAGCAACACCGCTGTAAGAATAACGCAAGATACTCTCCTTGTGGGTGAAGTTTGCTCTTTCATAGACTTGAATACACACACAAGTACATAGAAAATTCTAAGGCCGTGGTCACATTGCAAGCGACTTCGTACGGCTAACTGATCATACGTAGCCGTGCGTAGTCGTCATACTGAAACAAACGTATAGGTACAGATGCGCGTGGCCACATTAGGAGTATCCAGTGTGACTACCGCCTTATTGTGTGTATATTCTAAAGTCGCACGAGACGCATGTTAAAGCTACGAAATGCGAGAAGTAAAAGAATTGAAGGCAATTTTAATTTACCTTGAAAGTGACGTTGCTGTACTGAAAAATATGGCACAGGCCTATAAAAGCAATATATATAGTGACTATATTGAGACACGTTTAACATGACTGCTCCGTTGATATGATGCACCAAAGTACAACATTTAGCCGATCCCAGTGGCTGCGCGGTCTAAGGCGTAGGTCTGCGGCCGAGTGCTTGCTGGGATCGTGGGCTCGAATCCCACCGGGGGCATGGATATTTGTCTTGTACAGTGTTTGCGTTGTCAGGCAGACGTCTCTGCGACGGGCTGATCCCTCGTCCAGAGGAGGCCTACCGACTGTGGTGTGTGCTTGAGTGTGATCAAATGAAATTACAAAAACCCTCCACACGCGCTGTAAACAAGTAGGTGGAAGAGTGAAGGACTAAGAAAGAAGAAACAAGTGTTAGCAAGGTCTGCTGCTTGCCCCATTTAGTCAGCATTGCCTCGCACCGCGCCAGAGACGCCCACTCTGGCTGGCATCGATACAACATGCATAGTTCATGAAATATTTCCTTGCGGCTCGAAATATGTTGATCCGTCTCTGTCACGTGCGCGTTACACAGCGTTGTAAGCTAATTACAAGCTACAACATTAAAGTGAAGATACATCTTCATAAAACTACAAAAAAAATGCTGTTGTGCGGTTAATCGCATCAGTTGCAGTTACACAGGAGCAGTACGGGAGACCCGGGTGCAGTGTTCACCTTCAGGGGAAAAAACGGCTGCCACTGAGTGCTATTGTCTTTTGATGTCTCAATTTTTTTTTTTTTATTTTTTGAACATGTCGTTACTACAATTCTTATTAGTATTATTTTGAAGGATTTGTCTGCTAGTAGAGTTTTCTGAAATGGACTTTTCTAAAGCCCTTCACTTTGACCGCTTTACCCCCACAGTACTGCGTAAAGTGGACACCTGGAAATACGAACACAGCTTGTATGGAGACACATTTATTTCTGTCAAGATGTGGGGCAGTCATTAATAAAAAACAATCTTCAGAGCGCTAGTACTCTTATGTTCTGACAACAGTTGGGGGAATATTTTATGTCTCTTTTAAGACGATTTACACAGAATCAATAAAAAAGTGTTGGAATTATTTGTGACAATGCGTGATTTTTTCTAAGTAAATCTTACTCGTCTTAAATGCCAGTGCACTCCTTATGATACAGATATATACAGAGCTTGGCAACCCATTCACCCTTCGCCACTGCAGGTGCATTCCACACCTTTCTCCCTACTTGTTTCATCCCCAAATGTGACGCGTCTCCTCCACCCCACACATAAAAATTATAAAATTATTAACTCTTTGTATTAATTTTAATTTTACGTGTTATTGAGATTGCAAATAAGTGATACAAAACTTATTACTATCTGCATGGAGCAGAGTCTTTCTAGAGAAGCTAATAATTTCGCAGGCAAGAAATTCCCCGCTTTTTGTGTGGCCCGAAGGTTCGTTACCGTGTTTACATGAGCGTGCCACTTGTTCCTATCCTGAGCCAGATTAATCCAGTTCACACCCTCGCGTCATATTTCTTAAAACCGATTTTGATAGTATGCATGTAAAGGAAATAACAGAATTTATATATATTGCATATGTTGTAACTTTTTAGTGTGCTGCGCCCGTGGCGAATGCCCCACTTACTCTGACGGCAGTTGAGTAACAAGTCTGTACAAAGTCTGTGTAGTAGGAGAATTGATTTTATGATTTCTGCTTTTAAGTAGGTCTACTTTTGGATCTGCTTGTGTTTGTTACAGTTTGGCAGCCACTTATTCCATATGCATGCATGTAGACTTACCCTGCGTTCTAATTCCAAATCTGATTTTACTGCCGATACAGCAATCAGCAACATCACACTGAAGCACGTATGTGTCATCTTCTTTTCCACTAATCGTGTTACTGTGCAGAGTTAGTTCCTCGTTAACCTGTTAACGTGTTCATGAGAGGGGCTGTATTTATATCCGTTTACAAGGTTGTGAATGAACCTTTAGCTGTTGCTGTTTTAAAATACACAATTCACTGCCGTTTCGCTGTAGTACGAATTTGCGTCATTGTTGCCTGTTTTCCCTCTGTTCACCGCCCAACACACCTTATCTTGCATGTAATCCTCCACAGTTAATTGTGTGGTCATATCTGCACGTGACATATAAACTTCCGTTTTTATTCAAGGATCTGAGAGATAAATTAGCATAATGAGGAGCTTCATAACTTTTACTTTTATAAAATATTAGAATGATTAATAAACATGTGGTATTAACTCGTGAAATAGGTCTTCTTGAGATGCCAACAGTCGTTCAGCTGGGCAGTAAATTTCACGCCTCGGTCTCTTGTCTGAGGTTTTTAGACTAAAATATTGAATTTATGCCTCATAGCTGATGTACCAGATTCTCTGCCTTTTTTAAATGTATTTCGTCGCCGTAGTGATCTGTCTGTATACCAGATTTTAACAGTCGAGCTCCACTGATTCGGCAGTCACCGCCATCACACCGAAAGCTAATGAAAATCCTCTTACTGCTGCCATCTTGTTACTTTATATCATACAAAGATATTTATCTAACAGATGGGTTGCAGATTTTTCCAGTCTCTTTTTAAGACATACTGTTGTGACCTCGAATAAACGTTGCTGCTGTCGGTGTCATCTTACACTGTGTGTGTCCGCCGTGGTGTTATTGCTAATCGTTGGGAACTAAAAAGTATGGCGTTGTGTTGTCTTACAGTAGTACAGTTTTCATACCAAGTTTCGTGAAATTCGGTCATGCGGTTCAAAAAAAAACACACACACACACACACACACAGAGAACATGGTGATCTCAAACGCTGTTTCTTTTTTTAGGAAGGAAGGTAATCCAAAAGTTAAAAATTAATAAAAATATTATTTCTGAACATTTCAAGAGTCAGGGAGGAACGGAACACCCTACATACAATACAAAGAAGGGAAGCTAACTGGATTGGTCACATCTTGCGTAGGGACTGCCTTCAAAAACACGCTATTGAAGGAAAGACGGAAGGAAAGATAGATGGGACGGGAGGACGAGGAAGAAGACGTAAGCAGGTGCTGGATGATCTTAAAGAAACGAGAAGATACTGGAAATTGAAAGAGGAAGCACTAGATCGCACTCCCTAGAGAACTCCCTTTGGAAAAAGCTATGGACCCGTCGTAAGACAGACCGCGTGATGATGAAGCGATCCTCCTGTCGTGACAAATGATGATAGTACACAGTAGTCATATAGTCAATATGGCTGCTGTCATCTATGCCTGACCTGGACACATGTTCTGCATTCCTTGTGCTCAGCAAAGCGCGACGTTTGTTGTTGTTTTTGGTTTAGTTCGCATAGAATGAAGACACTGCAGTGCAAGGAAAATGGATTAAACTACGTCTGCGCGGTTTGTGGGAAAAATATTTTTGTAGTCAAATTATTTTCGCGTATTAAATATTGTCCGTGTTAATGTCGTATTGTATTTAGGCATTACTGTACATGACAGTGGTATCAGTAAGATTATTTCCGTCTGTGCGAAACAAACAGCTTGACTTCGTGATGGCAATGTTTCCGGTCGCATACCGGAAGTGACAACCTTGTATTGCTTGTAACATTTTATTTTAATTTCAGTTACCTTTTCACGATTTGGCAACAGGTATTCCCCGAATTATGTCGCATTAATACTTGCGCTGGAAAAAAAAACGGTAGCAGATTTGTTTATGTGAAAAGAAAAGGCGTTTGGAATTGCATTAACCCTATAAAGATTAAGTGCAAGTACTTTTCTAAATAATTCTCCCCAATTTCTGAAAGAGTGTGGCTGTTTGTAAGGTTCCCAGGATTCGACCATGTCTTTCTGGTAAGAGCAACGTGTATATTAAGACGAGTACGCCGCATTGGTGGAGTGATAATGACAGGGTAAGACCGAAGTACTTGGAGAAAAACGTGTCCCAGTGGCATTCTGTCCACCATAAATCTCACGTGGATTGACCTGGGACCGAACCCGGGCCTCCGCTTTGAGAGGTCGGCAATTAACAGCCTCAGACATAGCACGACATTTGAAATACTGAGATTAACCTGAAACTGTATTTAAATATACAGTTCCTACCGCGCAGTAAACACCTTCTCGGTTATAAAAACTTGTTAGAGGAACTAATTGGTTGTTGGTTCTGATCCATATAAATACATGTGCTTGTAAATGCTGTCTATGGACAGAATTTAAAATTTTTAACATCAAACGTGGTGGTACGTAAAGTAACCACTATTCTGTAAGGAGTTAAAAATGGACTATCTATTTCACGGCCATTCTTATGATTAATCGTTAACAGTTCATATAGCATAAATTCGCAAATTAGGCGTAATCGCGAGTGTCAACACATTATACGCAAGTGAAACCAAAACTCAAAATCAGTTAAGAATTTTCATCGACATATGTGTAACACCTAACGTGATGATTGTATCGCCATAGGGCGGTTTACAGCTTTACGTCTCTCAAAACAGGTCTCGGTACGTGGAAAAGTGAGGGACATGAGATGCTTCAGGGATCATCCGGAATCACCATACTGCAACCGGCCGCGGCCCACAGCTCGATTCCCCTACCGACTTCCAAAGATGGGGAAAATATACGCTGGGGAGTTTTGGCAATGTAGAAGATCCACTTATATAGAAAAAAAGCAACTTAACGATAGCTTTGGTATTAAATACATTGCGTCACATGAACCTTTTAAAGCCTAGTGGTAATTTTAGATACGACCAGGTTTAACATTAAAAAATTCTACGTGGTGCCCACATTGCGTTTATATGTTTTGTACGGATCTCAGAACAAACAGCAACTTTTGCCTTATAAAACATTAAGAAACTTGTTTTTACAACCGAAGTGGAGAGTGTTTACAGCGCGGTGTGAACTGGGTCCTTATATAAAACAGATACGCTTCGTCTTTAAGGTTAAGCGAAGTTGTGCGTGGTACAGTCAGAAATAAGTTTTTAGTGTGCGGCGGACATTGATACCCAGTTTGGCAGCACAAGCCAGTGTGTGGGTGGTCTCCATTGTTGTATCGAACTGAGACTGGTAACTCTGTCCGATATGATTTTCTGCGTGCATTAGAAACATTGCCAAGGACGACGTACAGTATTTGAAAGCAGATCAGAACACGAGGGACTGATAATTACCGCCTCCTGCTAGTTAGACTGTGATCTGACTAGCAGGAGGCGGTAATGTGAATTGTGGGTAGGCAGTCTGGCTGTTGATTGCTGGCACACGATGGAAGCAACACAGCAATGCTAAGGCGTCGTGAACGGACATACTGTAGCCACATATCCCATGCCGACACATAATCATCACAGGAACTGCAGGCTAAACATTATAGAAACAGTAATAACTTTCACAAATCTGACCTCGAATATTCGCCAAGTCAAGTTTCGTGTTATTCGACGGATGCACTTAGTGCCATATCAAGACGGGATAACTGCGATATATGTTGGTCTTGTTTGGTAGATTCCGAAAAACACACGGAGCACGCGACTTAGATTAGATTACAGTAACTCAGTAGCAGATTCTGAAACACACACGGGGCATGCGACTTGGATTGAACTACAGTAACTCAGTAGATTCCGAAACGTATGGGGCTTGCGACTTGGTAACTCAGTAGCAGATTCCGAAACACACACGGGGCATGCGACTTGGATTGAACTACAGTAACTCAGTAGATTCCGAAACGTATGGGGCTTGCGACTTGGTAACTCAGTAGCAGATTCCGAAACACACACGGGGCATGCGACTTGGATTAGACTATAGTAACTCAGTAGCAGATTCCAAAAGACGCACGGGGCATGCGACTTGGATTAGACTACAGTAACTCAGTGGCAGATTCCAAAAGACTACAGTAACTCAGTAGCAGATTCCAAAAGACCCACGGGGCATGCGACTTGGATTAGACTACAGTAAGTCAGTAGTAGATTCCGAAACACACACGGGTCATGCGACTTGGATTAGACTGCAGTAACTCTGTGATTTTGACGTGTTACTCATTTAGGCAAACAAATCGCACGTGACACTTCTTCCTTCATGATCTGCTCCTTTGAACTAATGAGCTAAGTGGCAAAGAGAACATCGTCATTTTCTTAATTACGAGTCCACAACCAAGCCGATAAATGTTACACAAAATATCTTTCCATCTATCTTGGCGTTGATATTTGGGAGCGTAATGCCGTTGATTTCTCTTATACACCAAAGGAAATAATAAAGAGAATGAGCCTTAGTGCAAGCATCCCAAGACTTATTTTTTTCGCTACACGTAACTGATTGTTTTGTAAAACGTTGTTGACTTTATAAGCGACTACTGCAACGAGCTGCCGACTGCTCTAAAACTCTTGGGCTCAAAGCAAGACAGCTGCGCGCTTGGTAAACCTAGGTTTTTACCTTAAGATTGGACATCCATTTTCCTCGGATTGCGTCTTTGATATTTATGGAATATAACCTTAGAGAAGCTTTATGTGCTTCCAACAAAATCCTCTTCAATTTTAGCTTCTCCCGATATTCGATTCTCCCAAAAGCAATGCTGAGAATGTGGGGATATTGGCCTGCAACCAATAGGCCGCTCTGGCGAACTACAGGTCGGCGACTGTAATGTATATGCGCGATCAAGACCCAAGGAACGATTTCTTAAAGAAATGGGCTTTTCCGCATGTTACGAAGTAATCATTGTGCAGAATAAATATAGTTACGTACAAATCTTAATTCGACATTGTTTTGTACTGTTAACACAAAGAAACAGGATGGCAGGTTGTGGACAGTATGCATGTGGCTCAGGATAGGGATAAGTGGCGAGCTCTATGAACACCGTAGTGAACATTCGGGTTACATAAAATGTAGGGAATTTCTTAACTAGCCGATTAACTTTTGCCTTCTGTATGAGGACTCCGTTCCATGGAGGTACGTAGGCAATTAACATTGTTTCTCTTTTTTGAAGCCTGACGCTTTAAAGTCCAGGGGTTGCTATACATACCACTTGTAATGTTAATAATAACTGCGTTCTGTCCACAGAGTGTATTTTTGTGTTCTTCGTATGACTGTCATAACTAGCAGCAGTTATTGCCCTGTACAGCATTAACTGGCAGATCTTTGCAGTGGAAACAGACTGTTTTCTCTGAGGTATGAAACGAACTTTTGTGTCATTCAGATTAATTCCGTTCGTCAGGGTTAATATTCTATAGGTTACCCATTGTTTTCCTTGGTCGGTTTTGGATAACGCTGAGACAGAGACCTAAGTATTTATATATGCATCCAACGAGCTTTTCATCACCGCAGATATCCTTACGTATTTGTAGTGTCATTACTGTACAGGTCGTGTCTGGTATACAGTCAGTAAAACGCTATGGCGGGCTGCGCCGTCGCTCAGTCACTTCTGCACAATAGTCATGATCTGACCGCAACTTTTCCTGCAGCTTCAGTATCTCTTGATCGGACCAGGCTGTGAACTTAAAATTGTGTCACTGTAGTCTTATCCATAGCTGCCAATACTTCCCAGTGAACGTTCTGCTTCTGTCTGTCCTTCCGTCACGTGGATGTCGACTTGACTTAAAACGCGTTACATCTATTAAAAGAAATACATTTGTCATACGCAGATCTTTTTAATGCCATCGCTAATATAATTTAGTCTTCAACTGTCAAGATTTGCCACTAGTGTTTTTCGGTAGGAGCAAATGAGAACCAATTCTGACAGTGCTTGCTGCCGCGCAGTGTAGATTGGTTTACCTTATTCTAGGCCGTCTGTGCAGCTAAGGGTTAACAATACGAGTTATAACTGTGTTGTTTTATGTTAATTTGGAACTTGTTAAGGGAAGAACACGGTTCAAGAGAGTGTTTGGCAACAAAGTGCTGAGGATAATATTTAGAAACAAAAGGTAGAAACTAAAAAGAGGATGGATAAAATTACATAAGAAGGAGTGTAATAATTTTTACTCAGTCCCAGTAGTGATCAAGTCCAGCAAGATGGTATGGACGTGCCGTGTAACGCGCTTGCGGAGATGGCAAATGCGTATAAAATTGTAATGGGAAAACATGAAAGTAAACTGCCGCTTAGGAGAGGAACTATGGCATCGTTAGGAGGATGATATTAAAGTGATGAATATTAAGGAAAAAACTGTGCGGACTGTATTCAGTTTTTTAAGGTAATGTTCAATGGAGGGCCCTTGCCAACAGGATAATGAATCTTCTGTTTTTGTAAAAGGTGGAGGATGTCTCAACAAGCCCATCGACTGTCAGCTTATGAAGAAGAACCTTACTTTGTGGAGTCAGACGAACGCGATCGTGGAGTGTTTTTCCTTTCTTTTCCTTTCTTTCCTAAAAATAGACATATTGTAGCAGTAACCTGTAACTTCGTGTTCCAGTTTTCGGATGAACACCCGAAGGAAACAGAAGAGTTGTGGTCAGTTCTGTGTTCCTGCTGGCCAAATAACCTCAAAGTTATCATACGGTATCTTCTCATCATCTCGGGCATGGCGCCTCAAGAACTCCTTCCTTACGTAAGTACGCTCTGTTTATATGGAATGTAACATTTCATTAATTAGTAGCTGCCTGTCAAAATACTGCATACTTGTTCCCTGATTATGCCACGTTCCTTGTGTAGTCGTTCCATTAGACTGCTATGGAACGTGGGTGTCGTGACTATGTTTTGGTTATGTTTTCGTATCTTCATCGAGCCATACATTCGATATTGTCAGAAAATGTCTGTGAAGTTTTTTGTAACTCCAGAGCACCCGGCAACAGGTAGCACAAAACCTGCCATTTATATTTAGTTGCAGCGGAAGTAATTAGTATTTTCTGTTCCCGTACGTTTTACGTTGTAACGATATGATTATGGTGTCCGAGTTTTATTTAAAGGTGAAAATGCGAATTAACGTAAACTGAAGTCCGTCCTATCAAAACAAAGTACCTACTTCCATAATTACGGTTTTGACTTCGAGGTTGTCGCCGAAGTGCACAGTGTTGTATTTACGACAAGCAGTCGCGACCGAACTATTCCCGTCGTGGTAATGGGGTAGATGAACTTAATGATGTTTATATTAGATGCTAGTAGTAGTGTCTGTCTGTATTGTTCTATCAGACGTCTATTTGTATAAAACAAATTATTAGAATATTTCAGGTTAAATAAAAACAATTCAGTTTTTCAGCACATTGCTGTTTGTTTCTTTTGGCATCCGACGTCACGACCGATCGATTGCAACTACTCTTGCCTTTTTGTGTGGAAGTTAGATGTAAGTAGGTTGTGTGCATTTGTAGTTTTCATTCTATCGGTTGTGTATAAAAAGACACTTGTCAGGCCCTACACTTTAATCACTGTACTATATAAACCGCGCTGTAGAGATTTTATTTTACTGTTTCGGTGATACTTAGAAAAATTCGCTGTCCTGCTAGGTGTTTGAAAACGTATGTATAGCTGAGTTGCATGTTTTGATGTTCTTCACTCTTTTCTGACTTTTTCTGTAACTGCCATATCGATTGTATGGAAAGTGTTGTTTCTGTAAGTCCCGTGACTTACCGGTCAGATATCTTGAAGTGAAATTGGCTATAATAGATTATTTTGATAAAGCCCCTGGCATTTGGTCGTCCAACCTGGTGGATGCCATGGCAGTCATGAAGTCGTGTGGGCTCGGATCAGTGTTCTGCAAGCAGCGGGGATGGCCATGCTGGTAGGGGATGCTGCTTGCATATACATAGCAACTATAATAACGGTACAAGCAGGAGGACCGTAAGTCAGATTGCATTCGTGTTGAAAGTCGTTCAGCAAAGTGGCAGGGATGTCATGTCATAATCCACCTATACTTACGCTTCATGTCATAACAAGGTTTTTGAAGTTTGTAATAAACATGTGTTCACATACCATTCATATTCAAGTTGATGGACATGATGCCATTGTGGTCACTGCACGGGTTCATCTTTGCATTTATCTAAATTATCTGAGATAGACAACGTAAAACATAAGCAGATCTACCGTAGCTGGGTATGAGCTCACACGAGTTCACATTGTGACGAAGGTGTTGGAAAATCTGTGACGAATTTCGTTTTCTTTTCCTGGTCTATCGGTATTTGTTGCTATAGTGTTTGTGACAAGGCACATGCCATGGCACTAGAGATTGGAACATGAATCATTGTGTGGCTTATGTCAGCCTGGCTATACGACGGCACATGTCACATAGCTCAACAAATTTTCAGAAAATAACATCCGTGGAAGAAAGAGTGTTTGTGACACTGAGGTAAGTTGAACATGGTGGCATATAAGACACTCTGTTCACTTCTGTGATGAGGCCAATTTGGTTCATTAGAAGACTACTGCATTCACAATGACTCTGATAAACATATTGTAGGTAAACTAATGCATGTGGCAAGAATAATGTAAATATCATGATTACATGATTTACAGCAACTTCAGTGTGAATGAAAGAATACCTAATGTCTGTGATCCCTACTATGGCAAACTCATATAAGCAGTTGCAGTAGATTCTCAGGGTTAATTATTCGTGGCATCACACTATGGTGTTGTTGCAATGATGCCAAGTATGTAATACCATTCTGTAGGCCTACTGTCATGAAAACTGTTTAAAAATGTGGACCATTTTACTGTGTTGAAAACTCACAAAACAGGATCGAATAGAGTAACAAAGGGTATTTATTCGCTTCTTGATGCAAAATTTGTGTAATACAGTTAATAATAATTAACACAAATTAGTAATACAGGTCAGGCACTTCTTTACAAAATGTATATGAATGTACAGGGAAATATTTGTTGCCTGAGGTGACTTAAAACTCTTTAACAGTTTTTCAATATGTCCTGTAAATTTCTGCATGGAAGAAATATTTGTGCATTGAAAACATATACAAAGAAAACTCCTCAAGTGCCAGTATTACGTGTTGAAACTCAGTAGTGTTTATACTAGGAAATTAATGCTGTTTACTGTATGTCTCAGACGGTATGTGAGGGTTGTTGTGATCTGTGAGTTCAGGAATTGTATGAAACTGTAAAAACTGGAAGAAAAAGCCTAACATGAAGACTGTGACTTTGCTTGGCTGAAATCTTATTCCTTAGCTGACAGCCATCCACACCGAATGTCATAGTTAACACTCTACTTTGAATGGAGGTGGCCCTGGGTTAATATATCGGCCTGGATATCTGTTGTCCTGGTTTAGGTTTATGTGGTTTTTGTCAGTTCCCCCTAACAGATGTCAGAATAGTAGCACAGCATAGGACACGGCCACTTCTTTTCAGTTCAGTGATCATCACCCTGTTCTGTGTAGTCTGAGGTACAGACAGTGTCATTACATAAACTGTGAAGAAGTCAGCAGTCATCCACCTTTTTCTTGAATTTCCATGTAGTTGTAATTGGTTATGTGGAGTATAGGAACACAGGTCAAGAAGAGATACTATGCAGAAATCATAACATTAGTGTGTGCAAGTTTTAGGTTTTGTTAGTGGTGTGGGTGATGTATCCACTGTTCTTGGGTATGATGCAGCTTCATATTCCAGAAGAGTGGATGCATCATCATTAACATATGCATGCAGCAGTTCAGGTACTGGTTTTGTTGTTGCAGGCAAAGCGTGTGGTTTTATACCTTGCCCGTGCTAGATCAGATCGCCTACTGGATGAGATGATGACCGAGCTGCAGACAGTTGAAACACTGAACTGTCTCATAGAACGTACAGAGACCCCTCCATTCTATAGACTGACAAGTATGAGGAAAGCTTCCAGTCACTCTGATGGACCAGGTGGGGTGGCTGGTCAAGTTGACCCTAACAATCGCAGTGAGATAGGGGTGGAGAAGGGCACCATTCACACCAAGCGGCATAGTGGAGAGGATTCTGGAAGAACAGGGTAAGTTTCTGCTTTTCTACTATGTAACAACCTGCAGTTGTATCTTGAAGATGTCTGTCTTCCGGGATGTGTTGCCGTGTAGTCTGGTAGATAGGTACCAACAGAAGTGGCACTGGACTAGCTGCTAGAAAGTGGCACCCTAGGCAAAAGGCACATTCCATGCCAAGGGCAGGTCACATTTAAATAAAACACATAAAAGCGTTAATTAAACTTTCTGTTGTTGTGAATTAACAATTATCATGGAATTACAAAAGTTTTAATTTTGTATTTGATATTTACCTGCCAGGTTTTTGTCCCATGTAACTTGGCACCCAAGGTGGTCACCTGCTTTGCCTTTATGGGCAGGCTGCTGCTGGGTACCAACATTTTGGATGAATCTGCTGTCTTTTTAGTCATATTAGACATTGACAGTAACATATGGTCACCACCATGAGATCTGTAAATCCTACATATGTGTATTTGTCTGTAAAAATGTCATACAGCCTTTCAGTTTATTAGCATGCATATGTGTAATTGCACAGTTCTGTCTAATGCCCACGAATGAGACAGAACAAGACAGGCAGTGTGTGCATAACGTAACACTGAGGTGCGTTCGTGTAACCATTGGAAAAGCAATAAGTATTAAATATTATGAGGGTGTGTCTGCATTCTTGCATCTTTTTTGCGCCATATTGTATTGTCATCTGTGGCTTGTCTGTGGCCTGGCTGTGGCATATTTTTCCACATTATCTCCTAAACTGTACAGTTTCGACAAAAAAAACTAATTGAGCATAAAATGTGTGTTTTGATTGTCTGTACAACGTTTGTCTGAGATGTGTCTACTTCAAGAAGAATTCAGCGAGATATTATCATAAATGTACATAGGTCTTCATGTAAAGTACCCGTTATTCTTTTAGATTTTAATGAAACATGATTTTCTCAACATGTTTGAAAAATCCCCACATATCAAATTCCGTGAAAATCCATCCAGTGGGAGCAGAGTTGTTCAATGTGGATAGAGAGTTGGATGGACAAACATGACAAAGATAATAGGCGTTTTTTGCAATTTTGCAAACAACCTAAATATAGTTTATGGTTCTGTTACATTCTCATAACATGGTAACAACAACTAGACTTCTTGTAACTGTATAAGTTTGTTTTTTCTCTCCAGCTTTCCCCCTTTAAGCATCTCCAGTTTCTTATATCTGTTACTAACCATTTATTAAAGTAGAGGTATTTGACCCTATAGTTTCCTCAATGTGAACTCAGTGTCATGGAGCTAGTTAGTTAACAAAAAGAAACAATTTATATTCTGTGATGCAGTCATGCAAAATCTACTTCCTATAGTATTTTGTTTCTACATCTTTAAAGTACTTCCAGGTTTTACAAACAGTAGGTTTACAAAACATAAAACCATGAAGTAACATAGTACAGTAAAATTCCTTTAATCTGATATCCAGTAATATGACAATCCACATATGCTGATAATCCATCAGTTGAGAGTAGTCCCAAGACCAAAAGGTTTGCCTTTTACCAGGAAAAAGGTTCATAAGTGCAACAGGCAGATCTCAGGGACATTTTCAGGAAGTTCCCCAAGAATATCTGTACATCAACTGTTGTGGTATCTCCTGACGTGTTAGCTCCCATTCCATCAACTTCTTCAGCTATGAAGGCTTCTGCAAACACTGAAAGGAACCCCGATGACCCTGAATCAGCAGATGAAGAAGATATCAAATAGAATACTCCTCTGATTCGTTGTACAGCTGAAGTATAGGAGCAGTAACAAAAAATTACCTGTAAGAGTAAGTGACTATAGGTACCATCTGATAATCCGGACCTGCCTGGTCCTGTGTGTTTTGGATCAACGGAATTTTGCTATACAATGTCGCTGTCAAGTTTGTGTCGTATTTATCATTGTGTCCATTCGATGTACTTATTTATGATCTATGTTACATCTTAGCTACTGCCATTCTATGTATACTGATATGTTAGTCTGTGTGCATTACAGAACATCCAAGTCAGATTCTGCTCTGCGAGCTCTTGCTGGAAGTTTTGCTCCACCACGGACTGAAAAGACTCGCACAGCCAGTGGACCACCAATGTTATCAGATGACATGTGTGCCCCTGCAGTAGAGCCAGAGGTATGTTCCAAATAAAATGATAAAATATACCTTATGCGCCATATTGCCCACTTGTTGTTCTTTCTGGTCTGCCTTATACTTGTCAACATCCACCTCTTCATGAAAAGTGGTGACACTGTAAGCCTCAGCCATGATTTCATGGAGTTCTTGAGGAGATGCGAAGCGTAAAGGTAAGGAATGTTTCGTCTTACATTGACCGTTGTCTGGCATGTGATGCCATGTCGTTTGTTTGGTACATGGGTACCAACATTTTGAAGGCCCTGCTGCATGCATTCTTTACCCTGAACATGTATACAGCACACATTGGTGCCCTTCTACCAAAGTACACAGGGTCATGTCACAGAAGACCATAATATGTATTAACCTTTAAACAGGTAGGTTGGTATTTAAATTTTAGCACATAGTTTGTGAAAAATGTGTTATTTGTACAGGAAAAGATAAAATTATGAAATAAATTACATTTTGTGTAAAATGAAATAGAGATTATGCAGCTTGTCTTAAAAAATCAGTAAATTTCCTTGTTGCATAAATATATATAATGAATTTCTATGGGCTTTTTTTCACATGTGTTCACATTTGTGAATGTACTTGTAGGTCATTTAAAAGTTAATATTTACCACTGTGGGAACTTGAAGTCTCAGTACAGTGTCTTGTTTGCCTGGTCATTCACTTATGCCACCATCGCAATCAATTTTTACAGTTATATGAGATTCCTATGCTGGCAGCATAGCTGCTAGTGGGGCCATTACAGCTGTACAGGTTTTGAGTGAGTTGCCAGACATAGAGAGGTGCTCTGGTTGGGGCGTGAGCTGATTTCAAAGCATCCGGTGGTAGTCTCACGAAAAATAAACTGTTTTTGGGAGTAAAGATGTGCAAATCCTGAGAATTGAGGGCTAGAAGACCAAAATGCCAAGATAGGAACCCATGGAGGAGGGTACGGTCCAGTTCCTGTATCTTGAAACTTGCGGGGTGAGGAAGAGGAGAAAGAGGAAAGGAGAGGGAGGGGCATGGTATGAAGACAGTAGCTGCTTTATGGCAGGAGATATCAGTGAGCAATGCCAGTCCCAAATACATCGGCCGGTAAAACATTAGGAGCCGGCATAGTCACTCTAATGTAAGTGATAAGTGTTTTTGAACTGGTGGTATTTGCTGAGTCATATACACTGGCCAGGCATATACATACCCCACCCTCCCCGCATTCCTTAAATACGTTCCAAGTATCAAGGTATGGGAACTGGACTGTAGTTGAGAGAGTCAAGGTCTAAATTGTGCTGTAGTACCAGAGCAGGAGAATCATATGGTGTAAATGTTGGGCATGCATCACAGTGCTTGAGGCTTTGTGCTAAAACAGAATTGTAAGTATACATGTAAGAACAAAACTACAGACGACTTAGCAAATAATTCAGACAGTGACATGCTGAACAATTCACATGTCATTACTGGCCTTATGTATGGACTGTGTAAATTTACTCTTTTGTTCCTCCTTTCAGCTTCCTCCTGCTGAAGAGGGGTGTGGTCAGCGTACCATCACAGTGGACAAATTTGACATCCCTCAGCCCCACCCTCTTCCTATGCCTGAATATGGTGGCTATTTTGCTCCACTTACTGAGTATTTGCCAGACAGCTCACAACCAATTAGTGGCTTTCATAGGTATGTGATAATACCAAAGTAAAATGAGCTACTCATAAAGGATTACTCATACAGAAAAGGAGTATGTAAGTCAGCTTGATAAATTCACTTTGTATAGTTGCTCTTCATTTGGTGAGAGCATTCACTTTATCTGAACAGTTGACTATGTTAATTATACTACATTGTTTTTTGGCAGGTGTAATGTTGCGGTAATGCTTCTGACAGATGTAGTGGTGGATGGCGTGGACCTGGATTGGTCTATTCATGTCCCTCTGATGCTCCATATCCTGTTCTTGGGTCTTGATCACAACCGCCCTCTGGTTCACGAGCATTGCAAACAGCTACTGCTGAACCTGCTGCTGGTGTTAGCAGATCACAATGATCACCTAACTGTAGCACAGATCTTACTGAACTGCAAGACATCGCAGCTGGGTCTTGGCCTTACTACACCTGCTTTGCCTGTCCTGTTACATGTGTTCACTGGTGTGTATGAACACTAACGATCTTTCACACTCATATGATCATCTGTCTGTCATAATTTATGGCTAATTGCTTTGTGGTTTATTTGTTTGCTGTATGCATCAAAGTTAATGTTTTCCGTGTCCATGACACGAAGGTATACGTGGGAACTAGAGGTATAGCTCCTCAGATTCTGACCTTGGCACTAGATAGGAGTGGTCAACTTCATGCTGTGGCCACTCTGCCATTGGGAAAGCACCACAGTACCCATTGAACATGAGGCTTGGTGAGGCGTAGAGCCAGCCTGGAAGATTTGTAGAAGAGAAAAATCTAGTGCTGCAGCCAGCATTCGAACTCTGGATCGGTAGCATAGTCGCTATACTGGATTTATGTGTTAAATTTTTACTTAATGATGCTGTTGTCATCTGAGACTGTGGAGTGTGAAATGGTAGGGTGAGAATGAATAAGGAACAGAGAAGATGTGGAAGGAGTCAGTGATGGCCTAATGTGACGTACTGTCCCTGTGTTTGCTCGAGAAATTGAGGAATATCACAATATTGCTCAGGGTAGTTGGTGTCGTAGCCGAGATTTGGACTAAGCACCTCCCAGATAGAAGTCAGAACTGTTACTGCTCAAGCCAACTTGCTCAGTTTTTGCTGCATTAACTACATAGTTTTCTTGGTCTGAAATAAAATTACAAAATGATGATGTACTGTGACCTGTAAACAATAAATAAGTGTGTTTAAGTGTTTTCTACCTGTGTGTTTTATACAGCCTTGAATATGAGGTTGGCTGTGCTTGGTTCTGAATTTATTTAATAATTTCTCATTTACATGGATTTTACATATTGTGATCAAATATAAAAAAAACCAGCAACAGCACCTATGTATTGCTTATCCTTACTTTCAGAAACCAACCCAGAGTTTGACAGCTACCTGCAAGGGCCTGTACCAACAGTGGTGACCACCACAACTGTTACCCAGCAAACAAATTCTTCACCTGCCGTTGCTGTGTCATCTGCTGGTGAGTGCTGACCATGTCAGACCACAACAAATCACCTTTATAAATTTTAAATCTTAATAAATTTTGAGGCCATTCATTTTTATGTAGTTACCCATATTTGTCACTTGCTTAAGGAGTCACAGCTACCATGTTCTGTGACTGGACAAATTCAAATTTCCTACGTCTGTAGCTTGCACAAATTAGTACTAGTAAGCTTACACACTTGAAGAACTGTTATTAAGGGACTGATCATAGTGAATGAGGTAGCCTGGAGTAAAGCACCAAGTGAGACTTCAGAATTTAATTTAATGTCAGTAGGAGAAAGGAGGATTAAATAGTGGGAGATCACTTGGGAAGACTGAGATGTGCGAGGAAGGATAATATTGATGTGGATCTTAAGGAGATATATACAAAAGTGAAATGGATTTATGTTAGTGAGTTCAGAGTCTGGTGTTTGGCTTTTGTGAATATGCTGATGAACTTCTGGTGTCCATAAAAGGCAGAAGGTTTACTTGACTAGTTGCACAATTATTAACTTTTCAGAAAATACTGTTATACATGGAGTTAGTAATTAGTTGGTTTGTACAAGTTACTGTCCTGTTGTTATTTTGTAATGTGTTTTTTCACTGACTGTAGGTTTTATTTGTGTGCAGGAGAGGGGAGTTCTGTTACTTTGGCTTCACCACCTGTTATTATAACTCCAGAGGATAGCACAGTGTGGACAGGACCTCAGCCTGGGCCCAATATGCCCATTCAGGATGTTATTAAGTCACTTATCTTGTTCCTTGCGTCCAGGTATGCTGATAAAGTTGTGACTGACATGTGCTAACATAACCCAAAAAGCCCAACACCACTAATAGCAGAGCCAGCCATTGGACAATACTTTAGCAGTTCCATTCATCTCACATCATCACAACTTTTCTCCTGAAGATCTGTTGTAACCCTGTCACTGCTGAGTAAGAAATCCTTAGTCATATCCCGGTACTGAATAATTTTTATAAGTTTCCTTGAATGTGAAAGTTGGTTTATGCTTAGGAATGTAGGAGCGAAGGTAGCTGAGATGGTGTAGTGCCGATGTTACAGACAGGACATCTTAGGAATTGTGATTTTAGTCACGACAGGGGCAAAAGTTTCCTCTTCTGCAAAGTGTCCATACTGGCTCTGGGTCTCACCCAATCTCCTATACCATCACCAGCAGGGCCTCTTTCATGGGGCATGAAGTGACCATGTTATGAGGCTGACCTCTCCCCTTCACCAGCTTTGAGTTTTACCTCTACTCCACTCTGCTGCATACCTTTGTGGCATGATAATAAAGCACTGGGGGAACTTTATTTTTGCCTTTAAAATAGGGAATTGGTCTGGATGAAGTAATGCCAAAATTAACAGTTCGAAGTTAATCAAAGGAGTTAGAATTTCTTTGAGATTTGCAGGGCTTGTGGGTTTAATTCCAACCTGCAGCATCTCCGTACATTCTTCACCCATTCATATATTTCATGTCATTAAATATTCATGTGTGGTAGGAATGGTCTGCAATTCTCTTTTTAGTGGAAAATATTGAATTTGTAGAATATCCACTGCAACTCTCAGTATTCAAATTTATGATGATATGCTGTATAATCTGTGTTCAGTTTTATGTGCTGTGAATTATTAGTTATTTGAATATGATTTTCTTTTACGTTTGTTCTTCTAGGCAGAACCAGCCTCTCTGGAACTATGAAGATATAACAGCCAAGGTTTGGTCAGTAAGGAGTGTAGAACAACTTGATACATTCCTTCAGCATGTGCTGAGAGTGTTCCGAGACTCTTTGCCTCATGCTCTTATCAGTGAACGCTGGGCTCAGACTGCTCTGCAGCTAGGGCTGTCCTGTTCTTCTCGACATTATGCTGGGCGCTCCCTGCAGGTGTATTTCTGAAATATTTCCATCTGCTGCACAAATATTAATGACAAATTATTAGAATTGATTGTTTTGTTTATAATTCTCACACCTTCCAATTATTAAAGGAAATCTTATCTTAGTTATATTATGAAAAGTGCAATTTTCCTTATTATTGCACAATTCTAGAAGCTTGGAAGCATATGAACTAGGTGTGTTTGAAGAGTAACTTGCAGGTAATTATTTTTAAGCTTAAAAATTCTGTACTGGAATGTACTGTGCTTGCAGTTTTGTGAAGCGGTTGTAGGCAGTGTATTTTATGACACTGAAGGTTCTGACGGTGATGAATGTGAAGATTGTTGTCTTCTGAGACGCCATGCAGTGTCACTTTCTGAAACTCTTTCCTTTATGTATTGTGTATGTGTACATGCGCAAGCACTCACATCGTTGCATGCTTAGACCAAATCACTTCTTTAATCTTTAGTCTTTTCAAGACCTGCGTTTCCGTATGTGAACACACATAGGAAAATATTCCTAGAAACTGTTTTTATATATTTAGTCAACAGAGAAGTTTACTGCATTTGTATGATGTACTGCATAACCTCTGTTTTGTTTTCCACAAAATACCATTTATTTCATAATTTTATCTTTCTCTTTTCAAATAATACATTTTTCTTAAACAGTACACTAAAGTTTAAATACCTGCTCTAGGCTAAAGTTTGATCTGTCTTCAGCTGTTTGTTAAAGTACATAATTTCAGTTATGATCAATAATGTAACCATGTCTGTTTTCCCCTGAGTTTATATCTTTCATGGTGTGTGGTTAAGAACTGTCAGAGTTTTGAAAAATTATTTCTTTTATAATGTTTATAAATGGTATATTGTTACACAGGTATTTCGAGCCCTGCGTGTACCCATCACATCACGGATGTTATCAGATATATTGTCTAGATTGGTGGAAACTGTGGCAGAGCAAGGTGAAGATATGCAGGTAAATGCCAAAATTTCCCAAATGATGAGTTATATCTGTGTGCAAAATATGCTGGAATAATTTGTGCAAAATGTATAGTATACAGGTTACAAGTGCCAGGACAGCTGATAAACAACGGTTGTATGTAAGGTTGATAGTGGTGTACAAGATTAATATGGGGAGATATAAGTGGTTCTGAACAACTAATGAATGCCTCCAGTTTTTTTCATCACATAACATGGAATGCACGTGAATTTAAACAAAACAACAGAGTAAATCTTACAAGAAGTTTGGACATTGTTTTATGAGTAAAATTCAGTAGCATAATAGTCATAGAAGGTAATAAACGTATGGTCTGTGTCGAAAAGTAATCATCACTGGAAAGATCAAAGGTGAGCACAATATACAGTTTGATTCTTTTTTTTTTTTTTAACATTTTAAAGGGGTGGAGGGGGACTGCTTTGGATTGTGTGGAGTCTGAGTCAACATAAATTGAAAATGCATACAATGTAATTTTGATTGAACACCTTGTGCTGAAACATTAACAGTTAAACAGGAAGATAAAAGTAAATGCAAGAAATGAATTTAAAGTTTGTAAGAGGTATAAGGAAGGTAGAAGTGGACAGAAATATGAATTAGATGGTAAGAGAGGAATTAGGAATTAAGGATGCTTAATTATGGAGTGACTGCAGTGGCATTGTTGTGTTAAAAGTTTGAATATGCAGGGAACAACGTACATGTGGAAGTCAAGATACATAAATAGCAATCCAGACTGAGATGAAAAGTGTTTGCCAGCATTAAAAGTTGATATAAAAGAATAACCTGATAAAAGACAAAAACATGTGTAGTAACGGGTATTTTGATGTTTTTTGTCTGTTGACCTACCCTGGAATAGAAATACCCTTTGCCTTTTTTTTGTGTGTTGCTGAAGATGGGTAATTGGGCACAACAAAAATATGTACATGAATCTGTGATGATATTTCTCACATATTTTGCTTTCATATTAATACACCACAGATGCTTTACTTAACAAGAATGGTCTTCTAGATCTAAGTATGTCTGGTAAGACAAACAGGGAAAGGCAGTTACTTAACAGCACTTTTGTGAACACTTTTAAGTTACACCAAGTTCAACACTAAGTAATTCTAAGTTTTGTCCACACAATATATGCGATTTTTGTGGATTTTAGGGCAAGGGGAGATTATTTACCTATTTGTCTGTAATTGATTACTTATGATAATATGTGTGGGTTTACTGTGTGGTACAAACTGAATCTTTGAGTGAAATTCAGGTTAATCTTAGTAGTCTTTACAGAGTTAAGTACTGGTACCTCTTGTTTTACATGATTTCGCTTTAATGCGACTTGAACATTTTGCACGACTTTTCGAATTCACACCATAATTTTTGCTTTAACACAATTTGGCATAGGCAATCCGTGATTGCGCTTGTCGAATATACTGGATAATTTTCAGTTCCACGCAATTTGGCATAGATGATCCATGGTCACAGTTATCTTCTGTAGCAGGAAGTGACGTCATTGTCATGCCACCAGTTACATGTATGGATTGGTTATGTTTGTGTTATATCCACGTGACCCATTTAGTTTTCTCTTCAACAGCACTGGTTTTTCTTACGAATAGGAGTGAGAAATGTAAATCTGCATCACCGAGTGCAATCCAAGTAAAAAATCGGCGAAAGACAATCAGTATTGAAGAGAAATTAAGTGTCGTAATGTGACGTGAAAAAGATGAATGAATCATTGATATATGCCATCACTCGCTTATGGTGACATACATAAAACTCATGATAATGCTGGCAAAATTAAAGAAAGTGCTCAGTCGGAACTAAAGTGTTTGTGTAGCAAGACTACCACAGTCATATCCATACCAAAAACTGTTGATGTGAGGCTCTTACATTTTTATTGCATTAGAAATAAATAAATATATTATCTAGAAATATTTGTATACTGTATAGAAATGTATATATACCGTATACACAGTGCTTATATACTCTACAGGTCCATATGTCCACTAAAGGTATATTCATACATTATATAGGATGAGGTTGTCAGTCCCGTAACCCCCAGTAAATACATTGCTTTAAATGGGAATTTTGCGTACGATTTGCATGACATTTTTCAGGAACATAATCCTGGTGTAGAACGAGAGTTACCAGTACAGTTTATTCTATCTGTGAACATTGGAGCATTTGTTTTCGTATGCATTCTGAGATCTTTAGCATAAATTTCTGTGGCAGGGCTATGTCACAGAACTTCTGTTGACATTAGAAGCTGCTGTAGACTCCCTTGAGTCTGACTTCCGCCCATTGGACTTCATGAAGGAGATATTTAAGTCCACACCTAACCTCAACAACAAGGAGCCAGTGGGAGGTACTGCTGTTGTAGGTGGTAAGCGCAGTCCTGGATGCGGTGGGGGGTATGTGTGCAGTGCAGGACCACTAACACAGCACCTTGGTCAGGCTGGACACACACGCAGCACGAGTTACTCCGTGTCCTACTGCATGCGCAAAGCTTCTGGATCTCCTGCTGCTGATAACAAAGGTACTACATATATCCCACAATGAATTGTTTCCACACAGACATACATAATGTGGATTTTTAGCTTATGGCCTCTTATGCCGGGTTTCTGCTGCAACTGGAGATCTGTTCAATTTAAATGTCCACTGCAGGACAGTGTTTTCCCTTCCAGGTGAAAAGGATGGACATGTAGTGGGACAACATTGTCCCACTTGTCCCTTAAAGGTTGACTCTGTAATTCTTAAGGCAGTGGTGCACAACTTTTCTGAAAATCCAGGCACCACACCAAAATTCTAGGTGCCAGAAGTGTGACATGAAGCAAGTTCCAAGCTGAGGACCAACAGATTGTAGGTGCCACTATACAAAATGTAGTCACCATGGGGACCTGGTGGCTAGGATTTGTTCACTCCTGTCTTAGGGTGATTAAATCAGGTAGGATGTCGTGGCTGGGGCATGTGGCACAAGTGAGAGATGAGGAATTTTAGTTGAAGAATCTCGCAGTAGGATACCATACAGAACCACATAGGAAATGTAGGTGGAAGGTAATGCCTAAGTGGGTCTTCAGATGTTGGGTGTGTATAGACTGGATTCGTCATGTTCAGGATAATGTCCAGTGGTAGGCTGCTGTGAACATTAAGAAGGCTTTTGGTCCCATAAAAAGCAGAGAATTATATGACCAGCTGAGCAGCCATGTGCTTCTCCAGTAAGGGAATATGTCATGGATACAGGTGTATGTATAAGGCTTCAGGTATTCAGCAACCTGTTATGACATTAGAAAATCCACAAAACATTCTTTACTGAATAGCAGAAGCATGACTCTGAATTAAAACAGATTTTTATTACCTAGAGTTTATTAGTGATAGTTAATGAATTTGTTTATTGAGATGAATTATTATATTTCTTTCTCTATACATTATTGATTTTGAAATGATTTTCTTTCCAGGGGAAGTGAAAAGAGTGTGTTTTGTTGGTTGAGTATTGTGCATTTGAAGTTGTGACAGTTTGACGTATCCCATCCAGTTTTCACATATGCAGACTGTCCACAAAATATCTCTTCTGTAAAACTCCGTGTAAGCTCTTGCTATGTAAAGTACCCGTCTATTTATCAACTGTCTTATAGTTCATTAAAATTTATTCCTCGTCCTTATTATGCATTGTGACTGTCAAATTCAATTGTTTTTCAGATATGCGTGGTCGCACATCGTCAGAACTAGAAGCCCGCTCAGGTTGCAGTCTCAATAAATACTCTACGAATCTCTCCCGTTCCCGGTCAGCACAGTCATTAAAATTACTGGGTGACTCAGCCACACAGGATGACAAGATGACTATCTTGGCCCAGCTGTTTTGGCTGTCAGTTTCTCTTCTTGAATCTGATTATGAACACGAATTCCTGCTGGCTTTGAGATTATTAAGTCGGGTCTTGCATCGCTTACCACTGGATCGTCCAGATGCTCGTGACAAAGTAGAGAAATTGCAGGCGCAGTTGAAATGGACAGCATTTCCAGGGGTCCATGCTCTGCTTCTTAAGGTACTTGAGTTTTAGTGAAGTCATCAACTAATACTGTTGTTTAAATACAAACAAAAGAACCACAAGAGTAATAACAGTATTGTTGGCTTTTGTACAGGGTTTAATAATTTTTGTGAATATTTTGAAGGATTTGTATATGTATTACCTTGCCCCTGAATTACACTGTGTATATTTCACCATGCTCTTAGGCCTATATGTATGTAGAAAACTAAGTTAGGAAGTGTTTTTAGTTACGCAGCTTATTTCAACTGAGTAGACCCATTAGCAAATGGGAAGTACAATGACAGCTTGGATTATGTTCATTTAGTGAAGTTTGTTATTCTCAATGTCTGCAGGGCTGCACCAGTCCTAACACATACGAGCCAGTTGTAACACTGCTGTCCCAGTTCACACCACTCTTGGATTTACCTGTGGTGGATCCTAGTCAAAGCTTAGCATTTCCAATGAACGTAGTAGCACTACTTCCTTATATGTTGCTGAATTATGAAGATGCCAATGAACTGTGCATTCGGAGTGCAGAAAACATAGCTCAGGTAAGCTTACCTGCTTAATACTGAGTAGCTCCTTGTTGAAGGGTGTGTTTTACCATAAGGTTATTCATTTAAATGCAGTATTAACCTGTCTGCAAAATTAAAACTAACTTATGAAGAATTTCATGATTTCTCTGTTGGTCAAGAATTGTTTCGTCTTTGACAGAGCACCAGGGTTCATTATTTTGTCCAAAAGAGCCTGCCACTGAGCTATATCATATGTCAGTAAATTTGTTTTACACTTTTCTCTTTAATAACCATTTCACTATCATCCTTCCAAGTATCCATAGGTCTCTGAAGTAATATCACTACTTCAGATTTTTCAGCTATAGTAAGGATATTTATTGATCTGAAAGAATCCTGGTAAAAATCAGTATCATGCATTAGAGTTATGGATATTCTAGGCTCACGTTTAGAAATACAGTGCATAAATAAATCATCTGCATATGGTGATTCTTCATGTGAGGACATGTAGTATGTTGGGGATGCTTTGCCAGACTGATCTCTGTGTGTGTGTGTGTGTGTGCGCGTGCGTGCGCGCGTGCGCATGCACGCGCGCATGGTTGTAATACATCAAGAATCTATGTCAATTATAAATCTGCCAGAGTTATAGTATGCTGAACTGGAGTTTGTATGGTGCCTCTTGTATTTTCCCTTTTCTGCATTACTTCAAACTTCTATAGTCTTGCAAAGAATAAGATATTATTGGCTACACTTTACAGTTTGGAGTGTTTAGAAACTGGTGAGAAGGTCTTCCCTAATTTATGTTTCCAGTTCTTTTTTAAACACCCGCATTATCACTGATTTATTCCTAGATATTTTGGCAAGGTGCGTCCATTGGTTGCTGTCACAGAAGGTTTTAATTTACTTTGTCAGTTTGTTACACCATTACATTTCCCTTCTGTACATTGATCTTTGTGAGTGTATAGACTGAATTAAATTGGATTGTGCCTCAGGTCAGGCTCTAGTGGCACACAGCAGTGAGTGTTTTAGTTTCCATAAATGCAGACAATTTCTTGATCCATGGAGCAGCTACAGGATATATTTTTCGGGCAGTATCCTGCACCACTGACTTAGTATAGGAAATTAATTTCAGCTCTATTGTTCTTACATTTTTGTAGTCTGCATTCAGTGTGTAATTTCAGCTTTCAGGTTTTTGGCCATTTTATAGGGTGAAGTTGTTCCAACATTTTGGCATACTTCGCAGTCCCAGTCTTCCATTGTGAATGAAATAGAGGGCACGTGTGTCCTGATGTACAGGTCGCACAACAGAAGTAAGGGTGGTGGGGCAGAGCGTGTCGTTCGTGAATCTGAAGGAGTCATGGCTGTAAACATTGGTGCTTACCATCCCCATGTTATCAAGGAGCCCATTGAAACAGAAAACACACCTGGAGGTTCGACTGTAAAGACAAATACAAATTCAATAAAAACTGGTCCTATGAGTTTTCCTCCAAAACTTCTTTTTAACCTCACAGTGCCATCCCATCAGATAGCACTGTGCTTTATACCCCTTTTCCTTTATTGCACTGAGAAACTTATATATTGGGTCATGGCATCACCACCTTAAATCACACATTAAATAGCACGTTTTTAGTAAAAGTCCCTAGTGTGACAAAGGCCCTTGATGAGGGTGGGAAATCCTTTAGTGTGAGCATGGTCCCTGTCATAGTTGTAAGAACTCTGTGTCACAGCCCAGCAATGTGCTTGGTTTGCTGGAATGGCTCAGCAGACCAAGAGACATTGACTTGCGCTTTGCACAAGTCCTTACCTATGGGTAACTTTTTTGTTGGTTGGTCCATTAATTGTGAGACCTATGTACTGGGCCATGTCCTGCCTCGTTCAGTCTGAAAATGGTGACTGGGTCACACCAAAATGGAACGACTGCAGCGCATAGTGCATGTAGGTGTCAGATACTGAAATTATACAATTTGAGGTTCAGTTCAAGCATTCATAAGTGGCGTTGGTTCCAGGCAAGCACAGAGAAGAGCAAGAAGCTGGAGAACTTGGGAACAGTGATGACACTGTATAGTCGTCGCACATTCAGCAAAGAGAGCTTCCAGTGGACAAAATGTGTTGTCAAGTACCTGTATGATACATATGCACATCTGAGTCTCAACATGCTGGCCTTTCTGGTTGAGGTAAATTATTTACTCTTATTTTCTACATTGATCTGTAAGGGGCCTCCATAACAGAGGGTGCAGTATGGAATAGAGTTGGTCAGAATATGGGAATAGTGTTTTAAGCATATTTTTAGCTGCGACTAACACTGAATACGATGATCGACACTGGGTACAGTACAATGACTCAAACTGTAATTGCACCGTAGTAAATGTCTCTTATTGGCGTCCAAAAGGAACTGCAACCCTTCAGTATATCATCAACCCATGCGTTAGAATGTTCCCACGTTTGTGGCAGGGATAACATCAACATACATCACAAGTAAAATCACCAACAAAATGCAGTGTATTTTTTACACTTATTCTGTCTTACCCCAACATGTTTCAGCGTAGCATGACGCCATCTTCAGGGGGATCATGCAGATTTAAGACAGTATTCACTCGGGCGATGTTTACATACAGTATTAAAAGAAGTGGTTGCTAAAAACATAACATACACACATACTCAGTACTTTTTCAGTTTGTTAAAACTTGATAAGAGCTGGTAAAATGGTAGTACACAACGTCATGATCAAAGGCAATACCACACTTTTACTGTTCATGCCGTGGCACACTGTTAAATAGTCAAAGAGGCTGATAAAATGTAACAAGGTGCACTGTTACATTTTATTATTATATTATTATTATATTATTATATTATATACTGTTATATTTTCTTTCTGGTGAAACTTCTTATTAGAGAGGTTCCCTCATCTTTCAGGAAAGAGATTATTGTCTTCTGTGGTATGATGCCATTGAGTTTGGTAGATTATAACTAACATTTCAGAGGAGCTTTCAAGACATTGTTTCCCATCTACCATACTGCACTGCATGACATCCCAGCTGTCTTTGTAGCCGTCATCAGGAGAACTTCAGATCTTTCAGTTCTGGCAAGACATGAAAGTCAGTGTAAGTCATGCCAGGGGGAATCACCATGTGAAAATTAAATGTGTGATGGTGTCCATTTCGCTCCTGTGAAAGGGTGAGGGGAGGCCTGACATCTGATGTTTTGCACTCTGAGGATGTTTATCAGTATGTCACTGTTGTGACATGACTCACACCTAATGGCTTCTGTCTCCATTTGCTACAGTCTCCATTACTTGTCCACATGCATCATGGGCTGATCAAGTCTTACACAGCAGTTTGGTATAAGTGGGTTATTATGTATTCTGTTTATCCTTCACACTGTCCTTGACACCCATCATGCATGCACCTGGTACAGTAGTGTGTCAACACAAAAGGCTTTATTAAGGCCTCGCCATTGGTCCTATGTGTTACGTCCTCATGCAACCTCGTGTATTGAAGGAGTGTTGCTCCAAATATGATTTAAGAATTTTGTGTTATTACTGTGTAACGTTACTGGTTAGGACATGTTCTGCATTTGTGTGCAGGACTATTAATAGGTGGGATATATATACCACCTTCATCCGTATCAATGGACAGTACATTTGGCCAGTGTTGTGCAACTCTGAATTATGTCAATGTTGCCATTGTTTGTCCCATCTCTTTTCCTGTCCTATTTCAGTATGTTACACATGTCAGTGATAAAATTTACTACACATGACTGCATTCTGTGCAGCAAGTCCTGCAATTATGCATTGAAAACTGTCAAAGGTTACACTTATTGAATTGGTAACATACTGACCAGTGAAGGCAGAAAGTAATCAATTTTTGTATATGAATGCAAGGTTTTAGAGAAAGGACCAACAGCAGTTCAGCTTCCTGTCCTCAGTATTATCCACTGCATGCTGCATTATGTCGACCTTGCATCAGCAGCAGCTCAACCAATTAATGCTGATTTGCTCCGAGTAATAGCTAGATACATTGAGGTAAGTGTTCTTTTTTGGAAGTGTCTGTATTTGGTGCTCAAACATCTGTTTTTTAATATTTTTGTCCCGCCTATGTCTGAGGTGCCGATCCCAGTGGCTGCGTGGTCTAAGGTGTAGGTCTGTGGCCGAGCGCTTGCTGGGATCATGGGTTCTAATCCCACCGGGGACATGGATGTTTGTCTCTTGCGAGTGTTTGTGTTGTGAGGTAGAGGTCTCTGCGACAGGACAATCCGTTGTCCAGCGGAGTCCTACCAACTGTGGTGCGTGTCTGAGTGTGAGCAAGTGAAAATAAACAACCTCGACACCTACTGTGAGTAGGTAGAAGAGGGAAGGACTATGATGACTATGCCTCAGTCTCCCACATATTGCCTTCTCTTCACATTTACTGGTTGAAATATTATATTTATTGGTCATCCCCCCATGCTGCATATCTTGCCCATTTCAACCTCCCATATGGAATGCCATAATAGTATTTAATGAACAATATAAATTGTGAAATTTGTAATTATGCTGTTTTTACATTGTCTAATTACTTCCTGTTTATGTTTTAAAATGCAGTTATAGAAATTCAGTAATGCTTGAGTTTGGTAGTGGTCTTAGTAATGTAAATTTAAAAAATTCCTGGTTTTAAGTATGCATTTAACTCAGTAACAGTAAGGGTATTGTCAGTCTAGAAGTTACTCAGGAACTGAATATTCTAATTAGACTTACTCTGCTACACTTGCTACTGAAGGCACAGTATGGTATTGTTTTAAAATGAATTGCAAATGCTGCATTAAATTCTTTCTTTTATATGAGGTTTAGTCAGTCAGTTACTGTTTCTTGAATATAGTCCCCTTTCAAGACATCATCTTACTCCCCTTTTGTTTCTAGTAATTGTTATTCCCTTAGAATGGGCATCAGGTTCATGTATTGTGTGACCAAGTAGAAATCATGTATTTCATTGTTTGAAACCCTGCTGACCAGTAAACTTACCATGATGTTTGGACAGGAGCATTATGGAGAGCTCCTGTTTTGATTGACTTTCTTTGGCATCTTTGTATGATAGCAATAGATGGAGTCTGTGTACTAGCAGCATGAGATCCGTGAGTAGTTAGAGACTACTCTGTCACAAACTAGAACAATGATAGATCCCCGCAGTCCTGTGATGTGGTAGCCACAATCTTGGTAGTAAAATTCTGGACACAAAATCTGTGTGATGTTCTTGATCTTCCACTACATAATTTTGAGTTTAGTTTTTGCATGCCAGTGGCAAATTGAATGTCTTAACCATTTGTCACTACTGTGTGTAGAGTGAAAGGTATGTGCACCATGTTTGTTTAATGTTACCATAAGAGAAGTAATTGACGTTAA
The DNA here is from genome assembly GCA_013340265.1 of Coptotermes formosanus. NCBI lineage: Eukaryota > Metazoa > Arthropoda > Insecta > Blattodea > Rhinotermitidae > Coptotermes > Coptotermes formosanus. Next base: position 170,986 of record BLKM01001584.1, read on the forward strand.
ATATGCACAAACCCATTTGACACTGATGTCTTAGAATAATGCACATGTGCATGTGTGTGTGTGTGCGTGCGCGCTCATGCCTGTGTGCACATGCACGCATTCGCGCGCGCACACACACACACACAGAGTTATGATGCCAGGTATACGCATACCTTGCTCGCTGTTTGGGACATGGGGGATTGGAAGTGCTTGATTTTTGCTGCACAGAGTGTGCACCCACAGATTTACAGATTTCACTAATAATGTTGTGCTGTAGTTGGTGCAGTAACACCAGAATTACTTCACCATCAGCAAAGCAGTATAAACCATTTCTGGCTTCTTCTGTCTTCATGGACCACAGGTACATACAATAACTAGGTTTGATATGAAATTTGAACATCTGGTTTATTTAATTTATGTCATTAAGATGTTTCGCATAATATTTTTGGATGTTTACTGAGCTGCAACTGACTGATAAACTGCTGTGAAACAACTGAAGAAGTCTTTGGCATGGAACTCTGCAGAAGGAAGGTTAATGGACCATTATGTTTGTATACTGTATAATTATTGAGATGATGCTGCTGTACTTCTTGTTTTGCAGTGACATTGTAACCCAAAGTAAGGTTCCCATTGAAAATTTTTTATTTTGATATGCGTATTATGTACATACTCTTCCTGTATTTTGTAGTAGTGCAATAAATGCAGCACTACCTCTCACTCATTTTGATTCTGTACTTACAGGCGCTAGATAACAATCATTCTGATGGACTGCTGATAAAATATATTCTTTAATAGTTACAGAATCTGTTCATGTTTCATATTGCTTGTGTTCTGTGATTTGTGCAGGGTGTTCACTATAAAGAAGCACTGAAGATATTAAAATTGGTGGTGACGCGCTCATCCACGTTGGTTGCTCCTCCAACCTCAGTCCATCCTCCTCACTGGGAGACTTCTGCTACCTCACCACACCCCTCTTTCACAGACAGTGAGATCTTCACCAAGAAAGAGTTGCCAGGTATATGACTGCCACATAAGTGTAAGAGTGCATGCATATTATTGGTGGGGGGCACATACTAGTAGGTATTCATGCCAGCATATGTTAATAGTGTAGCAGTCCATACATACTTATATTAACCCTTTAAAGACGAAGCGTGTCTGTTTTATAGAAGGACTCGGTGCGTACCGCGCTGTAAACACTCTCCACCTCAGTTATAAAAACCAGTCTCTTAACGTTTTATGAGGCAAAAGTTGCTGTTTGTTCTGAGATCCGTACAAAACACATAAACACAATGTGGGCACCACGTAGAATTTTTTAATGTTAAACCTGGTCGTGTGTAAAGTTACCGCTAGGCTTTAAAAGGTTAATTTATTTACAAACATAACTTTATTTATATAACATAGACAATACATGTATTATCTATGTATCTATCTATGTATCTATCTATCTATCTGTCTGTCTGTCCGTCCGTCCGTCCATCCATCCATCCATCCGTCCATTCATCCATCCACCCACCCACCCACCCATCCATCCATCTGGTATTATAACAGCTGTCGCTGTCTTCCGGAAACCAAATGCCATTCCTCCGTTTCTCTACAGATCTGGCTCCACATTTCTTCCTGTCATGGCTGCTTGCGCCCCTTCTATCCAAGTCTTCCTTGGGCGTCCTCTTTTCCTTCTCTCTAGTGGGATCCGCTCCGTGATTAATTTTGGTATTCTTTCCTCTGGCATCCTTTTGGCTTGGCCATACCATTGTAGTCTTTTCATCTCTATGATCTCTATGATGTTCGGCTTCCCTTTTACTCCTATGAGCTCCTTTATATGTTCATTTTTTATTCTTTCCATCCTTAAATTTCTTGCATGTATTATCTAATACAATTATTTTATAATCTTTCCTGTCTATACACAGAACAGTTTAAAATTATTGTGCTTTATTTAGGTCGAACAATGGATTTCACATTTGACCTTTCTCAAACACCTGTGATTGGACGTCGGTTTCTGGTCAAAGCAGATGAGAAAGGAACTAATGGTGGGTCAGCAGCTTCTCCTAGACGGTCCATGTCTTTGTCACCTGCAGACAATGCAAGTATTGCTGGCTGGAAACGACCCTGGATGTCACAGGTATTCAGTTTCTGTTGTGACTTGTCTTGCATTATTGTGTTAATAAGATGACAGAATTACTGAGCTTTTAAACAGAGTCTCATGCCTTTTAAATAAATTCTATAAATTCGGAAAGTGAGGAGTGTATTACTAGTCTTGTTGCTTTACAAAAATATGTTATTTGTGTCAGTATCCATAGAAATGGCATTGATGTTCTTATTTGTAGTGGAAGTCTTCCTCTGATCACATTATATTATGTCTCAGGTTTCTTTATATACTGTGTTGATTTATAACATTTGCTAGTGTCCATGTATAGATATGAATATTTCAGTACATAAAGTACATATTCTACAAACATCTTTGTGGCACTGTATTATGAGTCTTAAAATGTGTGACATTTTTTCACATTTTTATCCACTATTTCATTTCACTTCTCTGTTTCTATTTTATGAAGGACTGCCTACTAAGTGAAATGTGTATGTAAAACAAGCTTTGTATCAAGTCTTGTTACTGTTAGGCCCGTTGTGTAACTGTGGGCTGGATGCGACAGCCTCAGGAGAGGGGAATAATAACGAGATTTTGTGAATGTGTAATGGACCTTCAGATTCCATTAAAGAGTTGCCTAACCAGTTGAGTAACTGAAATTTCAAAGATGACCATGCATTATGAAGATATGTGTACAGCTCTCAAAAATCAAAGGTGCCTGTTTTGTGCAGGTGATATTATTAGTTCAGCTAAGGCACCAGTATAAGGACAGACTCTGAAAAGAACGTACTGTTATGTGAAGGGGCACAATTGGAAAGTCAGTTAATTACATTCATTCAACTGGTCAGCAAGTGAACAAGTAGCTAAGTTGAGCTTCTTCAGAAGAGTTTGTCTCAGCAGATCTGAAGCATGAAATGTTTGCCAGCTGTCTTAAAACTTGAGATTACAGTCTTTTGGGTTATGATGCCATGCAGTTTTTTAGATACATGCCAGTGTTATGGGGAAGGCTGCTGCCTTCATCTTCAACAAGGCAGGCTGGAGGTTTCTCTGAAACAGTGGCGGCCATCTACCAAACAGCATGGCATCACGTCTCAGAATATGATATCCATGATGTTGACCAATGTGTAAACATCAAGTCTCTCTTAAAATTAAACATGTTTGAATGGAAAAGTGGGATGTGGCCTGCCACTTATTTCAATTTTATTAGAGAAGAAATGTGTTATTGCAGTACAGTATAGACGTTGGTTCTATCATGGTCAGTCTTAAAACTTTGGCAGAGCAATGTTGGTGTTTAGGTAGGTAGACAAAATATCTGGACACCCATTTTATAATTAAAAAACCAACCAAATGCACAAATTATATACTATAATTTGTGCATTTGGGTGGTTTGTTAATGCATGGAGATGAATAATATAAAATCTGATCACATACTTGCAGTGTCTCAGTACTGCTGGATTTAAGATGCAGTAATGGCTGAAAATGAGACAGTCATTTGAAGGAATGTCTACCTACATACCTGGTTACTGTTTTAATATGTTCGTTGGTACTAAAAGGATTTGAGTTGCTTACAGTGGTGCAGTTTGGAAGGTGGATGCCTGTGTTTCAAAGGCACTGACCATGAAGGTGGATGCAACAGGTTCATCTGAAATACTGGTACCCATCCACTAAACTATATGGCAGTATATTGCAGCAGACCCTTATTTTGCTAATTGAATATGATGGGACAGTTTTTAAACCTCTTAGTTTCAGGTGGTCAGTCTGTCAGGCCCTGGCACTCTTGCACACTATCGCATTGGGCAGTCTATTGGCCAACATTTTAAGGGTGTTAAGCTTCCGTCTTATCCACAAGATTATATCAGCAATCACATCATTGGATAGCTTGACTCTTGTACTCACTGTGTATACCAGTATGTGTCTGTTTGGACGTGTTATTGATTTTAGCATCAACTACCCATACAGCCTGGCACTAAGAGGGTTAAAGTGCAAGATATGACAGTGATATTATTCATGCACTTGTAAAATTAAGAACTTTGTGCTTCTGACCAGGGTCGTGTGCGGGAATGTTTGGTGAATCTCCTTACAACATGTGGTCAAAGAGTGGGTCTGCCCAAGAGTCCATCTGTAAGTACTGCACTTCATGTGCTTTCCAGCTTTTTCACATTTTTAATACTCACACTAATGTTCTGAAGATTATTAAAATGCATGAGAAGTAAGTCTTGCTGCTGGTTCTGAGTTTGTGTGTTTTATTGACCTAGAGGCATCACTGGAATGACAATATGTTGTGTCATGTGTCTGTTTCTTAACTTCACTGTTTATTCTTATTAACAGTGACATTTGTAGTTTTCAATGGAATCAAATAAGTGTACAGCACATTCTATGCAGAAACAGTTATTCCCTGCAAAGAAGGAATAATTAGATCGTGTGTTCGCTGTGATTTGTAGCTGAACATGGCTGAAAAAGAGAAACTGATTCCATTTTGTGAAAAATAAATCTCAGTACAACTACATCCAAACTTGAAGTGTTTCAGCAGAATTTTATGTATCAAGCTGTGTGTTCATGTACAACGTACATTCCCCTCCTGTTGTCACAACAGTTTGCATGTAATTATTAATTACATAAAAATTTTATCACCAATGCTGGGTTATTCAGATTAGTTTTGTCTGGTGAGTAAAATTGTATCCTGGTTAGATTAATGGGATGGCAAAAAATTTATAACAAGCATAATTTCAGGCATTACCTAAACTCTGTTGCTAAATATTTGGAAGGACAGATAATGCGTTCAAACATTCTATAATGAACCGTACTTGATTATAGTGAATCCTTGAAGGTACATGAATTAAGCCATATGCAAACATCACAAGCCTGTCATCAAAACATCTCGGCAGTAATTTTGCCACACTTTTACTGCCTGTTTTTTCTGACTGTAGTTGTAGCTTTATATTCCACATTTGAATTCAACAGAATTCCGTGATTACAGTTAACACTCATAAGTTTCATAATTGCCTTTCCACCTGATTTAGCATACACATGTTCTGTAGCTCAAAAATTTCTTGAGTATTTGGTTATTTATGGTACCTGCATGGCAAGGGGTATGTATCCTGTGTGTGATATATAGAAAATACAAAGTTAACTAATCAATGGTAAAAAAAAACGCAAAGATACGTACCTGCAGAATCCATGAACTCATTGAAGTTAGTTTGTTACTTTTTAGTTGATGTACTGGTGTGGTTGAGTCGTCGTTTATTATAAGTTTTCAAAAATGTATAGACCTGCTTCAAACATTACGCAGCAATTGACAAAAGTCTCAGAATAGACATAATGAAAAAAACCTTAAAACAGGGTCAACAATGTGAACATAAAGAGTATGAAAGAAAACTATTTAATCCACATTCACAGAATTATAAAGCACAGTCTAAAGTGAGTAATGGTTTGCTGTTTCTAACCATGTATCTGTATGTTTCAGATACAAGTGTTTTGTAACCTTTGTGTTCAGTACCATTTTAAATCCGAAATGTCTTTAGTCCAGTTTCAGCAGAAATTAGAGTCTATTTGTGCATCACCTGTATGTTTAACTAGTGGGCTTAGAAAGAACTACATAATTTTTAGTAGATTGAAGTGTTCTGGTGTGTGACACTGTGTTGTTGGTTGAACAGTTTCTGAGATTTTCAAGGATCATAGTACCTTGATCATCAGGGTCAAAAGTCCAAGACAGAATTTGAATACATGGAACAGATATTCCCGAAAGTAAAGATAATAGCTAGAAATCTGATCTGTAAGTCTGGGTTCAGTCACACTTACATGCCACAAGAGTTCACATAGCAGTTTGAACTTTACAGTGAAGTACCTTTGCATACATAGGGTTTGTTGTATTGAAATTTAAGGAAAATTGTGTTAGTTTCACTAGAATTCTCAATATTGTATGATTTACAACTGATAACTGTAATTTTGATACAATGATAGTGCCATAGTTCAGTCTGCAGGAGAATGATGTGTTAGCAGTAATAATAGTTTGATGTGATGTCAGTGATGGAAATGAATATGGGCATAAGTGCTAATGGCATGGCTGGGATTTTTCAGGGGTTCTGGATTTCAAGAAATATTACTTCATGTAGCAAGCGTTATGGGATTGCTTCCAGCTGGGCTTGGATTTTTTTATATTTCCATCACTGTTACTCTGAGTGCTGTAGTTTTTAATGTTTGATCTCTCTCGTTTGTTTTCCATATCTGATGGTGGTTGTGACCCTGTATCTAGGATGGTTTTATTAACACAATTAATAAGGTAAAATCTCACATAGTCATGTACCTGTAAGTTGTAAGATATTTATTTTCTTTTTGCACAAAAAGGAAGCTTTTGGTGGTGGGAATTGCATGACTCCGTGATTGTACAACACAAGTAAATGTGTCACATTCATATACAATATGAACTGTCCCATATATTTAACACGGTATTCTAATAATCAGTGAAACACACTGCATTGAAGAAAGATGATAATCATGGAATTCTTACTTTCATGTATTAAGTGTAGTATAATTGCAGTGGAAAACTGTGAAAAATTTAAAACATGACGTATAATTTATAGTTATTCATTTCGGTTGTATGTATTTGTTTTATTTTTGCAAGAGCCATTGCAGTCTAAAGCTGTTCTGCTTGTGTATCAACATCTCAGTAGGACCTGCTATGGCATATTCTGTATGATAGTATCTGACTTAATATTTCTTCAGTCATCCTTTCTTGCTGTATCTTCTACTTAACACGAAAGAACATAAAAGTCATTGCTTGAACTAGCATGACTCATCCTTTTTTAAGTAACCCCAGGGAGTCGAATCAGTCCTGGTAAGCTGACAGCTACTTAGTAAAACTATCTGCCTGTTATGTAACCAAACATTTCTTTATTATGTTAAGGTCTACTGCTGTATCTTGTCCTGAACCATTGAAGTTCAGTCCTTGACCGCATGCCCTATTTTTTTAAAAGATTGTACTCCCTGTAGGCATGGGTCTCACAAGCAATGTTATCGTTTAGGTTTTCTGACTAAAATCTTGTATTTGTTTCTTGTGTCTTTCATCCTCCTTGATTTGATTATTCAAATGATATAATCCTTTTCTTGGTCTGAATGTTATTACCATATGTTATATTAGAAAAGATGGTTTATGATGATTGAAATGTGCGTGCATGCGTGCGTGCGTGCGCGTGCGCGCGTGTGTGGATTTTTTTACTCACAGAGGACATAGTTCCGCTCAGTGTGTGGAAGGTGACATTCATTGTCACATCGCCTCAAAACTACAGCCAGGATGAAATACGGGTTTACTTTCTTCTGGTAATATTCCTTTACATTTATGACAAAAGAATATAGCTGAATACATCCAGTGCTGGTGGATGTTGACACAGGTTTCCACTGCTTTTGGAATTTGTCAGAGAACATGCCATATCAGATCTTTCTACATGTAGTGCTGTTTCTTAACATTGCTATATAATATACAAATTCAAACACTTTAGCATCAGTTTCAGTAAGCATATGTATAGTTCACTGCTGAGTTTGCTTTCCTCACACTGTACACATACTGACATGGTACAGGACTAACACACCTCTGTGCAGTAGAGTTGGTTACACTAGCAATAACCCATCCATCTGGCTTTATACAAGTACCATATTTTACTCAGAGCCATAACATCCAAGGAATAGACTCCTGTGGTCTTTGTTACACATGTGTAAGAAACATTCAGTAATGCACAGTTTACTGCTGTTCCTTTTGTCTATTTCAAAAGGTCCTGGTGACTTAGGCTTTTAATATGTATAGAAGGGCAGGTACTTTTACTATTGAATGCTATCAGCACAAAGGGATTGCCTGATATAAGGCAACAAACACTCTTGAGGCCAGAAACTTTACTCTGATTTTGATGTATGCACCACCATTGACATTTGGCATTTGTCCCACTACCATGCCAAGGCTTGTGTCCTGTTGTAGGAAGAGTGTCTATGGCCTGTTGGTGACAGCGTGTCAGATGTTGGTGTCTGTTGTAAATCACTTACCAATTGGGTGCTTCTTAAGGGGTCCAAGGAGATGGAAGTCACTGGGCATGAGATCGAGATTGTGTGAGGGTGGTGCATAACTTCCCAGCTGTAGCACCATAATCAGTCACAAGTTTGGATGGAGTATGGGATCTTACACTGTTGTGCAAAATGATTATGCTGTGGTGCAGTAACGCAGGCCTGTTGAAATGAATGGCCTCTTTAGCCTGTTAAGTGTACAGCAGTCACAGTGACACCTAGCTAAGAAAATCCAGAAGAAACTCACCCTTACGGTCACTAAAGACTATTGCCATGTTTTTCCTTACTGACACCATTGCTTCATCCCCTGGAACACTGCACTGCAGAAACTGCTCTCCTTGATCAGCATAACATGTCAAATTCATGAGAGAGAGTCCTGTGCAATGAGCCTTATGATCATCTGTGAGGTGCTTTGGCACCCAGCTGGCACACCCTTTCTTGTAGTATAGTTGGACTTGAACAATGCTGGGCACACTACCCAGCAAAATGTCTAGCTCTTGGGTGATGTCACTGTGGTTCATGTGTCCCTTCTTCTCTCCGATAATGGCACCTGCGTGACACACGTTGTTGTCTGTAGTGGATACACCTGAGCATCTGGGGCACTACTAGTCTTTAACATGTGCCACCATAGTAGTTTGAAAAAGTATGGTAATGGCATGGCTCACATGAGACACCATCAGGCAGGTGTAGATTGCACCATGTAACAGGCACATATAGAGTGTCTGTGTCATCATAGAGCCAAGAAAGGGCACCGTGAACATGTTGTATTACTATAAAATGAGTTTAAAGGTGACAGACACGCTGAAAACTTGGTCCAGGGTCAGCATACACAGTGTGGTTCAATTTTTGTGTGTGTGGAGGGTGTTGCACTGGTTGATTCATTACCAGTTAGTGGAGGTGTATAGAGCACATGTAATACAGTAGAAGTAGGTATCACTATGATGCAGTGCTTTTAATAGCGGCAGTACCGATTCTGACGACAAGCAGAGACCAGGACACACAAGCACATGCCCTACAGATGACAGTCTTATGTCGTGCAGGTGCCATTATGAGAGATTAGATGCATGAAGCTGACTGCCGTTGTCCAAGACACAGACAGTTCACTTGGTAGTGTGCATAATGTGGTCCATGACTATCTGGAATATAGAATGGTATGTGCACACTGGGTGCCACAGAACCTCACAGACAATTGCAAAGCAGCTCTCACTCATGTTTTTTATATGTTATGCCAATTAAGGAGAGCATTTTCTGCATTGCATTTTTGAAGGGGATGAAACGAGGATTAACCTTTTAAAGCCTAGCGGTAACTTTACATACCACCAGGTTTAACATGAAAAATTTCTACGTGGTGCCCACATTGCGTTTATGTGTTTTGTACGGATCTCAGAACAAACAGCAACTTTTGCCTTATAAAACATTAAGAGACTGGTTTTTATAACCGAAGTGGAGCGTGTTTACAGTGCGGTACGCACTGAGTCCTTATATAAAACAGATACGCTTCATCTTTAAAGGGTTAATCACATGACACCCAAAATAAAAAAAACATGAATGACTTGGAAACACCCATCATCTTCCACTGCAACAAAATCCAAAGCAATGCCGTCAGTAGGGAAGAGTATGGTAACTGTCCTTAGGCACCATACAGGGGTGCATCATATGGATTTCTGTGACGTCTGCTATCCATTTGCCATGTATACTTCAAAGTCAAAATAAACTTCCAGGCATCAGCATGTTTGTTACCATATTTTATGACAGTCCTTTTCATTTTATGATAGGACTGACAGTTTCTTAATAGTCTGTGTGGTCCAACTTTGAAGTACATGTTATCAGAAAGGATTTGTTTTATCTCATAACTTAAGTGAGATTTCTAACGCATTGTTACAGTATTGAAAGCTCTCAAAATTGTGCGCAGCTACTGTGGAATAAACGAGCCACAGCTTGATAACAGTTTCATACATGTGTACAATCTTGAAGTCATGTTGTGTTCTGTGTCTGGTTCCAAATATCTGGTCTCGATGGTACAGTTTTCTTGGTATGCTGGCACCAAGAGAAGAAAACTGAATGTTAGAAACCAGCGTGTAATGTTTAATAGAACCAACCTTCTTGCAGACTTTTGGTGCATCTTCTGTGACACGATACTGATGTATTTACCTGATTGTGAGATTTCCCCACCTCCTAAGAAAAAATTTGAGGCTAGAGTAGTTTTAGTACTTACTGAGATAATACGTCATTGCTGCACATTTGACTGAGGAATTTTGTGTGTGTCCTTATTGATAATCAAGTATTAGTTTCTTCAGTGTACCTCATACTTATGAATTTAAATTTTAAATGATTTTCAGTTTGTAAGAATATCAGAATCTGCATAACACAAGTATACCTAGTTTTGGTTTCCCATGATCATATCCCATGATTTGTTGGTCACTGACAGACAAACGTCATGCTCTTTCAGAAAGAAAAATTCTCAAAATACGTAACATGGATTACGTACAACGGATCATTATTAGCACTAATACTGTTCGACGTAAAATAGTTTTCTGCAATAACCTGGCATCTGCATCTGTAGTGACCCTTTAAACTTGCGTATCGAGAATGCTGTGAGTGTAGGAACACTATATAGAAAGCTGGTATTTTTCTTTCAGCACTGTCCTTTTTGGCAGAATGAAAGCCAAGACAAATATGACATCATGTCTGAAGGATGTATCATTATTGTGAAATGTATCTCAAAAGCATAACCAGGAATTATAATCTGAGTCTTAAAAAATGTATAACTGGTTAAATTTTGTACAGTTATTGTGGTAAATGTATTGAAAATGTAACAACTCCATTAGAGAAATTTCCCAGAAACTGTGAATTGCATGTGCCTTCTATCATTTGTTCATTTTTGAACATCTGACAGAAAATAAAGATCAGAATAGCTCATTTTGTACTCAGGTAAATACAGCATATGAATGTGTGGCGTATGCTGATTGGCTTGTATATAATACCACTTCCAATTCACGACATTTCAGTAAACTGAGTCTTGTACTCTTCTGTTTTAAACCAAACTTAACTCACTGGACAAACTATAAACAGTTTGGCTGCAGGCAACATAAGGAATTGTTGTGACTGGCAAACGCTTCAGTATCACACCTTCTCTGTGTGCCAGCCTAGAATCCACTTTATTGTAAATGTGTATTATGCATAAATCCCAATGTGATATGCACTTTTTCAGAACTGTGAGTCTGCAGAAAATTGAATTTCCTAGAGTTTGTAAAATATAAGCATTAACTTTTGTCATGCATTTTAGGGAAATGTTAATACCAGTTATGGGCAGACTGCGTCATCCCTGAATAAAGGATTTCACGTTTGTGTCACAGTCAGTAGTAGTATAAATTTCAGTGTTGTAATATACCTCTATAGAAAAGTGGAAAATATGTATCCTTGGCAATTTAACGTTTCATCTTTTCTGAAATTTTCCTTCCCATCACTACTTTGTGAGGACATATTTTCAGCAGGAAATGCAGTGATATTGAAAAAGCTGCCACTGATCTTTCTGGCAATCTGAATTGTAACAGAGTTATTCATTTCAGAGTCATGCCATGCTAAAGCATTCTTTGATCATAGTAAGTCTCAGTCCTAGAAGTTTTATTTTGCTATTCTGTTGTGTAAATTAATCATTGTGATTTTTTAGTGTTTCCAGTGAAGAAAATTCGCCTTTTTAAATAAACAGATGAACATATTTTATAATCCCACAAGTTGTAAATTAATCAGTATGCTCATAGTTTCATCTGCGTAGGAGTTCTGGTACATTTTCAGGCTTGAAATTAAATATTAAAAAATGCAGATGAAGGTTAATGCTTTTGTACTACCAGAAGTGTAACAGGTTGCCATTGTGATGTGCAGTAGATGATACAGTTGCTGTCCTCTCCCTTCTTAAGTTTAGTAGCTTAGTCTCATCAGCCATGCTTTAATTTTGGTTTCTTGTAGGGAACTTTACATACATGTAAGTAATCTATGAATAGTATTTGCATAGTTATTTCTCCTGCCCTGTTTTTGGATGTGGTAGTAAGAATGGAATGCAATTTTGCATGGTGGCTTGTGCTGTTGCATGTTTTGTTGCATGTGTCTGTCACAAACACATACTGGAAGCTGGAAATTTTCAGTGTATGTACAGAAACTGTGAAGTATGTGTGACTAAAATGCTATTTAAAAAGAGAGAAAGTGTGGTTGAATGAATTTCATTAAACATTCAATATGAAAAGAAATATGGGTGTTTTATCTGAGCTAGTAGCGCAATTTTTAAATTTTTTTAGTATTAACTTTCATATTGATTTAAATATACTAATAATTTGCTGTAAGTCACTTTTTAAGTAGTGAAAATCCTAATTCAGACATTTATTTTAGAGTAATATTCATTTAAATTGGTTATAAGTAAAGCCCAAGCTTGTGATGAATAAAGAAGTGGAATTTAATGAATGTAACCAAACATCATTCTTAACAGATTGTTATTTTAATTGTGTCAAATACGTGTAATAAATGTGTGTGTGTGTGTGTGTGTGTGTGTGTGTGTGTGTGTGTGTGTATTGTCCATATATGGTAAAAGCTATAATATCCAGCAGGGGAGGATGTAGAAAGCTCTGTTAACCAAAACTTTACTAGGAATCTGTTACCTTTTGCTGTTCCATCTGCAGGCAGCAGTTGTGTGAGGATGATGATTAAAAAGATTGGTGTCTTGTTTTTGTTTTTTATATAGTGAAGAAAAGCAAATAGAAAGTGTGGCAAGGAAGGTGGGACAGTATATCAAGTGAGAAACTAAATTGTCTGCCCATAAGGTCGCTAGGTACATTAAGACGTACATAAGGTGTACTGCCCTGATATCTGGAAAGTTACAATAGCTGGCAGCCCTTTGGACCCAGACATGCCAGATGTCACAACTTTTACTGTATTAGCATTAAACCTTTTATTGTCGCTTTGCTTTTCAAGCACTCACAAGTTCACATCCCCATCCCCTTTATTTCTTTATTTTAAAAATGTTGGTGTCAGTATTCAAGTACCTTTCAAATTCTCTCAAATTCAAATTATACTGCTGTCGCAGTTTGATTTGTTCAAGTGGGTGCTGCAGTTCAGATGCTCATAAAAAGAACTGGAGATTTTCATAATTATAAAATTGCACAAAGGTAAAATTAATGTATATTTGATGCCTTAGACCACCAAGACAATAAGTATTGTCCAGACAGGCAGTGAAAGAGCCCAACTTTGACAGCGTTCATAAGCTGTTTTATTTCATAACACAGATATTGAATTCCTCTAACCAGATTGCTGTCTAAACCTTCACATAGTGAAACAGTAACAGTAAATTTTGTCATCTAGAATAGTCCACCTTTACAAAGTTCTAAATAAGGTATTGTATGGTAGGTGATCTTCAGCCAAAGCTCAGATTTGATGGAACGCCAATCCAGTATGGCATCATCAACAGAAGAAGTATCAGGCCCACTAAACGACCTGTCTGGTGGATCTCGACGTGATGAAGGTACAACTGAGCAGTTTGGTGTCTTCAAGGACTTCGACTTCCTTGAATATGAGAGTGAAAGTGTTGAGGTAAGTATTTCGTACTTTAGTGAGGAAGTTCTTGCATATTACCGTACCTGTAGTCATGTTATTGATGTAGAATGGAGAAAGAAACATATTTTGTTACACAGTAATTGATATTTTTCTTTGTATAAATGGAAAAGAACATTTATGGACAGATTTTTAAGCTTGTTACCGAACTATGCGTTGTTAATTCATGAAACTATGTAGAGGGAGCAGAGATACAGCTCCACTCATTCTTAACCTCGCTGCTAGATGGAGGTAAGTGGTCAACTTCACACCCTGACCGCTTTACCGTTGGGAAAGACCACAATACCCATTGAATAGGAGGTTGGGTGGGCCCCAGAGTGGGTCTGGACATTTTGGAAAAGAGAAAAATTCTTGCCTGTGCTGGGATTTGGACCCTGGCTCATCCAGCCCATGGCATAGTTACTGGTCTCCTGGCTCCTGCTAATAAAGTAGGCTAAAATTGAAAGCTAACATATACAGTTTATTAAATTTTATACATCATGCATTTCCTCTTGTCATTTCCTTGCTTGTTCAACTTTCCTACCGATATTGTCTGTATTGTGTTTCAGAAATTTTCAACACTGCACAGAATGTTGATTGACATGTTTAAATTTTTATGATGACAAATAAAAATTAGCTGAGCTAGATTGTAAGAATTGCATTTAATGTTATTAGGAACCGTGTTATGTTGGTTTCACAATATTTCTGGTGTGTGTTACAGGGTGAGAGTACAGACAACTTCAACTGGGGTGTAAGACGAAGACCATTGAGTGACGGAGAAACAGAAAGAGAACCAAGTCTACGCCAGTTGGAAGAGAGTCTGAGTGAGAAGACACCCGTTTTAGGGAAGAGGAAGGTATGGTGCAGAGATAAACTATGAGTTGCACCTCATGAGACAATACTGTTGAAACCTGTCACTGCACTATATGTATTAAATGTACTCAGCAAATTTCTTTAAACAGAGCACTGTATTTATGGAAGGCCTGCAATTAAAAAAACATTTTTTTCAGCCACGAGGTGTAGCTGAAGAATCCTCAGATGATGAAATAGGTTCCGAATCTCCGTTGGATGAGGTAGCTGTGGCCCCCGAGTTTGGTGGAAGTTCTGTGGGGGGAAGTGGAGTTTATCCACCGTCTTCTCTTAGTCTGCGTGAACATCGGACCCGCCATGACTCAGGCACACGCTCAGATACATCGTATGTACCATCAATATGTCACTTTGTGTGACAGTGAAATTAATCATCTTACAGTACTCTAATCATATTGCATTCTGCTTTGTCTTACAACCTTTCTTGAGCTTGAATCTTAGGGTAAGACATCCCATTCTGATGTGTAGGTACAGAGATGAATAAAAGGACTGTCAGTCACAAGCATATTTGGACAATATTTTTATTGTCAAGGATCCTACATGTGTGGGCTTATTCACACACCATCATCAGGCACAGACAAAAAAATGTATATACAGCAAAATTTCTTTAATCAGATGTCCAGTACTTTGGATATCTTTATAATCTGCAACTTTAGGAGAGTAGTCCCCAGACCAGAAGTTTTGCTTTTCACCAGAGAAAGGTTTTATCAAGGGAACAGGCAGATCTCAGAGGACATGTTCAAAAAGGCCCACAGGAGTCCTGATGACTTTGATCCAGCAGATGTAGATCCAAGTGCAATACTACTCTGACTAATTTTACAGCCCAAGTGTAGGAGCAGTAACAAAAAATTATTTCAGTATGGGTACTGTCTGATAATCCATGGTATTCGATAATTCATCACCTGCCGTGCCCTGTATGAGTCAGATTAACAGAATTTTGGTGTAAACGAGACAAAACACTTGTTTTATATAAGTGTTTTTTTTTTTCATGCATATCGTTTTTAGTCTGTGTGTGATGATGTCTTGTGAATAAACCAATACATATAGCACCTTCAACAGTAACAGTGTTGTCAAAATACGGTTATAATTGATGGTCATTTTATGCATCTGTTTCTTGGTCATTCTATTCATCTGCTTCTTGACACTGCTTTTATAGTCTGTTTAGTTCATGAGTTAACAGTTCTACAACCAATGTTAATTTTTTCATATTCTGCACATTAAATTTAATAAATCAGTAAATACTGAAAAAGTAATCCCATTTTGCATTTTGTAGTACAGAAATTCTTATACACTGCTGATTAAATTAAAATTTGCATGGTCATATTTTGGTATTTGTTGAACATTTATGGAGTTAGACATTTAAGAATATAATTTTTGTCGACATTTGTCTCTTCAGTGGTTCAAGTACTGGTGACCTGGGAGATGTAACCCCATGTAATGCATCTCCAAACCTCTCAGCTCTCATGGCTTTCCGTCCAATCATGCGAGATGATACCGAAGAAGTGTGGAGACTTCAGATTCAGTCACTTCTCAACCAAATTCCAGGTTCACCTGTGGAATTGTTTCAGTTGTTGCATCGGCTTATTAAGGTGCTAAATAGTTTTAATTCTTTTATGTACTTAATATTATTTACAAAAATGTTTTCTGCAGGCTTCATAATATTATATGACAGCTGTAACCTAATTAAAATAAGACTGCTTCCTATGTTCTGTAAAATGCTGTCTTTATACTCCCATGAAATAATAATTACAATGAACATGAACTTCAGTATTTTTGGTAGAGTTAATCCTGACATTGTCTTGCTGGAATTAACATTCATGACAGCATAAAATGTTGTTCTCATATATCAGGAATTCATTGCTAACATTTAAAAATTAATGGGTTATGTACCCACTGAAATAGTATAGTTGTTTGCAGTGAGATGTTCTTATGATCTTGAAATTCTGTAGAAAATAGTGCTGGAAGACTCATGCAAAAGTGAAAAGAAGCATAAAAGAATACATTTGAAACCATTTTTATTCAAGGTTGTCTTATTCTGGATAATGACACCCTTAGCAAGGACAGGGAGCTGAGTTCATTTACCATCTTAATACAAAGGGTTCCTAGTTAATGAATTCTGTGTAGGGTTGGCTTCCATTAGAGGTTACTTTCACAACATGAAGGCCTTCACAATGATGAAAATTGAGATGGTGGCATTTTGTGTTATGATAGTGTGTAGTTTGGTAGGTGCTTACCTGTTGGTATTGCACCATATCATAACACAGGAATGCAGAATTCTCATCAACACAAAAAACCCCACTTCTCATCTGTCTCATCAGTATTTTGTGCTCTTTCATACTGGAAGTATGATATCTGATCAGTAGTGATTGTCTTGCACATACAAACAGGTTATTCTGTACAGAATACTGCTTTCTGTGATGTGCCACGCAGTCTGATATAAATTTACTGTTCAGAGAAACGTGCCATTTCCTCCTTTTGCTCTGAAGATATGGGCAGTGGGGTTCCTCTGAAATGTTGGTATATTTGTGCATGTGGCCACATGGAGTGACGTCTCAGACTACAGTATTCTGGATAGTCACCTCCATAAGTATATCAGATCTCATTGGTTGTTCAATAATTTTTCACTGCTGTACAGACACTTGAGCTTATATATCTTACAAATGTACAAGAAGCCAATTATGGTATATGGAATATACCTTAATAACTGGCAACTTGGAATTTTCTTTCAGGATGTGAGTAGCAAAACTGTGTCCCTTACTCAAGAAGCTTGTCAGTATCTGTCTGGCAGTTCAGCTGTGACATCTTCGCAGGGGACAGCGCTGTTAGGATCAAGACTGCTGGTTGTTACAGAGTTGCTTTCAAGTCAGACTGAGCCACCTCATGTGTGGATCAGTTCCAATGCAGTCAGTAGTCCTCGTCTCACTGAAGCCCTTAGGTTTGGAATGTTGGAGATACAAGAACACTGGGAGACTTTCCTAGACAGGAAGGACCATGTAGCTGAGGTATTTTGTACTAGAGTCTGATTGCATTCTCATGGAACTGCACAAACAACTGATTTGAATTCACTCTTCTTGGACTCATCTGCATGAGGTACTAAACGGATGTTGGGTTAGTTGGTTACAAGGGGTTACATTGTAGTGCATTCTACATTTCCCATTATTAACCAAACAAAAACACTGTTCCTTATAGGATAGTCATACTGTAGTATGGCACTAAGTTGGGGAACGATAGAGTTATCCATAGTCAAGGATGTGAAATAGCATGTACTGTGTGGAAGTGCAAGTCAGAAGAAACATTAAATGGAATGAAAATTGTGTATTGAGGTAAAAACACAAGCCTATATTTTACAAAAGAGAGAGAGCACTGCTGCCAGCATGTTCAGTCCCTTCATCTGACCTCTGTGTGGCTTCCACTCTTCTTGTATGTCAGGCTATATCTGCATGTATAATTTTGTATTATTGTGCCTTTGTGTGTTGTGAAACTGCAAACTTCCAAGTGGTCTCTTCCATTCAGATCTTTGGACTAAAATTTTGTATGCATTTCTTATGCCCTCATGTCTCATTTAAGTAGTTCTGTATTTTTATTGATTTCACAACCCAAAATATACTGAATAAGTTGGTACAGCAGTCATGCTCCGGAATTATATTTGGGAGATGCCTGGTTAGATTTGTCTCAGCCAGGTTACTGACTGCTCATTGTGCATTTATTGTTTTCTCCCCATCCTGTGACTTCCATCTGTTAGGTTTAGATAGTGACTTAATATGTATTATAAACTTAATTGAAAGTATGGTTATTATGTCATGACTGATGACAGGATGCAGTAACTTTTATTGGAAGTGATATTAAAAAAGCTTGGAGTGATGCTTCAGCCTGTCATGGCCACTGCTTCACTGAATTCCAAAGTGGACAATAGTTTTGATAAAATATATGGAATTCAGTGATATCAGTGCCTTATATCGAGAATGTTTTCATAATTGATGAACTGCTTATGAAAAAAGGTGTTGAACTGTGCATTCATAAAGATTGGCTTTCATGATGTGTCCTACTACAATAAAAGCTGTGGAGGCATAGGAACAAAAGAAAATAACATTTCTACATTGACATTCTTTCTTACTGTTGTGATTTACAGGATTTGGTAAAGTGTGTTTGTAAAACGTTAATTGAACCATTGTTAATGAGGTAAAAAGTAAAGTAGTTGGTGTCTGTGTTTTCAGCAGTTTTTTCTGTATATCACAAACATGATAGTTGAATGGTTAGTACTAGTGTGTTGTCCTTTCAAGGCCTCAGGTTCAAATCTGGGCCTGGGGTCTGGCTATTCTGACTAAAGTTTTTCCCCTTTAGGCAAAATCTGGCAAACATCTCAAATTAGGCCACAGTCACTTCCTTCTGCTTGCATTTAAATTTATTATTCACTGCTCATATTATCATGTGACACTATACAGTCTAAGTTAGTAGTGATATTGTTAATAATAAATGTGTAAAAGTGTCTATATGTGAGGCAAGTGTAGGTTTTTATTTTATTACACAACTAGAATTTTATTTTTTTATTTTATTTGCATAGATTCAAGACTGGTTTGAGTTTTGATGCCACATTTAAGGCAAAATAAGAGTTTATTTGTGTTTTAGGAATTTATTGTTGCTACATCCATAATTTCCAGTGTCAGTTCAGTAGCTACACTTACACAGTATCTAGTCACCTTGATCTTTGTTTGCAGTGTGTTGATGCTGTGAAGACAACTGTGAAGCTAAACCTTCTTGGAGAGAGTCAGTCTGAATTGAGCAATGAGGAACTAATTCTTGATCTAGGACGAGCTCTCTACAAACTGCATTTCCAGTTATTACTGCTCATTGAAGCTTCCAATAAGATGGTGGCTGCCCTTACAACAGTGGCTCATAGCAATCATGTACTGATATTTTCTGACTACTTACTTGTTTTACCCTAGACACATATTTATGTTACTCATATCCCAGGCTAATTCCTGTCATATAAATATCCTGAAGACCATGTCCTCTTACTTGCTTTGTATATGTGTAAGTAGAGCATTTTGTTGTTGTAAAGAAACTAATTACATTTTTAAAATATTGCATCATTAAAAATCACATTGTACTTGTATGTACTGTAAAGCTTTCACCCGAACCAGGAGGGGCGGTTCCTTTTCTGGGGGCTCTGAAAGAGATGCAGAGAGGGTTCTGGAGGGGCGGCATCTTTCTCTATGTAGGGGCTCTGTAAGGGGAACCAGGAGGGGCGGTTCCTTTTCTGGGGGCTCTGAAAGAGATGCAAAGAGGGCTCTGGAGGTGCAGCATCTTTCTCTATGTAGGGGCTCTGTAAGGGGAACCGGGGGGGAGGGTTTCTTTTCTGGCGACTGTGTTAGATATGTTAAGAAGGCTCTGGAGATGGAGCATCTTTCTTTATGTAGGGGCTCTGTAAGGGGAACCTGGAGGAAGAGTTTCTTTTCTGGGGACTTTGAGAGTTATGTAAAGAGGGCTCTGGAGATGGAGCATCCTCCTCTATGTAGGGGCTCCATAAGGCGAACCTGGAGGGGGTGTTTCTTTTCTGGGGATTTCGAGAGATATGTAAAGAGGGCTCTGGACTGGGGACCTTGAGAGATATGTAGAGAGGGCTCTGGAGATGGAGCATCTTTCTCTATGTAGGGGCTCCATAAGGGGAACCTGGAGGGGGGTTTCTTTTCTGGGGACTTTGAGAGTTATGTAAAGAGGGCTCTGGAGATGGAGCATCTTCCTCAATGTAGGGGCTCTGTAAGGGGAACCTGGAGGGGGGGGGTTTCGTTTCTGGGGACTTTGAGAGACATGCAGAGAGGGCTCTGGTGATGGAGTATCTTTCTCGATGCAGGAGCTCTGTAGAGGGGGGACAGGGCTTTGGGGGGGGGGGACCTTGAAAGATAACAGGGCTGCGGAGGAAACCTCAGCGCATGTGTTTGCATGAGTGTGAAGCCCTGGTGACACTCAGGCATATTTATCTGGAATCCTTTTTTTATGGACCCTAAGGACATAAGAAGTCTGAATCTGGGGGCAATGTGGAATGTCTTTAGAAGGACAGGGCTCTCATGACTCAGGCCTAGGAAGGGGGCACAAAGGACTGGTAAGGCCTACATGCATCGGGACCGTAAGGGCTCAACCTATACTTATTCTATTCTTCTAAAGCTTTCACCTGAGTCTATCTTACCCACTGATGTTCGTTACAGTGTGTCGTAAAATGTGTTGTACTGCCATCTTGAAAACTGTGGAAGTAGTTGCTCAGAATCCATTTAAAATCTTTAAACTAGCTCTGTTTCAAAAATTTGTCGCACGGTAACCTCACATCATTAGAATGAGTCTCATAAATTTTTACAAGTAAACTTATTGTCCAAATGGTAACAAACCACACTGCCAAAAACTTGAAAAAAAAAAGTAGTTGTGATAAAAGGAAAAGGTGGAATATTTTTTATACCTGAAGAAAAATTTGAATATTTGTTTGGATACAAATTGATTATGGACTAAAGGTGCATCAGTGTGACCTTCAAAGCAAAGCATTCACTGGAGGAATAATGATGGTTATCATACGACTCATCCTTGGAGGGAGAGAAACAAAGCTTCATTGGGTCTTCCACTAGTTGTTCAGTAGTGTGCAATGATAACAAATTTATTGCAAGTAAACTTGTTCTCCCAACAGAGTGTGTGTTAAATATACAATTTCATATACTGAAGGCTTCATTAAATGTGATGGAAAGAGCATGGTAACAGGGCAGCCAAAGGACATTTTAGTCCACCTCCAACTTAGAAAATGATACACGAATGGAAAATTCAAGAGAACTAATTATAGAAGTTACAGAATAATAAACACTCTTTTCATTCACATACTTTAAATTAGCCTGATGTGTGCAGAAGCAGGGGTGAAGAACTGGGTAACAGACCACAGAAACAGTGGAATTTGTGTGTCTACAAAAGTTATTGGTTTTGAAGTAAGAAGGTGGGTGGTTGCACACAACATCACTGATTTTGCTGGGACACCTTGTTAATATTATGGATTTATGAGGAGTCAAACTGGGAAACATTAAATAACTATGGACTCTTTGACAAAAGTGAAAGTTGGATAATAATAATCATTATGATTGTGATGGTAGTGATGAGAATCGTGGGGGTTTTTATGACTAATAGAAAGTTCATTGTGTACTGCTGTTTTTCTGTGCAAATGCTGGTGAATTTGAGCTTCAGATGTAAATGCAATGTTTCTTCTTGAATTATTCCATCTAAACTCTTAGTACGTCTTGTGGTCTGGGAAGTATGGTAGCTAAACTAGAAAGCAGTCAAATGTTGCTCTGAATGCGACAACTCTTAAAGAGTTCTTCATCCACTGTGCTGTCATGTGTAGTAAATTATGAAATATGTTGCATGTATTGTAGTTGCAGGATGTGTCTGCTGAGGTGGCAGCCGTGAAAGCTAATTTGACCAGGGTAGTAGAGGAAGGAGAGGACTCTGACCATGGCACACCAACACCCACACCCTCGCCTGCTCCTACACCTGTCCCTCCTGGCTGCGAGGAGGTGGAGACAGCATTGATGGAACTGGTGAAGGCTGAGAAGTGGGCATCAGCCCTCCGACATGCCCGACACAATAGGTTTGGTTGAATTATGCTTCTGTTTTTAAGTGATGTGAATTTGTTTTCATTTTGTACCCCTCTTTCTCTTAGTGAATATTTTTATCAAAGCATAATATTTTGCTGGACACATGAGCCAAAATGGTAGCACATCAGCATGTGCTGTGTTCAAACTTCACAGGGTATTAATGTCTTTGAGGAGATGTGTGGTTTTTCTCTTTTGCCTCCAGGCAAAAGCCAGGCTGGTACCTTAATTCAGGCCATGAATATTTCCAAATCATTTCCAGTTCATTATTCACTATCATCCATCATTCAACGTTATAGTTATTGGAATTTTCATTAATTAAACTACGTATAAATAAAACATATTATTCTAACACTCGTCTGCAGTCTTGGTAAGCACCAAGGATACTATAAAAATGCTTCTTGCACTGAAACAGAGCGAATCGTACATCTGGGTAATGTTTCAAATAAAGTAAATGTATGATTCTGAAGCTTTTATTTGCAGTTTAGAATAATAATATTAACATCAAAGAGAATTATGAGAACATCTTGCAGTATTGTAACATATCTAACCCTCCAATGCACAGAAGTGTGGCTAAATGAAAGCATCATTTTCCAGATCTACCAGATTGGTTGTAATGTTGAAGACTTACGAAGTAGTGGGACTCCGAAGAAGTATTGTATTTGTGACTTTTCATTGAAAGTCTCAATCTTAATGCAAATTTATTAATAAAACCAACTAGTGTACAATTGTGGAGTAGCTGGTTTTATTAATACATTTGCATAATAGTTAACTGCATGGAAGATGTACAACATTAAATAGACAAGTGCCCAACAGGCAAAAACTGTGTACAATTTTATGAACACCAAGAAGAAATTACTAAAAACAAATGCGGCACTATGGTTCAATAAGCTATGTAGGCACCACCACCTAATGCCGAAATACATCAACATAAAAGTGAATGGTAACAACAAACAAAGCTGGAACACAAGTAACTGTGCAGTAATAGGTGTTATTAATAAATTTGCATAATAGTTAACTGCATGGAAAATGTACAACATTAAATCCCAGTCTTAACTTTCAGCACTTTATCTTACCGGCAAGGCTGTGTTCAGTGATTCAGTCCTTCATTTTAGTGTTTTTTACAACCATGTAGCAATACAGGGACTACAGTACAGATTTTAAGAATTTATTAAGGTAAAGGTCATCCCATAACATGCCATGAAGGCACACAGCGAGAGTAGAGGTATAGCTCTACTTGTTCTTAACCTTGGCACAGGATTGGGGTGGTTGGTCAGTGCCACGCCCCATGTGCTCTTTCCTCTGGAAGGAACCCTGGTACCCATTGTGGAGGAGGCTGGGTGGGCCCCAGGGCCAGTCTGGACGGGTATGGAGAGGCGGGTACATCTTAGCCCTACTGAGGTTCGAACCCCAGGCTGTCCACCCCATAGAAAGTTACTGTACTGACTGTTATTCATGATGAAGTTATCATCATAAAAAAGGACCAGAAACTGAAGGACTTTTAGTGCCCTACACACACACACACACACACACACATCCATAAGATGTCTGTTAATGTGTTAATTTGACGTATTCATTTATTTTAAGTACATTGTAATGAGCTTTTACTGTTCCTTGCCACAGAATGCTCATTAGAAATAGCAGCAAGTCATTCAGTGTAACTTATGCAAAAATAGTTTCATGTAGATCTGGCCACCTTTCAACACATTTTCCAGTGTACATGTCCTCTTACAGAGGGGCATTTGCCTCTGATGTTTCCCCATGTGGTGCAGAGGAGGATGATATCACAGGGATACTGAACGTGTTTTGCAAACACTTGGCACATGACAAGTCCGGTAAGTCAGTCTTGAAAGAATTATTTTTCAAACAGCTGATGTATCTAACTACAGTAACGCTCTTCATATGTAATTAGAATGCACTTTCCAATCTCTTTTTGTGTGCACATACACACACACACACAAAATGTAAAAATAAAATAGATTTTAAAACATGAGAATATTCGGAGTTAATAAGATTAATATCATCTGGTATGTGACATTCTGTATTTGGTAGATAGGGACCTGTTGCTGCCTCCATCTTCAGGGTGGAAGAGTAAACCAAGCATGGGAAAGGTTGTTCTTGTATAGGGAAGGAGGCTTGGGACCCAGGCCATGGAAGAGGGTGCTCCTGCTGTACTTGAAAACCGAGTGATGATTTGAAGAATAGCTTTGTTGATAAATAACACATATTTCATTAATTCTGTAGATACCACTCAGTGGACAGTATAAGAGGATCCACAGACAGTGTACTGAAGGGCAGGTACTGTAGTTTTTTAAATTGTGGTCTTGTGGGTACATCAGATCACAAATACGAAGCCTTGATGTGGAGGCGGAGAATATGAATATGCATAAGTGTGGGTGGAGCCCTTGTGGTCCTGATGCACATAGGCCTTGACAGGCCGTTTGTGCCCCCTCACTAGGTCCAAGTCATGAGAGCCCTGTCCTTAAAGAAGTTCCAGATTGCCCCTAGACTCAGACTCTAATGTTCTCAGGGTCCAAGAAAAAGGATGCCAGATAAACACACCTGAGTGTCGTCAAGGCTTCACACTTACACAACATATGGGCTGAGGTTTCCTCCCCAGCCCTGCATTTCCTACACAAGGGACTATCCATCAGCCCCATTATGTGAAGATGTCTTCTCAGGGTGTTATGCCCAGTGAGAAGGCCAATAACTACCCTGGATTGCGCCCTATTAAAGGACATGTGGAGGCGGTACTACACACAGGTTAAAATTTGAGTGACCAGTACAGGGTGTCACAGCGCAGAAGACCATAATTTAGATTTTGACTACCGTGTAGACTTAAGATAGCAACCAGTAGGTTGATATTCAAATAAAAATGTTTCCTTGTGAATAGATGTATTCGTGGTGACACGGACACAGCAAGACATGGCTGATGTGTTCACTCGACTGATGGAGAGCTTGTTTCAAGTGTTGGGGGCTGTGAATTCCCTAGACAGCCAGGTCAGAGAGCAGCGGGAACATAATGATCCTTCCCTGCGCAAGACTGAGTGTTAAGTAACCTTACTATTTCTGTAGTCTTAATCAAGTATTCTCAACCTTTTATCACTGTTTTTTTTAATTGTTTCACTTTAAAAAGTATATTTCGTTGTCCACCACATGTGAAGTATACTACCATTGGTAGACATATTTACTAAAGCAGAACCAAATTATTGTCAAGTTTGCTGACAAGAGAGGGAAGATAATGAGAATGGTAACATTAAGGGAGAGGTAACATTAAGGGTACACAAGATAAACTGGGAATTTAGAATGACACTTCCCGAAGATTTGTCCCAAAAATAGTGGTAATAAAGTACAACTCATTTAAGATCATACAGCAGACAATGTTTTCCTGTGCCAGACATTGCAGTAATTTTATACCAAAATTTTCCCAGTATTTTTTTGTTGCCAGACTGAGCACTGCAGAGTGGGTGGCAGCAACAGTGTTATCTGCTCTACAACAAGCAGTCTAATGATGAAAAAGCCTCTCTGTACTTGATCCCTTTAATATATTGTCCATTCAAAATGATTTGCTGCCTAAAAAAGTGTAAAAAAAATTATGACAGAAGTAGCTTTTCACCCAGCTAATGCATTTTTTACATTAATGTATGTGCACCTCGAACCACTTCGACAGGCTCAATTTGCCAGTTCATGTCTGTCAAGTTTGTTTCAAACGTACAGAGACATGACGTTCTCACCTCCTACAGGCTGATCTCCTATGATCATGTCCAGGCATGATTTCCTTGCATGTGGGCTCTCTGCAATGTGAAGACGCATGAGTGATGTTGTGCGTGGCTTCTGTCACCATTGGACTTTAATTTCAACAATCCAAAATATTCTGCATGCAAACTGCATACAAATTTAGTGTTTGCTTCAGATCAGTTTTTAGTGACATTATCAGTATGGCTACCCCAAATACTGTCATAAAACATAAGCCATGCTCAATTTGAAAGCTGTTACACAAATAACGTTTCTACAGTTCTGTGTCACAAATGATAACGTAAGTAGTCTTTATTACAGAGTATGCCAATGTAATCATGATTCATCCCTGCATGTCTGTAATTCTATCACCATGTCTTATACAGTTCCCAGTACGGGCCATCAATCATAACTATGTTTATAATATTTTATTTTATTTTGCTTGCTACATGTTTCAGGTGTTGTGGAAAGCCATCATCAGGCAGTGAGAAATTATGTACATAAAGAAAGACTGTTTAAACACAACCCATTAAATTGTCAAAATTCCACTCTTGTGCATATTACACCAGCCATTTAATTCTGGCACCAAAGGCTTAAAATACATCATACATGGCAACAAACAAAACGACACAACATAGAATAGATACCATGTATATTTTCAAGGTACTTACTACACTGCAGCACCACCTACGGCAACAAGGCTGCCCTATCCCCTGATACATACATTTCAGAAATACCTTCAGAGGAAGAGGAATCTGGAAGCCCACCTACAGTGGTCACCCAAACAACCAATCTTTTTGCACTCATTTTAAAATTGGGTTTAGTGAAACACTGACTGCTGATGAAGAGGCATGTTGTATTTGGCTGTGTTTATGCAATTCAAAAGGACAGAATTACATCCATGAAACCACACTACGTTATTAATTATTCTATATACATCTATTAAGCATCACAGACATTTAGATAGTATTAATAATTTATCAGAAATTATGGTATATAAAATATTATCTCAAGTCATAAACTGAATTGAAAGAGACATCAAGAATGAGCAACCACAGCAGAGGTGCTCATGTAATGAAAGGATAGAAATGGACTAACCACTACATGGAAAAGTCTACAGACGTACTATGATACTTCAGACTATAAAACTTAATAGAAAAATAATTATTGTAAGATTCATACAAATTTTATCCATTGAGATCAGTGAATATTCTTGCTCCCTCAGAATTCGCATGAAAATAAAATTTGTCTTTGGAGCAGATCAGGAAGCAGACTCAGTGCCAGTGCATTTGCAGGAATGGACTGTGAAGTGATAGTGGAGTTGCTACATAATCTTGTAAGCGTTGAATGATGAATGATCATGAATGGTTAGAAAGCATGGCTTTAAAATGAGGTGACAGGACCAGTTTTAAATACTATTCCAGCATCCTCTCAGGGAGACTTGACGATTGTGGATACTAATACAAGTTCTGATGGTACTGCATGTTCAAGTATAAGGTAGCATTTTAACAGCTTAAAGCCACGAGGGAAATATCTGGTTACCAAAAATTTGCTCTACATTTACAAGTCACACAGTGACCAGACACTTGAAAATACTCATACAGAAACGTAAACTCCTCTAAGAATATGATAATGACTCAAGCATTTCTGTGAGTAATTCGTCAGTCACCAATCAGTTGGGCAAGAAGGATGGATGCTCAAGGCACTTGAGCCGAAGGGAACAGAGTGCTAGCAGACATAGAAGCAGCTTGGCAAAGTGGCCTGGATCATCAGCATGTGTGATGCAAGTATATTTTTCTGATGCAGCACATACTTTCTCTCGAAGAAGTTCTGCTTCCTGCCCAAACTTCAGCCCACGGATATCTGGATTAAACAATATGGCAGAACCCAAACACTCAAGTTCTGTCTTGCTCATTTGCTTCTCTCACATCCTGACAACAAGTCTGTTGAGAACAGAGAGAAAAATGGTGCCTATTCTAGTCTGATGAGCTGAGTTGTGATGACCTGTCAGGACTATTGCCAAGACAATGCCATCCTTAACTTCAACAGAGGAATGGGCAAAAGCAGCTAAGAACAGCTCATTCCAACCTGCTTCTAGGGGGAGCACCTGGTCAGGCAGAGGAAGGGACATGAAATGTGGAATGTGCTTGTTGGAACGGCTGCTTGTTGGTTGCCTGGCAAATGTTGGTCACTGCTGACTCAAATGTAGCCTCATGCCCGGTTTTCCGTTCAGCTGTCTTCTCTGCCTCCAATATGCACTCAACAGGCATGTCTGTGTGAAGACTGCTAGTGGATTCCACCTCATTCTGATCTCACTTCTTGGTACACTGATGCTCCCTGTGGACAGCCTCCCTCTTCATGCCCATGCACAGGCACTTCTGGTAGCGGCAGTACTGACATGTGTTGTACTGGTATTTATCAAACATATAATTCTTGTGTTCCTAGTATGTGTATGACAGGTCTTTGTATATGGTTCTCTTGGGCAGAAAAAAACACTACATGCTTCACAGCTGCACATGCCATAATAGTTTCTATTGGCTTAATCCCCACCAACGGAGCACACGTATTTTGCACCACTGAGTGGATCATTTGGTAAGGAGGAGGAGGGTGGTGGTGGTGATGATGTGCTTTTTGACCATGCACCAGCTGTTGAATTACTGATGACATGACTGTGGCCTATGCCAAATGAGTTGGGGCTGTTGGGCCCACCTGCACCCCCTGTGTGACTGAAGCTGCCAGAGCCAAGCAAGTTGGATGTGCCAAGTGTCATATCAAGGGGAGACAAGCTACATCAAGCTCATGATCAGATTGCTGTGTAGGTAGATACACTATTAGCCTCCGAATCACACATAAAAACAAGTAGAAGATGGGTTGTATTTAAACAGTTTTTCCTTATGCGCTTTTTACCATGCCTGATTATGGCTTTCCACAAAAACCAAAACATGTAGCAAGAAAAATAAAATAATATAAACATATTTGTGATTGACGGTCCTTACTTCCTTGTTTGCTTTCCTATATCATAACAGGATGTTGTACATTAAGTTCTCAGTATAAATCATGGTCACAGATTAATGGGTGATGATGATGGACCAAACCATTGTTGCAAACAAACACAGACATTACAAATAGTGATCACTAGGGTGAATATGTATGGTAGCCTAACCTATGATTTGGTTTTCTGTGTATGTAAACTTGCAAAAGTTTGTGTATGTATGAAGATTTTTTGTAAGCCTAAGGGTTATTGATATTGCCTCTGTTACACATATAACTGCCCTTTGAGTTGTTAATCAGTAAAATATTGTAAACAGTTCAGTAATTATGAAATACATTAGTTCCTGATCCCACAGGGACATGAAACACTTCGTTTTTGCTTGATACCTCTACACAGTCTGTACAAATTATACTGCTGTCATAATCCCCAACAAACAATTACAGTAGACTTGGGGTTTGTGTGTGAGATTCAGTAACATCAGTGATGTATGTAAGTTTTCAGGTTTTTGTGGCAGCTATTGTTCAAATCACGGTCATGTTTTGGTTTTTTACACCATGTAGTATATTTGGTTTGTTACAGTGTTTCAGAGAACTGTATTGCCTCTATCTTCAAGCTGAGTGAATTTGGTTCAGGTGTATGCTTTGAACCAACTTCAGTCACCCAAAAGATGGAAGCAGTACACTCATCTGAAATATATGACACGCTGTAAAAATCCAAAATATGGCCTTCATTTGGTCAGTCATTTGCTTTGGGAGTCTGTGTGCATAACAGTCTTCCAAGGCAGTATCTGTTGACAGTGTGCTAATAGCAAGGCACATTCAGGAACACAGCTTTCTTACACAACTTGCTCCTGATTTCTTTATGAGAGGGGTATTTTAAATGGTTCAAAAGTAACCCCTTAAACAGTTTGGACATGTAAAGAAGTTCAGTGCAACTTTTCTGACACAAAAATTAGTGAAGAATTTGGCATTTCTTTGTCTGCTTTGATCGTGGTAATATCAATCAAGGTATATTATTCACACAGTCTGTAAACAATCAGCTGGTTGTAAAAGAGCTAAAAACAGCAAAATATGAGAAGGTAGCAATGGTACATATGCAATGGTTCTAGTAAAATCTGGTGCTTCATCTGCCAGTTCTTGGTAAGAACCTAAAACAGAAGGTACAAAACATGACATTGGGTATGACTTACAATGCTGTTAACAGTCTTACAGCATTCATGACAATTTAATGCAAGATTTGTAGAGAATAATAATCCAGATGAAGTGCATGTCAATTTCAATTCATAATTGCAAAATAATAACATTTGCAGGCTTACTCATTCAAGAAGTTTGCTGCTTAACAAGCCTGATTTGTTCAGTTTTTTCCAGAAACATCTTAAGAGAGCTTTACTGTATTTATAAAACTGATTAATTGGTTCATGATTCCTGTATATAGGAAGAGCTTCTTAAAATCTGGGGGAGTTTCTACAGTTAACTTTGCAGTTTGAGGTCAGAACCCACATTTTGTAGGTTAGCAGTACTCTGGAAATGGAGTTTCTACAGTTAACTTTGCAGTTTGAGGTCACAACCCACATTGTGTAGATTAACTCTGGAAATGTTACATCCACTGTTGTACTGACAGTGCAACACAAGAATACAAATTCTCATTCATTGTACTTTATTTTGTAATGTTTACTTCTGCTGTCTCCTGTTTTCCCTCACTGTATGTTTCCTGTGTTAACATTCTTAGTCTACACGTAATAACCAAGTACTGTATTTTTTGTCACATCTTCAAAATTTATCCTTTAACAGAAGACTCGGTCTTATTTTGTCTGTTGTCCTGACCACCTCAGTTTGGATGTATAGGTTGAGAATACTTGGTAATGTTGTATTTATTTATTTTTGTTTTGCATTGTGTAAGAATGAGCAATGCTGACAGGCAGTGTCATTAGTATTTATATACTGTTCTCATCATATACAAATTGCTTCTGCTTTTCATTGATGATTGTAAAACAAAATGTTCAGGAGCATGTCCGCAGAGCTGGGCACATTATTTTTGTGGCAGTTGGTACTGGAAGAATGTTGAGATAGTAATGAAAACAAGCGATGAGAGGGAGGTAGAGAAGATGTAAGTAAACACACTACATTTCCTGGTCATAACACAGATGTCTGTGTCAGGTGTTGAGTGTGTAGCTCTCATTAAGATTAATACTCACATCTCTCCTGGGGCAAATATTAGAGAGAATTTACAGGAGGAGATTCCAACATATTTGGTAACAACTGAAATCACTTACTGACATCTTTTGCCCTCCGATACTGGGGATTTATGTGCTGCTGTGGTATTTGTATGGTCAGAAAGTGTGGATGGAAGGACTGAAACTTAAATTAATTTAAATTAATTTTGACTTTTCAAAAGTGGGATGTTTTCACTTGAATCATAGGAGGTAAACTTGCCTTAAAAGAACATAAACTTTGAGAAACTCTCAACATGAAAAACTTTATAAACTCTTTCAGCAGCAGTTTATGAAGTTCCTTTGTTGAAGTTAGTTTTATTCTCAGTGTCACTTCAGATTGTTTGTAGTGAATGTGCAAAATGGTGGAGATTTAGTTTTTCTTGCAAATCACTAATAATCTTGTATTTTGAATGTCCTGAACACCACTTTGAATTCTGTTTAATCAAGATATGTAAATAAAATTGTAAATTTGTCATTGCAAAAATTGGAATGGCTTTATCTGCAGTCATTAAAACCACAGAAATATCCTTGTATTCATTGGGATCTAGTATCTGTATGTTCTGTAGGACCACGCATACTTGTTGAATTAGACTGAATATGGGAACGTCGAAAAATAAAGTACAAAATGACAAAACTAAAAAGAAAGTGCAGAAGATAGAAACAGTGGTACCAGTTGTGCTGGAGAACAGAGCTATATTCATTTAATGATAGTAGTGTTTAGGAAAAAGTATTCATGTGTTTGTTCAAAACAGGCTATACAAAATCAGCCTTAGTCATTTGTAATTACATGTTTCATACACCACAGTAAAACAGAAAAACCAACTCTAAAATTCCTTAGGAGTATATTAGACTGTCTCAGAGCTGTTATGTTTAGCTGGAATGTCTACATTAATTTTGAAAAGAAGGGGAATTTAGAAGTTTTGTTGAAATGAGTGACATTTTAATTGCATTCATTACTCTCATACAGAAGAAACATAACATCATTGCAGCCCAGTATGAATAGAAAAGGAATGGAAAATTCTTGTTTATGTGGGTGACACTACTGAAGAGCCCACAATATGTGTACTCATTCCTAAATGTCATACAGGCCACAGATGCCTGGAAAATGTATTGGCACAGTTAAGTCCAAAAATCCATTTTCATACTTCAAATTTCATTTTGAGCATGTTAGATTCATTAAGAAGAGAACAAAATTACTTTGATGTAAATGTAATTTCAATGAGACTTTGGTTCTTTGACAGAACAGTTGTGACTAGTGTGTAGAATAGTGGCTGTACACATAAGTGTTTGATGATGCTGGAGCTAACAAGTCTGAAGAAACACTAAACAGTTTTACCTGGCATCTGCGTTAAACTAGCATATCTTTGAAATGTTTACAAGATGTTATTGTGCATAAACAAGATGAGTCCTACATTAATGATTCTGGCGTGTGTCCCATGTTGTGCATATGAGCAGTAATACATTCTGGTCTGCATAGAAGCAGCTCATTACAGAATGTTCCAATTCCTGTGTAAAACATACTAGACAATGAAATTTTCTGTATGAACCTTGTGTCATTTCCAGTTGCTAACAGTCACTTCATGTATATGTCATACGCAGCCAATGAGAAGTTTCCGGTTGCACAAAAGATGTGTTCAGGAGACACGTTTGTATCCTACTGACTGTGATCATTGTGACTGAAAAATAAACCCTGTGCTTTGCATAGGTGATTGTTTAAGATCGTCAAGTAAATAGTTATCGTACTCGTATTTGTAGGTTATCCATATTGTAAATCATACACAATAAAGTGGCAATAAATGTATTTCTTTGTACCTGTTATTAGTAACCCATGACAAAGCTTATTCTAAGTAAGTGCTAGGTATAAATAAATAACCTTTCTTTGTACTAATGATCATTAATCAACTTGTATTTTATTCAGTAGCATGAACAGCCTCTTTGTCACGAAGAGTGGAAAGCAGATGAACAGCAGCAGCAACAAAGAATCAGGTGCTTAGCAACACACACAAACAGAATGCAGTAGTAGTAGTGTTGTCAGATGTGGGAGGTGGGGAACAAGGATGTTTTAGCTCCCACTTCCAGAAATGGAATTCTATGAGAGGACCATAAAGAACTGCAGTTGTCATCAGTCCAATCAACACCCTTAACTATATGAGTACTTCAAATTGTTAAAGTTAATTTTGAAATGCTGTCAAGCTTGGAGGTTGCACAGTGTCAGGTGTCAAGCCCTCAGTAAGCCTTAAAAAAATAAAAAAAGTATATGTCCAGCAGGGTCACTGCTCTTGTCATTCAAGAATTGCCTTCCTTGCTAGCCCACAACTTGCGTGTGGGTCCAAGACAGAGCTGCAATCCGCATATCTCATATAATGGGTAAGTGACAGATGACTGTGTATATTAGGAAGAGGTTAGACAATGTGCATAGAGTGTGACACTTGTGGTACATTTGCTCTGTTATTGCCTTCATATATTAAATTTGTGAAAGCTTTCCACAAAAACAGAATATTTCTGACACACAATATAAAATTTCTCCATATAATAGCAAAAGAGTCACACCCAATCATCAAGATAACGTATGTGGGAAGATTGATAATTTGTATGATGCTCACTTGTTTCTGCAGCCTCAGCTCTTACAACACACAGCAAACTGTCTCAATTATGGATGCCATTAATGACCACATATTAAAATCTACATATGTTGTCATGTAGAGTGTCTGTTACTGTTGTTTGATTTGAAATGTCAAAATTTCGTAAAAATGTGGAATATGAAATTTCATGAAAATCTGTCCAGTGGGGGTCTCTGGGCATAAGCAGATGTGTTGGAACTGGTTTGTAAAAGCGCCTGATAAATACTCTTCCAAACAAGATGATTTAAATCAACTGAAAATTGAAATGGTTCAGTTAGCAAAGTGACAAGGCAGAGGCAGCAAATGTCTTTTCCCAAGTGTTCAGATCGGCTCTGGGATCCATCCAGCTTCATATTCAATGGGAACAGAGTGCTTTTTCCCCAGGGACTAAAGCAGCCAGGGCGTGAAACTAACCATTTACCTCCATGTACTGCTTGGTTGGCAACTGCCATGCACATTATCATTTCCATTTAAAGCACTGTCCGCCATCAAGCAGCACCACTTAGTAATGATTAGCGTTTTCTACTGTCAGAGAAATGCCTGGCAGATTGTGTCCATGGGTCACCTCATTTACCTGGTGCTGCACACCATCTCGGATAATGGTACCGGTAAAGTGTACGGCATATCCAGGATCATGTATGTATTGCCCAGTACATTATTCTGCCACTAGTAAGGAGACTGGTCTAGAAGTAAATGCTGAGAAAACTAAGCACATAGTCGTGTCTTGAGATCAGAATGCAGGACAAAATCACGACATAAAGATGGGTAATAACCCTTGAAGGAGTGGAACAGTTCAAATATTTGGGAACTGTAATGAATCAAATTTCCATTCACAAAGAAATAAAAGAGCATATTCAGGTCAGGGAGAACTTGCTATCATTTGGTGCAGAATCTTTTGTCTTCCAGTTTTCTGCCTGGAAATATAAAGATAAGATACACCGAACTGTAATTTTGTCTGTTATTTTGTGTGAGCGTAAAACAGTCGGTCACATTGAGGGAGGAACACTGGTTGAGGGTTTTCAAGAATAGGGCGCTGAGAAGGATATTTGGACCTAAGAGCGGGGAGGTAACAGGGGAGCAGAGAAGACTAAATAAAGAGGAGCTGTATGATCTGTATTCCTCACCAAGTATTATTTGGGTGATAAAATAAAAATGAGATAGGCGTCGTATGCAGTACGTATGTGGGAGAGGGATGCGTACAGGATTTTAGTGGGATGACCTGAGGAAGGCAGACCACTTGGAAGGCCCAGGCGTGCATGGAATAACAACATGAATGTATCTTCAAGAGATGGGATGGGGGCGTATAGACTGGATTGATCTGGCTCAGGTTAGGACAGGTGGCGGACTCACGTGAATGTGGTAATGAGCCCCGGGTTCCATAAAATGCGGGGAATTTCTTTACTAGCTGAGGACATGTTGGCTTCTCAAGAAGGACGCTGCTGCATGGAGTTAATCTATTATTCTGCTCCGTGCAGCAGGACTTTGGTCAATCAAGAAATTCTGACCCTTGTATGAAACCCGAAGGCCGTCCGAGATTGTGTTAATGGATCTTGCATTATTCTGTTAATACGAGCATATATACCACGCCATGTCTGGACTAACCTCGGAACACATGTAATCCGCGCCTAGCAAGCGCTGGACATTTTCAAAACAGTACAATAGCTTACCGCTGACAGAGCTACGCTAAATGCATTGGCAGCTGCGACATGCGAATAGTAGTAGATCATCTGTGTTAGCGCATACGGATGACAGAGTTACGACAGCCGCATTCACAGCTGCAGCTGAAACGCAGCGAAAGACTGACGGCAGATCAGCTAATAACGGATGCTGACGGATGGGACGAAAAGTGTATGGGGTTTGTAGGTTAAAGTTTCGGCTGTTTGTGAGTACGGCATGTGTTACAGTGTCCGTAACATTGTCACAATGTAATTGTGCTGGATGTGCGTGAATTAGTACTAATTTATCGAACATTCGCCCAGTGTTGAACAGAAGATGCAAGCGTCTGACGAAAACTGTATTCCCAAAAAGTGTGGTATTCGTTTCGCGCCTCCTGCATTAATCTTAGTGTATGAAGATAAATTACGAGCGAATAAGTTACGAAAGTGTGTCATGCCAATTCGTAACTTCAGAACTACTTCTGATGTAAATTTTATGGTTCAAAATTTGAAACTCAGGCATGAGAAAGCATTGCATTCTGTTCCGAACATCCAAGTAGAGAAGATGCTGCGAATACTGCAGGAGCATATGAAAGGCACTGAACTATTGGATGCAGTGCAAATTGTAAACAAGGAATTTACAGTTGGCTCCGACGAAGATCTGAATAAACTCGGAGACGACGTATTACGCAGGAAAAAGGAGATCATGGATCAGACGTTCAACAAAAATCTTATAAAGCCTGAAGACCCAGAATTTGTTTATGATAAACAAGTGGACTTTGATAAAAATGTATATGAGAAAGTGGAGTCAGGTTGGGATGCTGAAGAAAGTGATGATGTATTCTGGAACTGAACCGTTTAAAAACAGTACAGCAACTGTAACGCTCGAATTTGGAAACCATGTTTAAGTCTTGTTCTTGTGAATTTCTCTTCCTTTAGCTTGACAAAATGTGGGAAGTCATATGAGTGTGATCAGATCTGTACATTGTGTTACCCTTCAAAGCCTAGTGGTTAGCGTACACACCGCAAGGTTTAAGACTAAGAACGCAGCATTTTGTATGCACAGTGTATGTACATGTTCCATATGATTTGTACAATAAACCATCATCTCTCTACAAAATTAACCGATTGGTCTTTCTAATTGAAGCAGATCGTGTTCTGTATGACATATGAACTGAGTCTCTTAGAGTAATGTTGGTTGGTTGTTTGGTTAGTTAGATTAATGTTAGTCTTCGAAGGGTTAAATTGTGGAATACCTGAGGGTAGTTGTTGCAATAGACTTTAAGGGTGTCTTTCAAGGCCCACTGAAATTACTAAAGTATAATTTTTGGCAAATGGGACTGTATATTAGTAAAAGTTCAATGCCTACAGTGAATTTCCCTGCACCCAGCTTCTCCTTCATAGATCCTGTCCCTTTTGTAATGACATGTCACCGTTATTACTACTTTTGAGCATTTTGTCAGCAAAATAAATTGTGCTTTACATGCCCTGTGCCATACCCATATATGAAATACTGTGTATGTATTAAGCAGCACCAACGTTGGATGAAAGCTACCAGCTATATCCTAATTTAATGTTATAGGAGGTATATTTAGGCCTGACAGATTTAACTGACCCTGTGAACTGAATTCATGCTTAAATATCATCAGAAAGGAACAAGGACCATATTATTGCTGGAAAGAACAGATTCTTCAGAAATTACAAATTGTGGCACCCATTAATGTACTTTTTAACGTAACCACCAGCAACAAATTTTATTTCTTCTAATATTTGTTTCTCCTCAAAAATATTGTGTTTGGTCTGCTTTGTGGTTAGTTAATGACTTTGGTATTACTAGATTCTCTGGTGAATGCGCTAATGAAATTTAGGTTCCAATGCAAGGAAAGGAATTTCTTGAATGTATGAGTGAGTTTTACAGTAACTTTGAGTTGGCTTATTTGTGAATTTTTTTGTTTTCACAGTTGTGACAGTGAAGGCCTTGCATACCAGGGAATCGTGAAGTACATTTGTAACAACAAATAGCAATGAAAGTCAATTTTATAAGGAAGAAAGTGGTGCTGACATCCATTTACTAGGTTGTGTTGCCTTGACCAGCATTGTGGTAAGCATGAGAAAGAGTACTTAATATTGGTTTGAACCTGGTTTAGTTTCCTTCACTTTGCAATGCTCATTATACAGAGTATACACAAAAGAATGGTGCAGTTTCAAAAGTTAACAAGAAATTTATTTCTCACCTTACACGGGCACAACGTACACCGTCAGCAGCGGCAACTGTCCAAGTTTCTCATGTGTTAATCACAGTCCTTCAATGTGTGCACCCTGGGTCACACGACACACATCCACACGGTAATCAAATTCATCCCAGACTCGGTGTAGCATGTCCGCTGTAATGGTCTGCAGTGCATGCGTTATCCGATCATGAAGTTCCTTGAGGGACATGGGCAATGGTGGTACGTAAACACTGTCTTTAACAAACCCTCAAAGAAAGAAATCGCATGGTGTTAGATCTGGCGAACGGGGTGGCAGATCTGGACACCTCAAAACGGAGCACACAGAACGCCTTCTGCTGCTGCGACGCCATCTTGGAAACTGGCCCCGCTGCCCCACAGTAAGCATGAGAAGCGAACTGCTGGTAGCGCATGAGAAACTTGGACAGTTGCCGCTGCTGACAGTATACGTTGTGCCCATGTCAGGTGAGAAATAAATTTCTTGTTAACTTTTGAAACCGTACCATTCTTTTGTGTATACCCTGTATGGTGGACATGATGATGGAGAGGGCCTGGACAGGGGCAAACTCTAAGCTGCAACAATTAGTAGCCTAGCTGTCTGTGCACATGTCCCACCTGTAGACAGAAGGAGTTGCATGCACTGAATGGAGACTTTGTTTGTGAGGCGTGCTGTGGAAGTTGATGTCTGTGAGGTGTGCTGTGGAAGTTGACATTGATGTCACAGTGAGAAAGCACCCATTGAACTACCTGAAGAAGGAACCTTAAACATGCACATTAGTGCACACTTTTGTCAAAATCACCGCTACCACAACTACCATGACCATTATCATCATCATCATCATGATCATCATATCCTTTATGCAGGGTATTCACACTTATATACCTGAAAAAAACCATGTTTCTAGGGTATACATTGTTGCAGCTATTCTGTGCGTACTGTTAATGGTGCATATAAAGCTCTCTTCAATATTAAACTCTTTTGTGCTTCTACATTAGCACTTTCCGAAGTATGTGTGCTGTGCCCAATGTAGCTGTTTTCTGTAATTCCTTGACCTCGTGCTTTTGTGGTATGCTGCTCAAGTATTTTCTAAAGGATTTTGAAGTGATTCCAGTTGCTCCTATTATTACTGGCGTCACCTTTGTTTTTACATTCCACATGCGCTGTATTTCTAGTATAAGGTCTTTATATTTTAGAATCTTGTTGGTTTCTTTCTTTATCACATTTCTGTCTCCCGGGATTGCTACATCAATTAGCATACATGTTCCTTTTTCATCATCCCGGACTGTGATGTCTGGTTTATTGTTGGGCGTTGTTCTGTCGGTCTGCACTTGTTATTCCATAATATGGTTACCTTTCCCACTTGACATGTTTCCACTGATTTTGGTACATGTTTATACCAAAGTTCACTGTCTAACTTCATCCCTAATTCCTTACATGTATTGAAGTGTAGTTGAGCACACACTCAATCATGTATTATTATTATTATTATTATTATTATTATTATCATTATCATCATCATCATCATCATTATCATTATCCGAATTTCTCACTTCTCAGCTTTAGCTGGGAAATATTCACATATCCTGGGATGTATCATCAACAGGATTAGGCTGGGTGGCCTTATGTGTAATTTAGGAAGTTTGTTACAATTGAACATGTGCCAAGAATTACCACTTTTTGCATTTATATATATGTGTTTGGGTGCAGGTTAAGTCTCTTTAGACTTTGTGACAGTGACTTTGGAATTATTCCCGAAGCTGAAATTACTATCAGGACCACTTGTACTGCGTCCTGCTTCCACATATCACGTATTTCGTTTGCCAGTTCTTGGTATATGTTTTGTTTTTTGGTTATTGTTTTGGCGAGATTGTGTGTATTTGGAATAGCTATGTCTATTAGGAAGGTATTTTTTGTTTTCTTGTTCGTGAAAGTTATGTCAGTTTGGTTGGAAGGTATGCTTTTGTCCGTAATAATGCAGCGATTCCAGTACAGTTTGAAGTTGTCGTTCTCCAGCACGTTTGCTGGTTTATACTTATAGTATGGGCATTTGTCTTCAATTAGTTCAGCTGCTTCTGCCAATTTCTGGTGTATAACTTTTGCTACTCCATCATGTCTTTTTATGTACTCGGTAGGTGCTAGTTGTTCACATGCTGCAGTAATGTGCTGGTTTGTCTCCGGTTCTTTTCCACATCTTCGACACATCTAGTCAATGTTTGGCTGTTTCAAAATATATTTCTTGTAGTTTCTTGTTTGTATGATTTGGTCCTGTATTGCTGTTAAAAAGCCCTGAGTTTCGGCAGACGGGTCTGCATTTGTCAGCCATTTGTTCGCTGCTTCTATGTCTACATACTCTTGGCTAAGGTCGTGCGGGTGTTGGCCATGTAAGGCTTTTTGGGACCACTGTCTTCTGACTTTATTGTTGTATTCTTCATCTGTGGTGAGTTCATTTTCATTTGCACGTAGTAAATCCAGTGGTGGGTATTTATTGTCTGCTTTTACTACTGCAGCATGGAGAGGTGATGATGTATCTTGTAAGTAGTGTTCTTGTTCTAATTTGGAGATTCTCTAGGTCTGTAGGCGTCCATTTTACTATTCCGAAACTGAAAGTTAGTACTGGAATTGTGTAAGTACTTATAGCTTTAATCATATTTTTCCAATTTAACTTTGTCTTTAATATACTCTTTGTGCACTGTAGGTATTCATCGCCTAGTTGTTGTTTCATTTGTGCGTGTTTAATTTGCTGAGTTTGCATGTGGCCCAGGTATTTGTATATGTCTTCGTCTTTCATGGCTATCGTAGTGTCCTCTTCCTCTGTTGTGAAATTTCCCAGTTCTAGTTTCCTTTTTACAATACTTAATGTTTTGCACTTTTCAATCCTGAATGTCATTCTGATATCTCTAGAGAAAGTCTGGGTGAGTTGCAGGAGTTCTTGTAGTTGATTATTTGTGGCTGCATAGAGTTTAATATCGTCCATGTATAAAAGGTGATTCAATCATTGCATCTCCTGGTTGTCGGAGTTTATACCAAAACCGTAGTCTGTTCTGTTAAGTAGGTAGGAGAGAGTGTTTAGTGCAAGGCAAAACCACAGTGGGCTAAGACCGTCCCCTTGATATATTCCTCATTGTATGCGGATAGCTTCACTCATAATCTGGTTATTTTTTACTTTGACTTGAAGGGTTGTTGTCAATTTCTTCCACAACTGTTGCAATGAGTTAATTATCACTGGGTCAATTTTGTATATTTCTAATACTCGTATGAGCCAGCTATGTGGCACTGAGTCGAAGGCCTTACGGTAATCGATATACGCTATGTACAGGTTTCGGTTATCCTTGTGTGCTTTTTCCAGAACTACTGAATCTATTATTAGTTGTTCTTTACAGCCTTGCGAGTTTTTGATGCATCCTTTTTGCTCTTCTGCTAGTAATTTATTTGTTTCTAGGTGCCTGTAGATCTTTTCAGCTATGCAAGCCGTATATATTTTATAGATGGTGCAGAGGCAGGTTATTGGTCCGTAATTGGATGGGTCCTTAGTGTCCTGACTTTTTGGTAATAGGTATGTTATTCGTGTGGCTAGAAATTCTGGAATTTTTTCCACGTCCTCTATGAATTGATTAGAGTAGTGTGTTAGATATGAATGTGTTGCAGTGAACCATTTAATCCGAAAGTTACTTATTCCATCTGGTCCCGGTGCCTTCCAGTTAAGTGTTTTAGCAATCAGCTGGGATACTTGTTCTGTGGTTATTGAACTGTGTTCCAATGCAGTCACATTAGACATACTTTTTTGCTCATTTCTTATCCAGCTTGCTTTCAGGTTATGGCTGGCTGCATTCCCCCATATGGATGCCCAGAAGTTTGTTAGTATCTGTTTGTTC
This sequence comes from Coptotermes formosanus, assembly GCA_013340265.1. Classification (NCBI taxonomy): domain Eukaryota; kingdom Metazoa; phylum Arthropoda; class Insecta; order Blattodea; family Rhinotermitidae; genus Coptotermes; species Coptotermes formosanus. The sequence goes on from BLKM01001584.1 coordinate 212,475, forward strand.
AGTAGTTTGTCTTGGCAATCTAGTCGTTCACTTTTTAGGTTATGGTAGGAGGTTTTTTCATTGGTAATAAATAGTCTGTTTTGTTGCTTTCGTTCATTTGCTTCCTTATACCGTCTAAGCCTTTGTGACTTTGCTGATAGCTTTTGCTTGAGGGTGTCAAGTATTTCCGTAGTGTTGACATTGCTTGGGTTGTATTTGGCATGAGTGTGCATTTTTTTCCATATCCTGCACGTGTGCTTCTGTATTCTGTTACTGGTGGTACCGCTTTGGACCTGCTGTACTCTTCCAGTGTCTTTTCTTAAGTCATTGATTTGTTTCTTGAGCCTTCTTTCCCCTGGTGGGGTTTGTTGTTTATTTTGTAAACAATCCGGGTTGTTTCTTATCTTACCCCCCGACATCCTCACGGTGACAACTGCTGCTGCGTAGATGGTGTTGTGCAATTCTAGGAAAGTAGTGACATTATTTTTCATATATTCCGGAAGTATCTCCTGGTTTATGGCTGTTATGATAGTGGCTAAGTTCCTTGAGCATTTCTGTTTAGGTATCTGTAATCTAATGGCTGGATCTGTTCTTTCAAATTCTCATAGAGCTTTGTGGAATTCTATTTTTATTTTATCTAGCTCTGGATTTTCCACAGTCTGTGGGCTCTCTAAGCTTTGCTTTTCTTTTTGTTCATTTTCACTAATAGGGTGTGTTATTTCTTTGTCTGTGTTTCTTTTTCCTCAGAATCCTGGTCGTTTTCTTTTACAGTTGTCTCCTTTAAGGTTTCAGCCGCTTGTGCTCTGATTTCAGGGCTTTGTTAATAAGTTTTTGGCAACTATGGCCCTTTGTTGGTCGGCTATTCGCTGCTCACTAACGTCCATCTCAGGGTACAGTCTCGTAAATATGTCATGTAATTCTCGTCTATATCCAATTTTTATAGTTTCCAATTTACTTATTATGTAGTATTGGCACATGACAAATGTATTCATTTCTTTACTCCATTGTATGCACTGGTGTGGTTTTCCAGTTTTAGTGGTCCCTAGCATAGCTTGGGAAACAGTTTCAACTGGCTGGGTCTCTTGTTGCTGTGTGGACCCACGACGAGGTCATGTGGTAGCCCTATGTGGGATGGCGCCACTTGCTTCACCATTCTCCACGGGAACTTGTCTCTTATTTTCTGCTGATTGTCCAGTCCCCAGACATTCAACGCAGGTGATATACTGCATACCCGAAGCAGTTTCTGAGGCTTGGCTAACTTCCTTCTCCATTCTCATGGATGTAAAGCATTTTATACCTTCTGCCAGGTTTGTGGATGGGATAGGTAGGGAGTTTAGTTTGGGTAGCAAGGACTGTGTTACAAAACTATACTGAACAGGGGAATTGTTCAAACAGACTTGTAGTGACTGAATTTGCATAACTAACTACATGGGGCAGAGTCCATTGTGAGATGCTGATAGTCACTCAGCTGATCAAGGAATTAATCTTGCATACAAATTAAGTTTTTCACACAACAAGACATAACATAACCAGTTTCATGTGTGTTCCACACTTGATGAGAGTGTCACGCAGAACTTCCCTTGTAGTCACATTAATAGGTTTTGTTGAAGTCCTTAACTTACTGACATACTGCCACATTGTACTCCCATCTGGTAATTGCAGAGTATCTGATCAGTAGTCAGTCTGTTATTTCAAAATCCACATTGATGATCTAACCATGCCAGAAGAATACTGGATAAAATTTTGTGTCATAACATACAATCTGAATTATTAATATATACTGAAGTTAAAAGAAATGTGTGCAATAATTTTTATACCGGTTGTTCCAGGAAGGAACGGTAGTACTGTGCCTGTGTTGAGGGATGTCATTACAAGTCAAAAATCAAGAGTAATAGTTTTGCCCATTCTGAACGTTAGAACAGTTAAGAACATCTGAGGTGGTTCATTGAAAGAAAAAATGTATGTTTACTCTTTACAATCTCTATTTAAGTAATAATGTGTTTCACTCTTTATGTACAGTGGCCACCACCTTTTTATTGGCAGATTCACTTGTTACAGTTTTTGTTGAGCAATTTTTGTAATAAGGTATGTCTTCATTAATAGTTATAAAACACTGAACTTGCCAAAGAACAAATATTTTCTGTTGATTGAGATTATAAGAAATGAGAAGGTACCATTGGAAGTAAACCATTTCGACATTTTTCAAACAGTAAGAGGGATGATGAATATTTTCTGCTGTGTGCCAAATAAGTCTAGAGGTTACTTTTAAAGATAATGTGCAAGGATACTTCAGTAGCATTCACATAACTGCATACCAGTAATTGGAGGCAAAAGGACTCTGTGCTGCAAAGTAATGCTACCATCTCTGAGGCCAAGCAAACAGGAGACGAACAATGTAGTTAAGAGATTGACTCCCTGGCTTCATATTTGGAAAGCTTGAAGTTAAAATTTTGACTGGATACCAGCTGTCCTGAAATGTTTTTCCTGGTTTTCCTCAGTCCCTCCAGCCAAACACTGGTATTGTATCTTTCACATCCTTGCCATTTTATCTTTTATGCATTGGACCATTTAATGCTATATAACCTAAGCAGCTGAGCAGTGTTGTTAAATAGCCGAACATATTTAAGGTATATCTGTGACTTGCTGTTCAAGCGGACAGAGAGAAATCTCATGCCTGTCAGCTGTTCTCAGGAGTAATTCAGAATGACGTACAGTTATGAATGTTATAAATTTTCTGACTTCAACAAATCAAAAAGGTTATGGGGCACAGGTCATGATGACTGGCACTTCCCAGTATGCTATTAAAACTGGAAATCAAAGGCTGGGACGCATGACAACTGGTGTTCATGAGGCAGCAGGGTTGCATTGGCGTTTAGCTGATTTGGATTTGAATTCATAAGTTGGAAAAATGTAAGCTATTGTGCGAGAACTATATTCACAGGTTCAAAAGAATGTACATCCCACATGTGAGAGATAAGAAATACTCAGGTGATAAGATAACAAGGTATCATGCAATATTATCTGCCGTGTATGTTGATCTGTGAAAAATAAATCTTATCAGAGAGATTAGATCTTGGCCACCAGCACACTGACAGATCAGCTATTTTTAATGATGTTACAAGAAAGCAACACCATGCTATAGAATGCTGTAGAATGGTCAGACCTTATCTCAGATTGTTTTTTGTAGATTGTGTGGTTATTATCTACCTTAATCTTGTCAGTTTAACCAGTGCAGCTATATTAGATTCCTTGTCTGGCGACAGTTGTAAAGACCTTTAGATCTCACAGTGGAGTAGGACTTTAAAACTTTCAACAAAACTATATAAATATGTGAGAACCAAGTGCTTTGTTAAAAAGTGTTTAAAGGTGAAACGAAAATATTTTCTGCTAAAGGTGTCAGTAGTGAAAGAAGTCGGAAGTTGTTTTAGATCTCAAAATGGCTACAGCTGCTGCAGACAATCAGCCAGAAGAAGTGGACAGCAATCAAGAAATCCTCAATGTCCAGAATCTGGATTACTCAGGTTTGCACTGTGCTGTCACTGATCAGAGTCACAATAGAGGTGATGCGGTATTCAATCGCAACCCTCATTGCGGGTACTGGGGGCTGACAGGCACAAGTCGGGCGGTTCCCAGTATGACTACTACCTTAAGACTCTCGTAACTACTAACATGACACTGGTGTCTGAAAGGATAGTAAGCTCAAGCAACCTATGTGTATGTTGTATTACACCAGTAATTTGTTACTTACAATATTTGAATTACAGTGTCAGTGTTTATTGCACCTGTACCTCAAACTGCTGAGTTTTCGTACCTTAGTTCATGAATTGCTATCAGCTTGTGAGTTTATTATATGTTGAATGGCAATTGCGGTTTGAATATACCATGAATAATAGACTAGAAAGTGGTTATCATGTATCGGCACTAAAAGCTTTATTCTGGAATAGACTTTAACGTGTTTCTTTTCTTGTGAAGCTTGGATAAGACCAATCAGACTACACTGTGCAGCTGTAAATCAGTTTATGGCTGTGCAGCAGGTTGCATTTGGTTAAATATATGCCATATCAAAGAAGAATGCTTCATGTTTTAATCTGGTAGTACCTGGTAAAGGTCATAGGCACATCATTTGTGCTGCTTTTAGTGAAATAAGACTAAGAAATATTTCAGATGGCATTGTCATTAAAACTGATGGCCACCAAAAGAATTGGCTGCAATACATTTTTGTACAGAGGACAAGATAAAACATGACAGCGGTTTAAATCCAGCTGGGGAGGCAGGTTAGCAGCTAAGCTATGGGCTGGACACATGAGGAATAGTGGTTCGATTCCTTGCAGGGGCAAGAGATTTTTTCTTCCTCCGAAGTGTCCAAACCGGGCCGTGCCATGGCTCAGGCGGTTAGTCGCCAGCCTCTCACCGCCGAGGCCCGGGTTCGATCCCGGTTCAGTCCATGTGGGATTTGTGGTGGACAAAGTGGCACTGGAACAAGTCCCCCTCACCCCGAGTACTTCGCTTTTCCTTTGTCAATTTCATTCCGCCAGTGCTCCATTACTTGGAAAAATGAAAAAAAAAAATCATCTTTATCTTTATCTTCATCACAGGGTTGCACAAGAAGCCTTAAGGCTGCGGTGCGTCCGTAGCTTCTGCTGCGGGGCCCTTATCCAAAAAAAAAAAAGTGTCCAGACTGGCTCTGGGGCCCACCCAGCCTCCTCCGCATTAGGTATCGCATTCCCCGGTCATGAAGCTGGCAACTAATCTCTGTCTAGATTAAGAATTAGTAGAGCTATGCCTTCACTCTCCCATGCGTTTTCATAGTATGTACAGGGCCAAAGATAGAGATGTCCGTGGTCTTTGTGAAGTATCATGGCATGAAGTCATATGGGGGAGTGGAGGTGTAGATCCATGCAGTCTTAACCTCGCGGGTCGTTAAAGGGTAGTGGTCAGCTTCATGCACTGGCTTTTGTAACTATTAGTTGGTAAAGGAAAGTTTTCCTTGTCCACACCATGAAGGCATATAGGGGGAATAGAAGTGTAGCTCCACTCATTCCTAACCTTGGCACTAGATGGAGGTGAGTGGTTAACTTCACGCCTCTCGCCGCTTTACCACCTCCCCCCCTCCCCTGGAAAGAACCCCGGTATCCATTGAATAGGAGTCCGGGTGGGCCCCGGATCCCGTCTTGGCGGTTTAGAGAAGAGAAAAATCTCCACCCCCTAGCGCGATTTGATCCCCGGACCGTCCAGGCCGTAACCTAGTCGCTATACCCCTTGGGTAGAAGAATCGGTAAATTGCAAGTCGGGTGTGTAGACTGTGGCAAAATTTTGGACGCCGGAAGAAAGGACGAGGAGGTCTGCTACGCATATTGGAGAGCTCTGAAAAGGGATCGAAGCCTATCGTGCATAGTTCCTGAGGATAACATCATAATGAAGCGTGTACTTGTTATTCACGATGTTGCGATGTAAACTTTATGCATTATGAACAGTTTTGGGGAAAATGGAAAAATTTCCGTTTGCACGTCATGTAAAACACACGACAAGACAACAGAAATAGAGCCATTTAAACATTTATTGTCAAATTGCTGGTATTAAATTTAATAGAAATTCGTCAGTTTCGGAGATGAAACGTGCGAAAGAACAGCCTCACAGTATTAGTCGTGAATATTACTCATTCTGCGTAAAACCGCATAGAAACTGAAAAAAAAAAAACAAGTGGCGCGGCTGTACTGTTGAAACGATAGTACAGTCTACATGACTAGATCCATTGATGGTTCAGGAACGCGGACTGTTGCTGCTAAGTGCAGAACATTTTACAATCGTGTTATGTCAACTGACCGCCGCCGAACTTTGTGATTATCGCATTCTTAGGGCCATTAGCTTATGATGGGTTGCTGGTAAAGCCAAAACATCCAAAATGCGGCCGTTCTGAGATTTTGATCCCCCGACCCCACCTAAACAAAGAACTAATTATTATACATGAAATGGAATGCCAACAGAGGATTGTTCAATCGGTTAAATGCAAGTAATATCATTGACTTGGTAACAGTTGATCACAGACTAACACTACGCTTGTAACTGCCCATTTTTACAAATTAAGTTGATTAGTTTTGTGGCTGCTCTTGTATTTTTGCTGAAGTATCTCTGTTTGAATAGCTAGTAGGCTGTGCTCACCATTGTTATCGGTAAGAAAGGTTTTGTGGCCCGCACGCATACGGTTTTATTATCGTGTGACCCACGGCTGAAGTAACTTGGGCAACTCTGCTGTAGAGTGAACGTATGCAATGAGCAATGTAGATACAAGGACGCAATATACTGACGCCACTTTAATATTCTGGGCTAAAAATAGTCGCTGCAACTGCGTTTAAAAATAGTCTGTTATTGGATGTGTCGTGTTCTTCTGTCTATCGGTCGCAAGACACAGGGTAAGGGGATATTTGACTACATGACCAGTTTGGACGAAACTTGGTGTGGTGGACCAATACTAAATGAATGTTGTCGTCTTCAATCTGGTTGAGCTTGGACCCGTGGTAGTTCAGCCACTAGGCTGCTGGATGGACGACCCAGGTTCCATTCCCGTCCAGGGCAAAGACTAACCTCGTTTCCAGACACTCTTTAGAGCCAATCCAGTCTACTACCCAGTGAGCATCTGGAGCTTTTTCGCCGGAGGTTAAGCAACGAAGCGGTGCGAGTTAAATATGCGTGGACCTGTAATTCCATTTCCGTTGCGGCTTCATGGCGCGGTGTTTAATTACGCACAGGGACGACTTGGTTCATGAAAGCATACTTCTTAAAGCCACACGTTGGACGCATTTTCTCGTTCTGGACTTACACTCGTATGGATTTGTGCTGACCTAGTTTTAAATTGTTGCTGAAATTTTCTTCTGTATGGTGTTTGAATTTATAAAACTCCAGCACTGCCTGTAAAACCCAGTCATTCTGAACACTAATTTTAGGGTAAATTTATTTTGGTTTCTATTGGGTCTTCCTTTGTGGTGTTAAAGTTAATCGCTTGTATAGCCTCATATTTACGGTATGCAAAGCTGAAGGTGTCATTACAATATTACATTCACAATAATGGTATTCAGACAATGAATTTTACGTTGTCGAAGAATTGGTTGGTTTTACAAAGGACAGTGTTTGTAGTTCTTTATTTCTAGTCTTGCTTTGCTGCATGCTTTACAGATGTGACTAAATAACTGCAAGTATACGACGCATTTGTTTCAGGATTCGGTAGATCTGAGAGAAACGAGATTCATGGTCGTCGCTCGCCATCTGCCCCATACGTAGGTACGACATGAGGACGGGAGTGACTGTGGTGCTTAGTGACTGTGTGGTGTATGATACATTGATAAGAAACAGTTGGCGAGTAGCACTGATGAAGAGCTAGACTGTGAAGTTGTAAAGTCAACAATGGCCTTCATCATTCAACTATAGCAGCAAATATCCTTTGTCACATACTGTCTTCTTCTCACTTGTGTCTTTGTTTTCATCGTGCTTTGGTATTTCTTGCTACGTTTCAAAACTCATCTCCGTACATATGTCTAACTACGTTTATTGACACCGCTGTGGAATTGATATGATTAAATTTTATACCGAGATTTATGACTAACATTGTTTTATCAGCAGAAGATGGTTTTCGTACAAACTGGAACTTTAAGTGTTTTGACGCCCGGAAACACATTTTCATGGTTGAATGCTTAGCATTTCAACTACGTTTTTGGATACCGCTGCTTGAACATGGACTGTAACATGTGTGTATGGTTTTCCTCAGTTCGTACAAATACCAGGACAGTACTTTGAATTATGCCACGAGCGCTTTCTTCAACCTTCTTTCTTTTTTATTAATAAAGACATGAATATGTAAATTAAATATCTTTTTGATTTTACTATATATACATATATATGTTGTAAGCACCAACACCCTATATCTTCTACGTCTTATGAAATGACAGACGCGTTTCAATGATTCTGTATTATCTTCAGTATCTCCTAATTTAGTATATGGTGTATACCAGCTATCTTTTCTGTGTGTTGTAAGGTTCCTTGTCTTTATTTATTCCGATGTTTGTACTCACAGTTGTGTCCTGTTTCTTGTTTACTTTCACCTTTTCTTCTCCAACTGGACACGCTCTTTTATCATATTATTGCACCTGTATGGTTGTTTTATGTTGGATCTTCATTAACTCATTCCCGCGTTACTGCTGCGTTGTTCTGCCGAGGTATACGCCCTCTGTTGTGTTCTGCTGCACTGACTAGATTCCAAAAATATTTTTAAACAAATGTTAACGTTCGTAGTAGCCTTTAATAAGAAGCACCTGTCCATGTTAAGTTCTGGTAGATACAAGTTGTTCATATAAAGCTCTGTTTCTGATTTAATATTACTAAAGTGAAGGTAATCTTGTGGTGGTACAGCGTCAGCGTTGAAAATCGTGTAACTTTATACAGCTGTTCTGTGCGGTATAGGTATTTTTGTAGGGTAACTTCTTTCTTTAATGGAGAATGTTCGAACGTTCATTGGGTGTGTTTCGCTTCATAGCGATGTTAGTAGCAGACCTGATCGTGTTTGCGAACAGCCGAAATCATCCGCGCTTCAGAAAATCGATGTCGCAATTTGAGAATAGAATATCCAGATTTTTGGCTTAAACCTCACAGAAGAAAAGTGGAAAGGCGAAACTTCAAGTTGAAATAAACTGACTAACTAACTAACTAACTAACTAACTAACTAACTAGGTAACTAACTAACTAACTAACTAACTAACTAAGTACATGGAACAGAGTCCGTCTTGAAAAGCCAGTAGTTCCTCAGCTAGTCGAGAAGTTCAACATTTCCTATGAACCCGAAGCTTCATTACCGCATTCACAAGAGCCCGCCACTTGTCTCTGTCCTGAGCCAGATCAATCCAGCCCACGCCCTCTCAACCGATTTATGTAAGATCAATTTTAATATTATCCTCCCATCTACACCTGGGTCTTTAAAGGTCTCTTTCCTTCAGGTTTCCCCACCAAAACCCTGTATGCATTTCTTCCATCCCCCATACGTACCAAATGGTGCATCCACCAAATTCGTCTTCAAATTGGAGTACAAAAATTTTTAAAATGAGTTCCTTCAGGCTTTGCATACCTCATTTTATTGTTTATTGCTGACGGCAACCTGTTGTTGCTAGTTGCAATTGACAGAATGCAAAACTATTTTTCTTAAATCACATTTCGTTAAGTATTTATGATATTGAGAAACACTCCAAGTAACAGTTGACACGATGAGTGGTTTGCGAGACAACGGATAAACTTCGATTTCATCTTCGTATAGTGTATTAGACTTACGCTTACCTGACAACTTTCAGAGAAGCCAGTTTAATCGAAATTCGCTCTGTAGTTCCGTAAATAAAATATGCGAACAACCAGAGGGCAGGATGAACAGTAGATGTTACACGAAGCATCGTGGAATGGGACCAGGTCAAAGCTACTTTTGCTGCTGCTAGAAGTGACAGAGAAGTACGAACAGTTGGTCAGTAATTTAATATTCACGAAGCTACTCTACGGACACGTTTGAAATTGGATCTTACCGGTGGTCTATGAGTAGAAAGAAAGCAGTCTGTGTCCAAGAGCAGGAACGAGAGCTTTATGACCACTGGCTTCATTTTTACATGATTATTTTACGTGGTAACGTTAGCTGCACTACGACGCATCGTCTTTGAGTTTGCAGAACGAAAAGGTCTGAAACAATTTTAATGATCAGACTAAGTAGCAGGAAAGGCTTTGTCACAGGGCTATGTAAGAAGAAATAGAAAACTAAATGTCAGAAAGCCAAAACCTACAACCGTGAGCAGGATCCTGGCCTTAAAAGAAACAGAGATCACTTTTTTATGAAAACTTGCTGGACGTCTTTTTATGTACAGGTTTGACTTCACTATATCGACAACGTTAATGAAACTGGATTTTCAGATGTGTGTAATCCTCCTGTCATTATTCCTAAAGGTGAAAGAAAGGTCGGGATGGCCACAATTTTTGAGAAAGGGCGAAGCGTGTGTTGTTCCGTGAGCTCCACGGGACTGTGGGTATCATACATATTCATTTTTATCCGTCTGCGAATGACACACCAATACTCAGTCATGGAGATCCCGTTGGAACTATCTGTTTGCTCAAAATCAGGATGGATGAAGGAAGAGTTGGTTGTCATGTGACTCAAAAATTTCGTCTCCAATTTTCAGTCCTGAATTTCGACCCCCCCCCCCCCCCCCCCACTTCTGATCATGGACAACTGCTCCAGTCACACATTTCGCAACTCCCGATTTCTGCAAGGAAAATGGCGTCATTGTGGCATCTGTTCCTCCTCACGTATCCCACAAATGCAGCCACTTAATGTTTCTTTTTTGGGCGCCTTAAATCTGTTTGCTGACTTAATTTAAATACTAGTACAAATTTTTAGTAACTCAGAAATAAGTTCTTGAAGATATCGACAAAGTCTTTGGATTTTTAAATTTTGTATTTTTGTAAAAGTGGACGGTAGCTATTTGGTTGAATGCACTTTCCCTGTCTGTTTTTAGGCGCGTTCGCAAAATTGCGAAAAGCGACTATTAGCTTCGTCATGTCTGTCTGTCTGTCCACATGGAGCAACTTGATCTCCCACTGGACGGATTTTAAAAATCTGTGGAGAAAATTCAAGTTTTATTAAAATCTCGCAAGAATAACGGCTACTTTACGTGAAGGCGTATGTACATTTATGATAATGTCTATCTTAATTATTCTTAGAATGAGAAATATTTCAGACAAAAGTTGCAGAAAGAAGCATACCGTATACTCACTAATTTCCCCCCTCCCCCCCCCCCCCCCGAAAATCGTGCAGCTTATAAGATAATGTGGAAAAGAATATGGTACAGCCAGACAGGCCATAGATGACAATAAAATATGATGCAGAAAAGATGTGATTTGCATGTCAGATAACTAAGGCAAGAATACAGACACACATGTAATGTTTAATACTTATTTCTTTTCCATGGCACCAGTGGTTATGCTAATGGGCCTCAGTGTTACATTATACGTACATTACCTGTCTTTCTTTTTTTACAATGATCCTTATGTTCAACATTCATTTATGACTTGGACAAGAACTAAAATTTTTGCACAAAAAGAACCAATAATTTCAAAATGGCACATGTGGTTTCTATTTTATTGTTGGATTTTGCTATATTGGTGGGTTTTAGCATACTTAATAACTTTGTTAAAGATTTTACAATACTTAATGTAAAATACTGGCAATTTTGGTTCAATACTGTTTCTCCTGAAGATACATAGATCAAGTTCTGTAATGTTTGCAAGATTTTTTTATTCCATCCATTCTTTCTTTTGCCTGTACTTTCATATTTATTGTAAAACTGGCTCCCAAACTGTTTAGAAAAGTATACAAAAATGTGTTAAAACATGTTGTTGACTTTTTTCCTTGTTTTGTTTTGGTAGAGTATTTGGATATGCCAGTCTTCACACAGCGGACTGTCATCACAGCTCAGCCAACCACAGGTATACAGATTGCATGAGTTACAGTTATTTAACTCTAATGAATGGAAATATTTCATATCACAAAATACTGACCATAGAATATTATACCAAACCAAGACAAAGTGAACAGAAAAATTTGTCCAGTGTTACTGGTACTGTAGCTATTTGAGGATAATAATTGTGAATTGCATTCTGTGTGCCCATTAACTTTTCCATGCTATGAATGGAGCAACTGATCGAACCTCTGATATCTTCTGCCCTAGAATATCTTTTTCATTTGATTTTGAATGAAAATAGCATTTCATCTGATCTCCAGGCAGCAAAAAATGCATTGCTTTATTATAAAATAAACTCAACACCGAGGGTGTTCAGCAGACAAACATATTGAAAATTATATCCACCTTAATCCACAATTGTTACTTTCATAAATTTGGTCACAATAGCTGCCCAGTTTAATAATAATAAAACATATGATGTATACAATTAGTTATATTAATGCCACATTTTTCTTGCAGGTGTTAATCAAAATCGGCGGCCCATCCCAATTTCAACATGTAAGAACATTACTCTAAGAAGTTATTATGTATGACTGTAAGAGGCAGACAGCTATTCCTATAAGCAGGTATATACTAGGTGAGAAAGGTCTAAGGAAAATGTCACAAAATGAATATTATGCAGAACTGGTAATCTGTGACATACAGCCTTACTAGGATACTTTAAGTCAAGGCAGTTACAACAGGGTGGAATACAGCAGAGATGGAGGAAGCAAGAAATAGTGATAGGACTTGGTCGGAAAACCTCTGGGAAAGCCAGGATATAAGTGCAAGGATAATATTATTATGAATTTTTGGAAAACTGGTGGTAAGGATGAATGGATTTCTTATTAAATGGAATGGTGAATCAACCATTAAATCAATCAGTCTAGTTGCTGGTGATTGAGTAAGTCCATTGATCATAATCCAGTGGCATTGTTGATTGCCCAGGTGTGTGGTGAGTTTTTGTAACTTGTTATAATAGCCTGTAATATGTAATTCCACCTGTCTTTCAGGGTACTCTAACACGGGCCAAAAGTCCTGATTGAGGATTTCCAGCTATCATTCTGAATTTGTCAGTATATGAATTTGCATGATATATTTGAATCGCAGGCTAAATCAACTGGGACTGCCACAACTATTTATCTTTCATGACTCAGTCACAGGCAGTGTCACAATATATTTCTATTATTCCTCTTTCTTTCTTTCTTTCTTTCTTTCTTTCTTTCTTTCTTTCTTTCTTTCTTTCTTATTAATTTATTTGTTTATTTATTTTTAAAGATTAAAAAGGTGGAAGTGAAGTCTATGCCTGCCATGAAGGTATATTGGGAGGGAGGGAGGTATATCTCCATTCAGTTGTTCTGAGGACTGGTTGGAAGTCGGAGGTCAGCTTCTCACCTGGCATGCTTTACTTATATGTAAAGAGCACCATGTACCCATTGAATAGGAGCCTGGGTTGGCCATAGAGCCACTCTGGACACTGGAGAGAATAGAAAATCTCTTGCCTGTGCGTAGAACAACGATTCTTCTGTCTTGCAGCCCATAGTGTAGTCCCTATACTGACTGAGCTCTCCCAGCTGCATTTGTGTTTAATTATTTGTATGTGAACCCTTGTTAAAGAATATGTGCCCTTAATTTCTGTCAGTTATTCTGTGGATAGTGTGGTAGAACGCTGGATCGGTGCAGCCCATGATCATGGACGTTTAAAAATCTTAGATTTTTAGAAGGAAATTTGAAGGCCTGGCGGTGAGGCTCTGTCCTTGTACAGAACAGCATGCATTTGAACCTAGGAAGTTCAATTCATATTTTTCCACAAAAGATACAGGAAATTACATTTGTGAAGGATAATACATAGAAACCATTAAAGAACAGAAGGAATTATTAAACACAATGAACAGACAATGATTAATAGTAATAAAACGCGTACAAAGAATCTGAATTAAGTAGCTTTGGACTGAAGCGAAATATCACTGATTGAAAACATCAATTAACCTTCTGCCAGCGTAATAATACTAATAATAATAAGGTAAATAGGTTGAAACCCCTAATCACATCAGTTTACCACTTTAACACTCATTTCAATATTCCCTGATGCAAATCCCCCCAGTTGATACTTGGTCAAATGACCAGAACTCTGGGTGCTCAATAACACCGGACATAGCCTAGGACTAGCGCAAATACTAATACTAATACTAATAGTAGTAGTAGTAGTAGTAGTAGTAGTAGTAGTAACATGACCTTAGCCAAGAATATGTAGACATAGAAGCGTCGAACAAATGGCTGACAAATGCAGACCTCTTCGCCAAAACCGAGGGCTTTTTAACAGCAATACAGGACCAAGTCATACTAACAAGAAACTACAAGAAATATATTTTGAAGCAGCCAAACATCGACGAGGTGTGTAGAAGATGTGTAAAAGAACTGGAGATGATCCAGCACATTACTGCAGGATGTGAACAACTAGCACCTACCGACTATATAAAAAGACGTGATGAAGTAGCAGAAGTTATACACCAGAAACTGGCAGAAGCAGCTGAGCTAACAGAAGAAAAATGCCCATACTATAGGTACAAACCAGCAAACGTGCTGGAGAATGACAACTTCAAACTGTACTGGAATTGCAGCATTATTACGGATAAAAGAATACCTTTCAACCGACCTGACATAACTCTCACGAACAAGAAAACAAAAAATACCTTCCTAATAGACATAGCTATTCCAAATACACACAATCTCGCCAAAACAAGCGAAAAATAAAACAAATACCAAGAACTGGTGAACGAAATATGTGCTATGTGGAAGCAGGACACAGTACAAGTGGTCCCAATAGTACGAGGTAATTTCCACTACAGGAATAATTCCAAAGTCACGGTCACAAAGTTTAAAGAGACTTAACCTGCACCCAAACAGATATATACAAATGCAAAAAGTGGTAATTCTTGGCACATGTTCAATTGTAAGAAATTTCTAAAATTACACATAAGACCACCGAGCCTAATCCTGTTGATGATACATCCCAGGATAGGTGAATATTTCCCAGCTAAAGCTAAGAAGTGAGAAATTTGGATGATGATGATGATGATGATGATAAACCATTTACGTAATGACTTGACAGCCTAAAAGCCAATTACAAAATCAACACTAGTACACAAGTATTATGTACGTGGACAAAGAAAACCACAAGGAAAAGAACCCAAGATAAAAAAATACCATATCATTCAGTTAAGCATCTTGAACGGCTCAGCGACAATTACTCTTCTAAGAAGAACTCTGCTTTACAGAGTGAGGTTTTAGTCCTTCCCCATCTTGAAACTACCTGACGTACCCCACAATCAGTCGCTAATTATTATAACAGCTGAGAAGATTACACCTCGACAGTGAATTTGTTATTCTATGAATGTTCTATGGAACCCATACACACAACACCGCAGATACCATATTCCCCACAATCATGATCCTGAGCCACATTTGCACATCGCACCTGCGCATAAACCATCTTCCTAATATTCATTCCAATATTAATCCCCATTCCACACATCGGTCTTCAAACTTTCCCAATAAAAATTCTGTAAGTATTCTTGAAGCTAAGCAGCCTGCTTGATTTCACTATTCTAACATGCCCAATCACTGCCGCGGAAGCCCCACAACTTATAATCATGGGTGACCTACATAAGCCACGGACTTCCTCCTCATGCACAATTCTTAACCAAAAGTCCTACTTAATTCTTCATTCCAAACATCTTTACGGTTCTGACTTTATCAACTTGTAAGTAATTTTCTCAGTTTTAAAGGATGTCATCTTGTTGCGTTGTTTGTAACAGAAATCATGTCAGAATCCATCTAAAGACAACTAAATTTAATGTATTATATAGAAATACATGTTTTGACCTATTTCAGGTCATCCTCAGCTTTGCAATTCATGTTTAAAACATACTGAGGAAGGAATACAAGGAATATAATTTTCTCATCTCAAGTAGGACGTTATATTCACAGGCATACAAACCAACTGGCAAGATCATTACATAACTTCATCTTTAGTGCTTCAGAAAGTAGGGCTCGTGAAATGAAAAATATTTCCAGGATCCATTATTTTTATAACTTTATAACGAAGACTGTTTCTGTTTCTTACAGGCAATACTTATATGACAAAACATTTTCAAGCAGATTAATAATCAAAACGCTTTGATTCAGGATCTTGTGTGTTCTCCGGCAAAAGAAAGGCGCCCTTCGTGCAAAACGCTGGGGAAGAGCAGTTGTGGCTCACACAAGTTAGGGTTTGCATTATTTTCATGCAGGAAACAGCTGCCAGCTACACAGCACAGTGAGAGAAGCCAAGCGTACAGAACAACGACATGGGTGTGTGTAGGCCAGACGAGGGGTTAAAAGACCCGGCTGCAGACCCCACTCCCATTAAGGGTACAGGAGCTAGATTTTAAGTTCAATCACCTGCCTGCACCATCTGCCTGAAAGGCTCACAGATACATTACAGGTCGAAACGTACCTCTAATGTGTGCCAGTGGAGCAAACTGTCACTGAAAGGCAAAATAAATTTTTAACTTTCAAATATTATTTACTTGCGTACAAATAAATAAATATCAAATAATACCCTAGCACGTATCTGACGATAGACTTTTCATCAAAGAACAGAAAAATTAACAGGAAGTTTTGAGAAATTACATAACACGCCGAGTTTACTTACAGTGCTTTAGGGATTAAAACATCTGAAGTAGAGCATGCAAAGCACGTTTAGTCCACATAATGAGGATAGCAGGCTTAATAATAACTACATCTGCTAATCAGTGGTATTCTTCCGTTAAATACTTCCACCATTATCCGTTCCAGTTACATAAATTCTGTCATCAGTATGCTGATTGTGCTGTGTATATGTGCAGAATATGATGCTGCAGCACCAACATTAAACTGTAGAACCCTTTCTGCTGATCGTCTTCTTCTTCACTCTCATGCGGCACTAGTGGACAGAATGAAAATCCTGTACAGTGGGTTCTTTTAAGTGGTGGCTTCTTATGTTCACAGCAGCTATGCTGGCAGAGACCAGGATGGTTGAAGACCATAAGCCAGAAACATATTACAGTATTGTGTTCTCCAGTTTTGGTTTGGAAGTTGTTATTCATAATCCAGCAACTAAAACATGCTGCAGGAGTTAATACTATTTTTTTAATTATGTTTATAACTATAACATTAATGTGGCAATTAGTAGTAATTATACATATGTCCTGTTTAAATTGTCACTTATAGTGTGCTTTGTTGTATGTTTTAGACACTGAATGTGTGTGGTAGGTAGAAATGATGAAGATATTTCAGTATAAATGTTTCATTTAACTTACAAATATAAAGTAAATATAATATGATACAAAACTTACAATAGACATGCAGAGTGAAGATAAATATTGAAATATTTTACACATTAATTTAATCTCAGCCTTCCTTACAGTGTGACATTATAAATGAGCAAAGAACTGTATATCCTTGTTGTAAGTGCCACTGATATTGGAACTGAAATAAAAGATGATGTTCATTGTTATAGTGGACTGGCGCTCAACAACAGCAACTCATATAATCCCACCTTCTGGCTTGGATTTTCTTCGAGGTGTCACTGAGCTCTGTATCCAGCAGACAGTTGAACTTGTTGACCGTAAGTTGTTATCAGTTTGTATCTCTGTTCTATAATTTTATGTTTAATTTGTTGTGCCTGGGCAGCTCTGACATTGTGTTTTCCCAGGAAGCATCTTAGTTTGTTTGAATATGAACTAGATGTTAATGGTTTCAAATGTGAACTTTAAAAGAACAAAACCACTTGCATATCAGGAGCCCTAAAAGTAACATATTTTGTGCTCTGCATGTATGGCAGGTCAAACTCTGTTACTGAATTTACCTACTTTCCTGCTCATTTATTCTTTTCATTGGATGCAAAAACATGGAAACATAATGGGGAGATTATGCGCATTGTCTTGTCTGTACATATGTTTCAGCTCTGAAAAATGGATTTCCCTTAAATTTGCCATAGGCTGTCTATGCCAGAAGTTGTCAGATGAATTTAATTTTGACACCACAGGTCCATGAAACACAGTCACATTTTATCCTGTTTCTCATGAATGGCTCATTGGAGAAAGTATTTTGTACACTATATAAAATATGTGTCTCTTTAACAAGAACATGGCATCAGATAGATAAGATGAATGATATCAGTAAAGAGAGTACAGTACATGGACATCAGGATCATAGAGGAATTTGCAATGAACGTGTGTACTAAATGTATACTGTCCTTGTGTTATCTAAAGGTATGGAACAAGAAGAATAAAATTGTAATTCAAAACAAAAGGACTGATTGCTGTTAAATATTAAGGCACTGAACTGGAAAAGGGAAAGCATGAATAGAGAAGATTCCTTTCCACTCTTCACCATAGTGAAATATAATATATTCCATCATGGTCAGGTGGGATGGAATATGTGTTATTTTTATAATGAAATACATTTACATATAAAAATTATAAACCTGTACCCATTTGTTGCTGGTTTCCCTCGCTTTTCCTCACCTGCTTTCAGTTTTGCATTGCAGAGAAGTGAGGTTGATGTTCCAGCTACCTTTCTTCCACAGGAGGGGCTCTCACCTGCTGTAGCTTTCCTTAGGTGGATGACGAGGTGCCTCCTCTAATTGTTCCAAATGATTACCTTATTCCAGGAACTGTTTATTTGTTATGTTGTGATGTATGTCAACAACAGTATGTGTGGATTGGGCATCAATGATGAATAAACATGTAATGGAATGAAAATTCATGGAGGGAACGTCTCGCAGACAAGGCAAACTAGTGTGGTTCTGTGGCTCTGAAACCCTAATCTGGGGGAATATTCACCTGTTGGCCACTTAATGGATCTGCACCCTCCTCCATGTCTCCATTCAGTTGTGCACAAATAAGACACACATTAATCATCCTTGAGCTGTATTAGTATCACTGGGACAATTCTGTAATGGGTTCAGCTTACACACACTTGCTTTGGGTGTGGCACTGCAATGAATTTTGTTCAATAGCTTATCACATTTGAAGTTGGTAGGTGAGGAACTTATCACATTATCCTTGCATTTTCTAACATAATCTTGCCAACTACAGCAACTCAGAATAATTTCAGTCTGGGTTGTTAACTGTAGCAAAATAACTGAGTGCAAATCCCTTATGTCCAGTTCCCACATACACTGAAAGACAAGCGAGTGACTGTTAGAGATAAATGCATTCACTACCATCCTCGTAAATTCCTCTCATCTCCCTACAGAACCATATTCCCCTGCCTATCTATAAATTCACCCTGTTGGCTGAAACACAATTTTAAAAGGTTCTCCATAGGCTAAATTCAAACTTCAAAAGCTAAACTGTAATAGGCTTATCTGTGCCTTGTGCCAGTTGTCTTCCTGTCTAGAATGTGAACCCCCAAATCTCCAACTTGGCTGGCCAAAAGAAACTAAAAGTGATATGAAAACTGTGCCCAGGGCTCAAACCTTAACTGCCTTGTAACAAACCTGTCTCATTTAAGAGCTTAATGAATGTAACAATTACATTTGTCCTCCTCTTTCTTTAAACCAGAACCTCATAACATAGAATGTTAGCAGGGCCTGTAAATTTCATCTGCTAGCATTAGTTTTGTTAGTGCAGCTGATCTCCTGTGATGAGAGTTGGTTGAGTGACCAGCCTGTCATACCCAGTGAAAAGGTGGGTTGTTGGGTTGCCCTGTGGAGCTGAAAGAGGGTATATGATGTGTGCAGGTACCCTATAATAGGTTACATTATAGCATTTGTCTGGAAAAACTGAAAGCATGGTGTGGAGGAAGCTGAGAATGCAAATGTTCCATCTAAGTATCTCCCAACTTCATGGCAACTGCCCTGTCTCTAAAATGGAATTGTATTTATATTGTAAATCTTATTTCCTCAGTTCTGGCATATGTAGAATCAGAGAACAGGTTTGAAGTGAAGGTACCACAGGGTGAAACACTGTACATAGCAGCAGAGAGTTCCAGCAAAACACAGCGCATGTGTTGTGCCTCCAGCCGGGGATTTGAGATGCGATTATTTGACCCCAGTCGACAGGAAGCTATTCGACTTAAGAGGAAGTTGGCCTGCAGTAGCTGGCTGTTTGGTTGCTGCCTTCAGGTATGTTATTAGCAACATTAGACAAGATGCCAGTTGCAGTGTACTTTCAGGTGCATCTTGAAAATCACCTAGTACTTTTATTATGTTCATCTGTCATTCTATCTATGTACCTGCAACTAACATTGAAGAAACCAGGAGACTAATTTAAATGGATTTTATACTATAACTTCCTTAGACTAAATTGTACTGATCCACTTTGATTTTGGTATGTACTGGTTTCATTTTTAGGTTTACAAAAACATGTATTTTTGACTCTTTTTTGACATTCTTCGATGAAAATTAATGTATGGTGCATATTATGTAAATATTAACTAAATATAATTCATTTTAGTTTATTTTAAGGCCTGCTTTACATAAGTGCCTAAAACAAATTTTTGGGTATAGCTCACAAAATATTCTCTTCAGATAATACTGTATTCATTTCAGTTCTGAGATGTCACAAAACAGTCATGTTGTGCACCTGAAGATCACTGATTTTGAGAGTCACTTGTAGAATAATGAGGCCTATTATGTGTATATGAATGTGTGTTTGTTTACGAGATAGTCACATTTCTCTGTTCTTTTCAGGAGCTAGAAGTGTATTCTGATGTTGACGGGTATGCAGGCAGTGTGATACAAGATTGGACTATATTAGATCCCTTATTCCAACTGAAAGACTCAAATGGACAAGTTATTTATCGTTTGAAGGGACCTGCATCTGCTGCCACTTGCTGTGGTAGTAACTACCAGGCTACATTTGATGTGAGTATCGTATGTAATTTAAATTATAATTTTAACTTATAAGTTTATCACTTTATCTGTAAAAATACAATGCAAAAACCAAGTTTGTCCCTGTGCTTGATAACATACCATGTCATAAAAATGCATGAGGGAGTGGGAGTATAGCCCCACAAATTCTTAATGTTGGTGCTAGTTGGAGGTAAGTGTGTAATAAATGCAAAACTATCCATATCCATGCCAAATAATTTTGCAGTAAGTTTTAACTGTCCTAGTTCACAATAAGTGAGAACCTATCTGCAGTGGTTATAGAAAGGCAACGCATATTTTGAAGAAAGAGGAAGTTGTCCACGTGTTTGATAATTATGAGGTGGACAGTACTGGAAGGTGACAGGCTTCAAAAGGGATGCAGGAAGATGCAAAGATATTTCACACGTGCAAATTCTTATATGGCAAATGAAAGTAAAAAATATTTTATTTAAAGCTGCGCATTGGTGCTATATAATAGTGGTGACAATGTTGATATTAAAAACAGTTACAGTATATCCCTGAAAATTTCAATGAAATATCTGCACAGAAAATAAAACCGTAATCCAGTCATCATTTAAAGTTAATCAAAAATAAATGGAAAAATTAGCATACCAGTTCTTTCACCAGCACATTAGATTGTTTCTGGCCAATAGGTAGCACTCCTTGTATGCATTATTTAGTTTTATGTGATATATTGATTAAATGTAGTGTCAGATAAATACAGATAACCTGTCATTTACTCAGGCAACAATTTTCAGTTCAAAGTGTGTTGAAGCGAATAATGCTTACAGTTATAAATTCCAGGCTGAGTGAGACTGTGTCTGAAATACCTTATGATCTGGATGTTTCTAAGGTTATGGTTTATGTTCACAGGCTGTAATCAGGACAGGAAGCTTGTATATCAGTTTTCTTGTTTCTGACTCTTAAGTGGAAAGAATTCTATGATAAGTAGCCTATTTGTTGTAGGACATCACACAATACACACACATACTACCAGAGTTCATCACTCTGGCCTTAAGAGCATTGTTCTTAACACATCTTTTTGTTATTTCCACTCTGACTTGAACTAAGGTCACCAAATTTTATTTCAACACATAATGTATGCAAATGGCTTAGCTAACATAATGTTTAATCTTGAGGATCCTGATTTATGAGTCTGTAATGACCCCATCCTGTTGGGCAAAACATAAACTTGGCACTGCTGGGGTTAATAATATAGAGCAACCAACATGTGGCAGTTAAACTTATTAACCTTTTCAAGCCTAGCGGTAACTTTACATACCACCAGGTTTAACATTAAAAAATTCTACGTGGTGCCCACACAGTGTATCTATGTGTTTTGTACGGATCTCAGAACAAACAGCAACTTTTGCCTTGTAAAACGTTAACTGACTGGTTTTTATAACCGAAGTGGAGAGTGTTTACAGTGCGGTACACACTGAGTCCTTATAGAAAACAGATACGCTTCATCTTTAAAGGGTTAATGATGCTGTTTCTTGGTTACTCAGATTCATTAAGCCACAAATATGTGTATGCAATGTACAGATTGTATCGGTGCTATGAATATAGCGTAGTTCACAGTTCTGATTTTTTAAGACTAGTTCTCACTACAGGTTCTATCTCCTGACTGTACGAATAACGTGGGAAGTATTGTTCATGTCTGGGACAGCATGTCAGCTGGCTATAAACTCACCGTGACATTTCCTACCATTGAGGTGACAACTGAAATGAAGGCTGTTATACTTGGAGCTGCATTTCTTCTGGTATGTAACCCAAAAATTAATTCTAGGAGATAGTCTGTTAAGAAATCCAACCTGAATTATAAGGAACATAATGAACTACTGAAAAGCAGTAGTTATTTTTTAACATTCAATTCTATGCCATGCCTTTTAATAATTTATGAGTACAGCAAACATGTGGAATAAATGTCGAGTTGGTTTAGTATCATAGATAGAGAACAGTTTCTAAACCAAATTAAATGTTTTTTTAAATACTGACTAAAATTTCATGCCATTGTACAGATAAGCATTAACTATATTTTGATCTTACATTAAATTAAATTAATGCAAGTTAAATAACAACAAGAGGCACACCACTTAAATTACATAGGCTACTCATCTTACAATCATGTCCATCACTTCAACCAGACATGACAGAGAAAGAGAGAGAGAGATTATGATTTTGTAAGACAGAGAATATTTACTAAGTGAGATGACCACAAATCCAAGTCAGCCACACATCCATAATTTAAAAAATTCATCAGTATGTGATTTACTTGTCTGATGTACCCTGCGGAGGAAATAAGCATTGTTTCTTCAATGCTTAATTTCATCTTTGATGAAATAAATATTTAATGTTTTCCCTCTTGAGGGATGGTTTTGTTATAGCAATACATATTTTGATATTTTGAAGTATAAAAATAATACATATGGTCCATAACATCGATTATTAAAATTATTACTTCTTACTTTAAAAGAAATTTTAATATTATTGTCAGATTTATATTATTCATCTCCATGTGTTGACAATAATTTATAATTAAAAACCAACTAAATGCACAATTATAGTATATAATCTGTCAGTCTATTTTGTTTTACGCCATGTTTCAGTGTTATCACCATCATCAGGGAGGAACACGTTATATCATTATATAAAACATTAAAACATTAAGATGTGGTATTAGTGCTAGTCCTAAAAATCTTGCAATACATCTGTCATCTTGCATGGATAATGACGTGGTAATTTGTTGGAGCTGTAGACTGGCCGGTAACATTGTGCAGTTGTTTATGGGTCTGTTGTAAAAATATAATATGTATAGCATCACAATGAGAGTACAGTAGAGTCCTGATTAACTGAGGTTCCACATTATCCGAGGTAAATTGTTGGGAGGTTGTATATACTTTGTCATCAAAGACAAGAGTATGTAGTTCAGTACAAAGCAGGAACTCAGTGATAACTCATGTCAACTGAATACCTGGAGTGCAATAAAATGCATGGATCAAGGAGAAACAATAAAAAAAGTTGCTAGTGACTTAGGTGTTGGTGAAGTGACAGTAGGGGACTGTAGGAGAAAGAGAGCGGAAATTGAGGAATGGTGTTCACTAAGAGCACCTGTGTGTATTAGCGAAAAATTTGAATATAAAAACATTGTCACAGTGTGTTCAAATCCAGTTTGTTTAATATTTAATTTAATGTTTAATAATTTACCAAACCTTCTGTTTTATCTGAGTTTTTGATTATCCAAGGTTCCCTTGGTCCACATTACCTTGGATAATCAGGACTGTACTGTACATCAATAATAAGACGTATTTCCATTGGACTAAACATAATTGATGGTTGTGCTTACATATCTAGTTTTATTGGAGTGTGTGTATGTCTGAATATCAGGCAGCAGGCTGAATGGATAGGAACAGATATGATGAGTGTTGTGTTTACATCAGGTACCTGCATGTTGTTTTTAGTTGTACTTACATATCTAGTCCTATTGGCAGTGTGTGTATGTCTCAACGCCAATGCAGGTAGTAGAGAACATAATAAAAAGTCTAAAAAATTCGTATTCAGCCGGTTTTGATGAAATCCCGGAGGTTATAGTTAAAACCAGTGTACACTATATAAAGAAACCACTGACCCATATATTTAATCTTTCATTACAAAAGGGACTTTTCCCTGATAGCTTGAAGGTCACAAAAATACAGCCCGTTTTTAAAAGGGAGAAAAGTCAGTTATTTCTAATTATCGACCCATCTCAGTACTTTCAGTATTCTATAAGATACTTGAAAAACTGATGTATAAAAGGTTAATTTCTTATATCGACACATTTAATATACTTACCCCAGAGCAACATGGTTTTAGGAAGTACAAATCCACTCATACTGCGGTTCAGTCATTTGTAGAACATATTCAGGAGGTTTTAGATAAGCAGCAGTATGTCATAGGAATTTGCTTAGATTTAACAAGAGCGTATGATGTTGTAAATCACTCTATACTTTTAGATAAACTGGAATTCTATGGTATTAGGGGTCCAGGTAAAGCTTGGTTTGAGTTATATTTATCTAACCGATCGCAGTTTGTTGAAATAACACATACAGACTACCGAAAGTCCACTCAAAATTCGTACTCATCAAAGTTAAGAAAACTTCACTTTGGAATTCCGCAAGGATCGATTTTGGGACCAGTATTATTTTTGTTATATATAAATGATTTAACGACTTTTATAAAAGATGTAAAAATGGTCCTATATGCTGATGATACCAATATATTGGTTACCAACAAAAACAAAGAGTCTCTAAACACAAAATTAGCCATGGTTATGACGCAGTTAGAGGAATGGTTATCAAGGAATGAATTAGTTGTAAACACTCAAAAAACATTTGTAATATATTTTCACAATAGGCACCATTATTTGTGTGAGAAACCAAGGGTTGTGTATAATGACAAGGAAATTAATTATTGCTCTCAATGAAAATTATTAGGTTTACACATTACGGAAGATTTGAATTGGAAAATACATATTCAAAATTTATATTTAAATTTGTGTCGTATATTTTATATTATAAAATCCCTAAAAGATACTATAAGCCTACAAATGATTTTATATATCTATTATGCTCACTTTCAAGCTCACTTGCAATATGGCATCATTTTCTGGGGATATGCTAGTGACAGCATAAACATCTTTCACTTGCAAAAAAAGGTAATTAGACTGATCTCTGGTATTGGTAGGTTGGTTTCATGCAGAAGTGTGTTTAGGGATTACAAAATATTAACTGTACCATCTCTATATATATTGGAGACTTTATATTTCATAAAGAAACATTCGACACATTTAAAATCCAATGAGCAGCTGTATGACTATAACACCAGAGGTAAGACAAATTACCAAAAAATTAAGTTGCAACACTTCCCAATACCAAAAGAGTGTCACAAACATGGGTGTTAAATTATATAATTGTCTGCCTAATAGATTAGAAACCTTGACTAGTGTTAATATATTTAAATATGAAGTAAAGCGGATACTCCTTGAAAACCCCTTTTATACTGTACATGAATTTTATAATTGGAAAGAGTCTTAGCGATCTGGTTTTATTTTATGAGGAAGAGTAGTTTGGTATGTTGTTTTGTATGAGTTGTGGTTTTTATGTACTTATCTTGTAGAATACATTTTTGTATATTTGTATGTGTCAATTGACTTACCCTAATATCATTGTGCGATTTTATGTTGTTATTAGGAATTATAGTTTTGGTGTTTGTCTTGTAAAATGCATTTTTAGCACATTTTCCTATATGTAAACTGACTTACCCAAATGTCACTATGTGATTCTAAGGGAATAAGTAAGAGAAAAGGAAAAAGGTACCTGAGGTAAACACAACACTCATTGTATCAGTTCCTATACTTCCAGTCTGCTGCCTGATGCTGAGACATACACACACTGCAAATAAAACTAGATGTGTAAGCACAACTATCAATTACGTTTAGTCCAGTGGAAATATGTCCTATTATTCATGTACTCTCATTGTGATGCTATATATATAGTCAAACCCTGTTAAGAAAATTTTGAAAATTCCAAGATAATCCTACTTCTTAAGCGAGAAATTTCTTAAAAGGTAATTTTAATGAAATGGGAGAACTTTGATGATTTTTTTATCCTGACTTCTTAGGCGGGAAATTTTATTAACTGGGTTTTTCTTAAGTGAGTTACACTGTATTTATATTTTTACAACATATCTGTCAACAACCGCACAATTTCACCAGCCGATATATAGCTCCAACATGTTACCATGGCATTATCCTTGCAAGATGAGAGATGTATTGCAAGATTTTTAGGACTAGTATTAATACCACATGTTAGTGGTTTGATGTTTTATATAACGATATAATGTGTTCCTCCCTGATGATGGTGATAACACCAAAGCATGTGGGAGGTGTAAAACAAAATAGACTGACAGATTATATACTATAATTGTGCATTTAGTTGGTTTTTAATTATAAAAAAAAATAGTTGTCAGACTATGAAGCAGTTAGGTAATTATGGGCCATTGCAGTCGTCTGTTCAATGTACACACATGATTTTTTGTTCTTCCAGTTGGTCTGTACATTTTCATTTATTTGGCGAGTGTGTGTCTCCTGGCAAATCAGTTTCTTTCTGTAGTTAAAACTGTGATTAATGCATATTCAAATTTTATTCACCCATGAACCTTTTTTTTCCTATCTTATAATCGCAAATCATTGTCATAGCCACAAAGAAGGGACAAGTGATTTTTACTTTCCTTTTGCAGATACGCAACATTTAGACATTCACTGTTCATGCCTTAACAGTTCTTGCCGTTTTAGAATTGATTTCTGAACACTTCATTCAATAACATACCAACATTTATGGGGGTGCCCCCTGATATAATTCTATTCCACACTTCATCATCCCATCCAGTGCCAACTCTAAAGATGTAAGAAACACTCACACACCTAGTATGAGTAATTAAATTTCAAATCCCATTCAGAAGTTAAGAATCACTTGAAAGTGTTAGTTAACCCTTTAAAGACGAAGCGTATATCTTTTATATAAGGACTCAGTGCGTACCGCGCTGTAAACACTCTCCACTTCGGTTATAAAAACCAATCTCTTAATATTTTATAAGGCAAAAGTTGCTGTTTGTTCTGAGATCCGTACAAAACACATAAACACAATGTGGGCACCACGTAGAATTTTTTAATGTTAAACCTGGTGGTACGTAAAGTTACCGCTAGGCTTTGAAAGGTTAATATCATCAAGTACATGATACAATTAGAGCAAAAGATGGAAGAGGCATATGAACACTTCCATAAAGAAATGAGTTATGAAATACATGGACATAAAATGAAGCTGAAAGTTAATAATAATTATGTCTCTAGTTTCCTTCATTGTGTTGTGAAAATGGTTTACTTTAATTGTCAAATAATTCCTTTCTTTCAGGAGTATATGTACTTTGAGACATCAAAGAGAAGCGGTATCATTTCTACTCTAACATGCAGGAGTTGCTGAAGATGACAAGCAGAAATTTATTCTTTCTCTTATTTATTTACTAAATATGTCAACATATTGTGCTACGGCATATTCAGATCTCACAAACAAATTGTAATTCCTTACTTAGTAGGTCCATGGCAGCAGCTGTAAGACTACTAGAGACGCGTTCAAGTGCAGTGGTTGAACCAGATCAGGCAGCCACAAATGCACAAGTTTTGAATTTTCAGAAAATTGTGATTGAGGATTATGTTCTTCTAGGATATGATACTGCATTACTGGGTAACTTGCTCAGTTATGCAGCATCATATCCCACAAGAACAGAACTTTAGGTCACAGACTTGTAAAAATAAGTGTTTGTTTTAAATCCAGTGACTGCATGGCTTTGTAAAACATTATTTTCACTATTTATGTAGAATATTTATGCAGGTAAAGACATGTGTTGTAATAGGTGTCTCTCAATGCATTTATAGTGCATCACATTTCTTATGGGATGTAGGATCACAGGAGACAAATGTTACAGTGAATAAAATGTAAAGTCAGTATAAAAAGAATCTAGCATGTTGCTCAGCCTTATCTGACCAAAACCCTGAGATGCACTGCAACACGATCAGTTACTTGCAGCTTGTGAGAGTTTTTATAGATGGGGCTGCATCTCATATGTGAATGGATTCAGAGTAAGAAAATTGAGTTTTTCTGTCATAATTTTTATAAGCTCACACAGATGTGTGAGAGTTTCAGTGTTGCTTTTGCAGTGGTGGTGACAAAAAAATTAGGGAGACATGCAGAAGAGCAGAAGTAAAAACAAAGGGATAGAGTGGTTGAACGTGACAGAAGCAAGACAGAATGTAAGCAGTATCAGAGAGAAGGAGCAATGTAAAAGTGAAAATCAGCCAACACTACAAGAAAGAGAAGGCATGGGA
Organism: Coptotermes formosanus; assembly: GCA_013340265.1. Classification (NCBI taxonomy): domain Eukaryota; kingdom Metazoa; phylum Arthropoda; class Insecta; order Blattodea; family Rhinotermitidae; genus Coptotermes; species Coptotermes formosanus. The sequence goes on from BLKM01001584.1 coordinate 240,790, forward strand.
CATACATATGTATCCAAGACCTGTATGCCCAGAAAACTGCTGCGCCCATTTGTTTGAGTATACAATTCTTCCATGACATGTTTCAGATTGACTATATAGTTGGTAACAGACGTGTCTATACAGAACGGTTATCCATTCTACAAGCTATATAAGCAAAGTCTGCAGCAAGAACAAAATTACAATCTCATGTCATTTTTATTTACATGCCAGGTGTTCAATTTTATATTTTAATGGTGTTCAAAATGAAACATCAAGACTAAGGTTCTACTCCGCAGTTACACAATTGAGGTACGTCTACTTAATTTCAAATTTTAGTATTTTGGTATCTTGGCCTGTAAGATTCACGAAGTAATATACAGAAGCGCATTGTCTTTCCCATAGTGATGTCTGTCCACGTGATGTAGATGAGTCATGCTGCTATATACCAAGTCATACATTGTACAGGCCAAGGTTAAAACATTGGAAGAAATCTTCCATTACACCATATCACTTGCTAAAAATCTTATTACACATTTTAAGCAGTGCCAACGGGGGGATGGAGGGAGGGAAAAGCTGGTAAAATTACCGGGACCTGGCGTTTGGGAAGGAGGCCCAGGGCCTGAATATGTTACATATGTTTTGATTCTTAGCCTGTCTGCCCAACTTTGGGAGCCTGAAAAAATTGTTTTGCTGTCAATGTATGATAATGATTACATGTAACAACCTGTGGCCCCATCTATGAATTCATGGCTTTCACTCACTTAGTGTAACTGATTGACGCATATTTTAATCTTCTTATATGTAATATTTTACATTCAGTATTTTTGACAATTCTTAACAATTCTTATTTTGTCTGTTATCATACTTAATATTAGGAGACCTGGTCTGGAAGTCTTCCTGTATGTGTTTGTATGGCCCCTGTTGATGGCGAATAGCCGAAAAATGACATATCTGTAATAAATAATATGTTTGTGTTGGTATCCCAATGTTAGTACTCTGTATTACGAAGTTGTGCTTTACCAAAGCAGTTTCGAATAACCTCCCGCTAAACAACGACACCCAAAGTATGACGTCATTTAGGCAATGGCATTGTGGGAAACATCGAGGTGTTTTGCGCTGAGTGGTATAATGGAAGGGGTTGTGTTCGCGCAGTGGAGAGCAGAGAGGCGTGTGGAGTAGATGATTTGTGACGTGTGGCACTGTATATGTATGTTACTTTACTTCTCTTGGTGTGTCACGCTTGCATCTTATGTATGTACTGTAACCACAGGTTACAGCACAGCAATGGACCAGTGATGAGGGCTGTTGAGGGACAGTCTCCACATTTACGATTACGATATACCATTTAAAGTACAGTGATTCAGTTATAGGTCTGTACAGCACAACAGAAACACCAGATGCCATAACATGTGCAGTGACTTGTGTGCCCTAACGAATTATCCGATTTTACCGTCATTTGATAATAAGTACATGAAAGTGTTGATATGGTTACTCATCACATGACCAATCATGGCGAAGGTGGTCACGTGGTGTGAGTCGTCGTGGCGCTTCAGGCCGTGTTTCAGGCTTGTAGTCGCTTGTGGAGGTAGATGGTGGTAGGTTGGTCGGTATCATTCAAAAAAGGAAGTGGATTTTCCACATATTTGGCCCCTACAGTGCAGTTATTGTAACATATGTAGGAAAAAATAGATCAGGATTCGAAATGACTATAATAGTTTTTCTAATAGATACGTCTGCATCCATGAATCAGAGAGCATATCTAGGTGGACGTCCAACATTGCTCGATGTTGCTAAGGGAGCCGTTGAAACGTTCGTGAAGGTATGTGAAGATATTCTGCGGCGAATTACGTTAGCGAAGTCGTTTTGTGGCGTATTCTCGTACGAAATACAGCAAACCGTGTTATTTTATTTATTTCATAGGTTCGCCAAAGATCCCCCGAAAGTAGAGGCGATAGATACATGTTACTAACTTTCGAAGATCCGCCCGCTAACATTAAGGTAAGTGAAAATTGGTAGTGACAAACTTGACTGGTGCACCTAGTCTGTTTATTTTGGCTCGAACTTCTTTAAATGTTTTACAATTTTAGTTCCTGTTGATGCGGATCGTGCTGTCTGGGACAGGCTTTAGTAATACGTGAAATGTATGCGTATACTTAATACACATTTTTCCGCATGAAACAACTCGTCCGTTACTGTACCTACGGTAGCTTACTCGCAGTGATTTGATTCGAATTGAATTTTATTGTCATCCATATTGCTACATGTGTAACACTTAGACAACTCAATTAAAACGTAAAATAATAAACAGATTCACAGTCATAGTACAAGCATTACATAAATCCCAGTCAACAACATTATAAACTTCCTGTTCTACTATACAGATGTAATCATATGCCCAAATCATGTACACTAGTTACAAAATAGTAATTGTTACTAACAATAGAATATAACCTAGAATATAACCTATTTTACTATATTTATTTATTAATTATTAATTCCATAACCTTGATCAGATTTAAAAAAGCTTGGTAAAAAACGCACAACACTTGTGTGCAAACTAACAATGTACCAGCCATTCCAAAACAGAGGTGCTCAATTTGAAATGGTGTAGTCTGTTGAACCATATTTTTGTTACTGAAAGGAATGGCATATAATCAGTACACATAAAGTTGAAAGAACCTTAATGATGATGTACAGCTTGGTAAGCAAAGTAGGCAGCATTGGGTGCAGGACAGTTTTTAAGCCACAGATTTTTATGAATTACATTAAATTAATGACATTTAAATGTGAGATGGAAATACTAAGTTTTAAATGTCTGCTGTCATTTCATTTGAATTTATAACAGTTATTGTTAAAGTAATATTTATAGTGCAGTGATCCATTTATGTCAAATTTCTATAATTTGAGTTATATCTGTGGCCAGTGGATTTGTATTTTTTGGGCCACAAAAGACTTTTAATGGGAACATTAAATAACTTGGGAGCTGGGATGGCATAGTTGTAGTGACTAGACTAAGGGCTGGATGGTCTGGGGTTCTGATCCTGGCAGGGCCAAGAGTTTTTTGTACTCTTCAAATGTCCATACCGTGTGTGGTGAAACCAAGTTCAAGCAGTGATGCTGTAACATGAACATGAAGTGAGATCAAAATTTTTTAATTTTCCTTTGAAGTAATCTCCCTTGATTGCATTGCACTGTTTACATTTTTGTAAAAGTTGCACAGAACAGTCATTGGAGGCATTCAAAGGAACCAGGTATAATCTGAGAGTTATGTATCTGTGAAGTCCTTATTGTCCTGACATTTTTTCCTTTGAGAGCAGTTTTCACCTCGGGGGAATAAAAAAGTTTGTTGGTGCGCAATCACATGAATAAGGTAGGTGGGTGATCTCCATGCCATGATTCACTAGGAAGTGCTTCACCAGCATTGCAGAAGAAGCTTATCTGTGATAGTGACTGGAACAGATTTCTTGCAGATTTTCTTCTTTCCCAGTTCTTCATGAAGAATAAGACAAATCATCTGCCAGTTAATGTACATTTGGCCATTCATTGAATAGTCTCAGGTCATCACTTTATGACTTCTTGTACTGTTTATGGATTTGGAGCAGTTGATGGCTTTCCACTCCTGGGGGTTGTCTTCAAGATCTTCATTTCCCTCTCGGCGTCTTTAAACCATTCAGAGACATGCAAGATAGAGCTTTAGTTTCATAAACAGTTTTGAGTGTTTCATATATTTCTGTAGTTGTTTTTGCAGGTTTGAATCAGAACTTGATATCTGGTCACACTGCTCCATGTCAACAAGGAAAGGCAGAACTTACATGAGGGGCTGTAACATATGAACTGATTGAGCAGGAACTTTGTTTTTACTAATCCCTGGTGGGCATAATATGATTTAACAAAAACCAGCTGGAGTTGATTCATCTGCTAAGCCATACTTGTGTGATAGTATCAGTCTTGGAAGTATGTGATGGTGGTGGTGGTGGTGGTGGTGGTGGTGGTGGTGGTGGTGGTGGTGTTGGTGGTTGTAGACAAGAGAAGTATTTGAAAAATGACGAGTGTGAAGGGAAGCTCTCTTCCCGAGATTTTTTTAAAAATTTCATATTCTTCCCCTTGTCAGAGAATTCCTGTTTGCGTTAATGTCATTCATTGTAGCCAGCATGCGCAGCATTAGCACAAGACATATTCATAATCACCATGTGTCAAATGCTAACCTCACTAATTATCAGAAAAGTGTACTATGTAGGAACCAAGTTATTGATCACCCCTCCACCTAACTTAAAGATTTTGAACCACTGTATAAAAGTATTTAAGGCAGCACTGAAAGATGGTCTCATAGTCTACTTCTGTTCTGCAGATGAATTGTCTTCAACTTGAAGCTCGTAAGTAATGTGCATAATATAGGGGCTTTTTTGATGTACATACTTTGCTGTGTTTTCTGACTTTTATTTTGGATCTGTATAATATAGTAGTATTAACACAGTGACTAGAAATAGTTGCACCAACTACATGTTTGTAATTGTAATAATATTGTTTTCATACTGCAGTATATGCCAGTTCCTTGGCTTTGTACTGTGAAGGATTCAACTTGTATGTATGTTAATGACACTATGAGAGGAACATAAATTACAGAGTTGCATAACATGTAATGCCAGCCATTCCATGTTTATTTCAGTATGTAAGTTCAGTTGGTTCCATTATCATTGTGTTTGTGATGTTTGTCATTTGTGTTCCTTCCCCCTCCAAGTTATACACCATCATTTAAATTGGTATGCTGTGATTTTGTGCAGAAAATAATAGAGAAAGCTGAACCAGAAAGTACTACAGAAGGTAAAAGCATTTGACCAGTTGCTTTGCCAGGACCTAAAGATGTGCTACTTACAGAGCTTTGGTTGCTGTTTGCTGTTTGAACAACTTCTGGACAGCCGTTTCCACATTACTGTTGTGCGTGGAGTTTCTGCCACCAAGATTGTGTTTCTTTGGACAAACAAATATGAATTGCTTGTTCTAAGTCCAGGCTGTGAGGAATGCATTAAAACTTCCACAAGTGTCTCTAGTCAGCATATTATCTCTCTCTAGGTTACTAAGTGTTCAGATAGCATTTCTGTGTATACCATTTTTGGGGCAGGAATGAGTCCCCTGTTTACCTGTTGTGTGCACCCACTCCAAAACAGGAACCAGTCATGAGGAGTACTAAAGCCAAGCTGGGAACATCCATGAGAATCTACATTATCACCCTATATGTATTTGTGTTTGTGTCTTCATGTGTCTGGACAAACCACTGCTTCATTATGTTCCACAGTGGTATTTGATTTAAGTTGTGTGGCATGTCATTGACATTGTGTGGGTAAGTTTTTCGTACCATTTTCAAGCAGCTGTACACAGTAAGCATGTCTGGCCATACACAGATGTTGTTTCCTCAGGAACACTGTCCTTGGCTGTGTTAAAACAATCATGTTGTTCATGCACACATTTAGATGGTCCATTGACTGCAAACACAAGTGTGATGTTAAGCGTTGCTGGTGCTGCCACCTAGTAGTGAAAAATATTGTTTTCTTTTTATTGCATGAGGTACATGTGTGAAAGTTACAGACTTGCCAGTGTAGTGGGCTAAATGACAGAAGCAACATTGAATGGACAAAAGGTTTACATATGTGTTTAATGTTCTAGGCTGGTTGGAAAGAAAATTTAGCTACATTCATGAATGAGCTAAAAAATCTGCAGTGCATTGGAATGACAACAATGGGTGCGGCTCTGAAGCATGCATTTGATGTCCTCAATATCAATCGAATGCAGACTGGCATTGACACTTATGGTCAGGGTCGCTGCCCCTACTTCCTTGAGCCATCTGTCATTGTTGTCATCACGGATGGCGGGAAACTTTCAAGCAGTGCTGGTGTTCAGGAGGATGTGAGTTAATTATATGTCAGTCACCTGTCACCATAGTGGCAAGACCTAATTTATGAAACCGTAGAACTGTTCTGTTATTATTTCTGAAATTGACTTGTCTGATGAGCTGTATGATGTCCAGAATGCTGATTAATACTGTATCTGTTGTCATTCACAAAATACGGACCTGAACTTTAATTTTGATCCATAAATTTCAAGAACAAATAAGCTGATTTCTAACCCAGTCACTATATGTATATACATAAGTGTAAGCCACCATGGTGCTAGCTGGAGCGCTGTCAGTGTCTGCTTTATTTTGTTTGTGTTTGTTAGTCCAGGCCCACAAATTCAAAGTTTATCACTGTTCTTTCAGTGATTATACGTTTACAAGAAATGGGTTGTCTCTTGCCTAACCAGCCAATAATGGATATTTTTATTTATTTGTTTACTTACTTACTTACTTACTTACTTACTTACTTACTTACTTACTTACTTACTTACTTACTTACTTACGTACTTACTTACTTACTTACTTACTTACTGGGTACTCTCTAACAAGTACTTTTATAGCTGTGCAGTGCTAAGTTATATGTACTCAGTACCCTGCATTACATTATTCCAACAGCTGTCTGCTTTTGTATCACTTTCCCCATAGGATCAGTAATCCAGTTTCACATTGACCTCCAAATTGTGTCGGTTTTCTCTGTGGAGTGGCAGTGCATGCACACAACATGTTGCTAGTCTGTTGGTGGATGCATTTTAGTAGATGGCTAGTAAATATGAATTGAATCTCTGAAACTCTGTCTACTTTGTTGCCACATGGAAATTAAACCTGGATTTGAGCACTTGTTTGATCTATGGCATGGTCACAGTATATTCTTTTCTTCAGTATTTCTGTACATAAAATGCTGCTTTTAGGAATCTAGGAACTTACGTATGAGGACTCATAATGTGATGTTTTTTAGATATGTCTATTATGGCTTCCCTCCCTTCATCGTACTTTTGTTGTCTTGGTTGCATAGAAGTTCCCACTACATTCTTGTTCTTCCAGTTTCCAAGTCTGAAATCGCATCCATGTTTTTCCTGGCCATAACACAGCCTTGTGTTTTTCTGTCCTAGTCTGTACCTGATAAAATGTAAGGTCATATTTAAGAGTAGGTGAAGGAAAAGGGCACATGGGCCCAATGCGGTATATGACAGAATAACCCCCAGATATAAATTGTTTTTGAGAAGATATATAGTGAGGAAGGAAATCCCAGATGCAGTCACATGTCATCTCTGTAGGCCCTCCCATGTAATTTTGTAGTTTTACTGTGGTATATGGCTGTTCCTTTATTGACTATCCAGTACCTGCAAAGGTTATATTTTATCAGGTAGGGACTGGAAATAACACAGGATATGATGTAGCAAGGAAGTAAGTAAAATGGATTTCAGGCTCGGATATGTTCAAAGGTAAGTTGTGTCACCTTTTCGAGCATTTGCTTGCGCATAGACAAATAATAAATGGCCAACCTTCCAGTAAACTGTAGTTGCAAGAACAGAGTTAACTTCCATTCTTAAATGCCTGAGTATGAATAAGCTGTTTGAAGTATTGGGTTGGGAAATCATGTCGTGGTTTTGAATATAGCACTGCAGAGGTTTTATGCTGTAAGGAAAGTTGGCTCATCTTTAGTCCTAGATAAGTAAAGAAAAATTTAAAATCAAAGGTGATGGTTGAAACATTTAAAGCGCTTCACCACCTTACTATTGACATGCAGTATGCAATGTTAGTGCAACATGTACATACATCAATTACTTCAAACCTAATTACTTCAAACCTGGTGCTTCTCTCGTAGACCACAATGCAGCACTAGGGTTGGAGCTCCACACCTGTGGCCATAAATTACCGTACTCAAGTTTGTCAGTATATATATATATATATGTGTCCAGCCCATGTTTTACACCTTAGTTGCATTCCTGAAAAAAGGGCATACATAAAAAATGATATTCCAGTCAGAAATAAGGGGTTAGAATAATAGAATGCTGCCAGCCACAGGGGTTTACACAAAAATTGAGAGAGTGCAAATTAAGAAGTGGTGTAAATTAGCAAGGGGGTATTAAAGCAAAGAGGCATAAAATGGATGTAAAATGAGGGCTGGGTGTTTGTTTACAGTTGTGGCAAACAGTGCTTCAAGAATTCTGTACACCTGGTTGCTATGATGGGTTTTTTAAATTATGTTATTGGGCCTACATTTTACTCATACGGTGACTATTACATGTAAATACTCTTTTAAATACTCAGTATGCTAAATGCCGATGTTACTCCAACCTCTTAAACAAACTTAGAAGCACTGACTTCAGACAAGGGTTATTGTGGCAAAGTTATGAAGATGATCACTTGAAAACTGTTCTTTAAAGAAAGTCACCTGTTACATTGAAATGTGTTTCAGTGCAGGACATTTTATTTATATTGTGGAGGAAGTTGTATTTCTAACAATTCCAGGCTTCCAGAGCTTAGAGAATTCCCATGTTTAATGGTTGTTCTTGTACCATGGCATATGTCATAGGATGCAAGCATGTTAATTTTAACTTAACCTTGCTTGGCTTACACAGTGGAGGTTACTTGATATCTGTTGTCTCTATGGAGATTATCACAAGTGCTGTATCCCAATTTTGTTTGTACGTATCTGTATGATAAAATACTTGAATTGCAGGTTTGTTATTTGAAATAACTCAGCTTTTTAAATGCCATTTAGGATTTCATTGTTGTGAGGAGCTGATGTAATGGCGAAGTATTTGCATTTTAAAGAGTTTGCACTTTATTATAACACCAGCATAATTTGAGGTGATCAATATTGATTGACTCTGTTTTAAATTGACATTTTTCTCTATGACGTGTTATAAAAAGCTTTCCATCGAATATGCTGTCCAGAATAAAAGAGTGCACGCATAATGTTTGACCTTTGTATTATCTTTGGTTTGATCATATCACAGTTTTTAATTTAAGAGACAAGAAGAAACCCAAGTCATAAATTAGCCCTTTGCCGTGCACTGCCTAATCTGAGAGGTCCGTTATGTGTAAACTTCTTGAAGTATACCATGGTGTATTGAGTTTGAAAGAGTACCGTGTTGTCATATGGGCACCTTCTTTCATTAGAGGCACTCGTATGAAGTCAGATTTTGTTTGATTTGTGGTCATACTTTATTACAAATTAAAAAAGTAGGTGGCATTTCTTCTGTAATGTGAAGTGATAGTGTAAGCAGTTTGTACTCTTATTTCAGACAAAAGCTTTAAATGTGTGCCAGTAATAATATATTACCTGTTTTGGTTATCAGATTTGTGCTTGCTAAATGTAGTGTGTTTCCCTGTTGTGCACAGTCACCTGTCAACACATGATCCACATGGTATGACCTAAGAGTTGACAGTGTTAATTTTTCTGCTCCATTGTGGTGAAAGGATGTTTGTGTTGAAAGGATGACTGTTGCTGCTTTTGTGAAGCATACAAGTGATCAGATCCTTAGAACCAGTATTTTGCTCTGAACTGTAACTCTGTCTTTAGAAGAGTATTATTTGACAGGCTGTTTTTTACAAGTATGATCTGCTGTGCCGTCCATTGCAAAACGTATTTTAATTTCTTTGTATGATATTAAGTGCGGCAAAGGGTTAAATGAAAGAAAACTGGCAGGGAGAAGTATAACATCTGACAGTGTTACGGGCACCATAACCACATTGCCACAGGAACTGGAAAGCTGTGGGTGTTTTTGCCTCGCAGACAGCATTATTAATGTGCAAGAATACACTGACTAGAAATGTTATGTTCCAGTGGTGAAAGACTTTCTCATAATTGCAATAGTCAGTCACTGACCTAGAGCGTGAGACTGGCTGGCTTCACAGCAGGCTTGGCTGGAGGCTAATTAGAGTTCCTACCTGGCTGTATAGCTGGCTGGTGAGTCTAGCCTGGACCCTTAACCTATGTACTAAGTTTATCCACCTTCTGATAGGTGGTTTGACTAAATAGGATGTTCAAGTACCCTATCTTTTTTGGAAAGATAGAGTCATTACAGAACATAATAATGCTCTGAAGTCTGTTGTGATGAAGGTTAATGTGGAAGAATGGATTCCAGGGTCCACTGGTAAAGAATCTCCCTGAATGTACATGTCAGTTGTTTGAGTGAGGAGAGCAGAGACAAGTGGAAATCGATTTAATCATTTTGAGGTATCTTGGAAAAAAGGTGAAATTGTCATTGGATATGGTCATTGTTGCAAGATCATAGCAGTTTAGTTTGACAGTTTTGAAGCTGATTACACTTAGCATAGTTTGTGCTTCAAAAGTGAAATTTCTGACAACCCTGATTGGTTTTGTGATAATGGGATCAGTCTAACTGAATTGGTGAAGGTTTTTGGAGTCTTGAAACCAGGTGCTGATTTTGATATAAGGGTCTACATACTCGACTTTTTGGACGTCAGTAATGGGTTTATTTTATAGGAACACACAATTTTGGAAACATGTTGTGTTTGGTTTATGAAGAACCGGATCCAAAAGCTGGGAACAGGAGTATTTACTTTAGGAAGTACAAGTCAGTATATGGTGTATGCAGTTTGGAGTGAGTGTGTGTCTTTGTATAAGAGCAGTGAGATTGTTACAGGTCATGAGTTTGGATAGTAGTGTTGTCATATGGGATGGATTAGTTGGTGACTGGAGAGTTGGACGTGTGCTCTATGTGAACAGTGCAAGTAACAAATTAACTTTGTTCCAATCTCTGTTCATGTTGCACATTACAACTGTTCATAGTTTGCTATCACAAAAGGAGACCATGAAACAGATCGGTGTTTTAATACAGGAATAAGAAAAGTGACAGTGCAAGGTGTTGTCCAGTGGAATATGCACATTTTCAAAATGTGTTCTTTGTCATTTTGCATACCCTATTGGCCTTGACAGTCACTGCAAACACAAGTCAGTTGTTGCCAAGCTGCTCATATTGCATGGAGTCGAAATTATTTTTCCTGGTACTTTGTTAAATATTCACCATACAGAACTGATACCCATACATGGATGCTCACAGGTGATGGTATTGCAACAGTTAGGAAGAACTGCCACAGACATTTGGACATGAGTCTCATTGATGAACAAGGTGGCATATCCCATTTGCAAGGAAATCCTTCAGCTGCTGCCTAAAATACTGTACCACGGCCTTCTGAACATTGCTGCCTGACGTGAATTTCAGGGCTTGCTATAATGGTCTAAAGGTGTGAAAATCACATGGTGGTAAGTCTAGGCTGTGTGTAGCATGTTTGAGCAGCTTCAGTCATGTGCATTAAGCTGGCCTTGAACTCTGTGAGTAAACTCACTGAAGGCATCATCCTGCTGCATGACTGTGTTGCCATATGGTTTGTGTAGTTCAGGATCAACTGAATATTGTTCTGTGGTAAGTGCTCAAACGTGCTGCAGACAGCCCAGAATTATCACCACAAGATTTTTACATATTTGGACAATTAAAAAAAGTGCCCATGTTCATGTTGGACAGCGATATGCAGGGGACTGTGGTACAGTATTTGAGGCAGCAAATGAATTTTGTGCAGATGGGTGTGACATCATCCACATCAGTGGTACTCTGTCTAAATGCTGGGGTGACTTTTACTGACTTGAATGTTTGAACCTCATTGGGTTTCAGTTGTATAAGGGTTGTTTGATGAATAAGTGGACTGTTCACACCACGCAGCATGATGACCAGTTTATTCAGCATGTGCCCCATGGTTGTTGAGATAGGCATCCCACAGTTTCACAAGTCCATCTATACCACATCTGTGGAAGTCCTGTGACTGTCAGTGAAGCCACAGTGTGATTGCTTCCTGTACATCTGCGTCCGTTGCAAAGGGCTGGCCTTTGTTTCCCTTTTTTATTGGCCTGAACACATGTTAGTCACAGGGAGACAAGTCTGGACTGTAAGGGGGATGTGGAAGAACTTCCAATCGGAACTGTTGCAGCTTCTCGTGAGTGACTTTTACAGAGTGGGACATGGCATTGGGATTGAGGAGAATGATTCCATGCAATAACATGCCAGATCCCTTAGTTTTTATTGTGCTCCTCAAGCGCTCCAAGGTTTCACCATAGCGCTCAGCATTGACAGCAATGCTCTTGGGTAACCAGTCTATCAACAGAGGTCCGTGATGATCGAAGAACGCTGTCAGCATAACCTTACCAGCGCTGAGTATGGCACGACTCTTTCGGTTGGGGAGATGACACATATTTCCACTGCTGACTCATGCGTTCAGTCTCCAGATTGTAGTGCAAGCACCAGGACTTGTCCCTTGTGACAATATGATCCAAAAACTCTTCTCCCTTTCTTTCACACCACAGAAGATGTTCCAAGCAGATACCCGTGTGGGTCACCTTCTGTTCATTGTTTAAACTTCTTAGCACCCGTACGACAGAAACCTTCCAATACCCCAGAACTTGCGTGACAATGCGATGCACATGTTCCATGCTGATGCCAGGGTGTTCACTGATATGCCGAAGCATTACACGACAATCACACTGCACCATTTTATCCTCTTTGGCGTGTGTGTCTGTGTCTGTAACATGGAGTGGACAACCAGGGCATGCCAGGTCCTCAGTGCTGCTTCTGCCCTCTTTGAACCTCTTGCACCAGTCAAACACTGCTGTACGCTGCAAGCATTCATTGCCATACACATGCTTCAATCAAGAATGAATGTCTGCCGGTGTTGCACCATCTGCACACAGAAACTGGATAACGCAGCGTTGTGCGTGCCTGGACGGATCCATGACTGTCCTCCAATGAGTAACACGCTGGTGTGCAGTGATCACACAGAGCAGCCTGCTTATGGTGTATGCCTGTTGTGGTCAATAGTGACCTCTGTCACATGGCACAGGAATGAATAATATTACGTTACACATAACCCAACAATACATGTTGTCCACTTATTTATTGAGCAACCCTTATACATGCTCCTGTATATATTTTAATAAAAGTTGTAGATCCTGAGGAGGTGGGGTTCGATTTGAGTGTCCATGCATTGGAGTTAGCTGGAACTTAGAACAAAACAAAAATTAGTTCTTCCAAGATCTTGAATGTAACTCTAGTTCGTTGATGTCTGTTTAATAGTTTTAGAGTTGAAATATTGATGTGACTTAACCTATATGCATTAATGTCTTGTGATTTTGCATTATTTTACAGTTTTTAAGAAAAATGTAATGGCTGTTTTTCATACGAACCTTAAAAAAATAAGCACCACTTAGTGAATGCTGAGAGAACTTGGGGTTTAGAGGCTGTGTATTGTGTTAGAATATGACCTGTTATTAGTCAGTAAAAGATTTGTTGTTCAAATAATGTAATTATTTCAAATTGTGTAGGAAGTTATATATGTGTTCCTATGTATTGCATACAAACAAAAACAAAAACTGAAAACTGTATGTTACAGCTTTTGCACTGCCATTTTTATGGTCATTGTAGGTGATTTAGTTAACATCAGCTTGCTTCATACTTCATGTTACCTGCAATATATGAAAATCTGTTTTGCTGTGACTTTGGCGATGACATAAGAAAAAAAGGAATGGCATGGCAGTAAACTGCATTAAAATTAAATGGCTGGTGATGACCATTTGGAAGATGATAATGAAGGCCTGAAAAAGTTGATAGAGTGGGTCATAATGGGGGATTAAAGGCTGTTTTTGCCACGCTTGCTTATGTTGAACAGCAGAAGATGGCAGCTGCTACAGAAGTACTACTACTGTTCAGGCACTGGTGTCACCTTGCCACAAAGAAAAAAGGAAGTGACTCAGAAGCAAATACCCACTACTCATTTCTTCAAAAAACAAACTCTCATTTATAAATTTACATTATATTAAATATTGTTTTTGCAAGATACTGTTATTTGACACATTGTATTTTCTCAGCTGTTATCCAATTGTCCTTCAGTCATGTTAGGTTGGATAATCAGGACTGTACTGTATAACAACACAAAATTGCTTCAAGGCCAGTGAGGTGTTCAGAATCATGAAGAATAATTGGTAACATGTACAAGATCAACACAACACTGGTATAGAAGTCAGTTGGTTAAAAACTTAACTACCTCATGTTTCTACCGCTGGGCGTTGGGACGTCGAGTTTGTCCCATGTCTGCATGCTGTATGATTATGTGTTTTAAAATGTCTGGTATAATACAGATATTGTTAGTGGTGTGTGTATGATTGCTGAAGAATGCTTTTGAAAAATGAGGTTACTGTAGTTTGGAAAACATTTTTCCGCTTTTCCAGACAGTAACTACAAGAAACGGGTACAGGGGTTCTTTGTTGGAAATTTGAGGTAGTGATGTCATTCATTAGGATCAGTATGTATTGAAGCTATCCTGGTATTAGGCACATTTAATACTGTCTTTTAAGTTTGTATGTGTGGGATATTTGGAGAGAAAGCATCAGCAGTGGTGCAAGGAAATTATTGGCATCTTGAATGTAAGAGAGGAAAGCTATAACTTGAAATGGCAATGTGAGAATGGAATTGAAATATTGTACTCCAGAAACCTTTTTACTTGCAACATAAAATGAGCATTATTATGAATAGACTTCACCAAACTTTGTGGTATTGTGTTCCAGTTTAATTTACCAATGCATTCACCGATACCTGGTTCAGAACTTACACGTGAACCATTCCGTTGGGACCAGCGACTTTTTTCACTTGTTCTGCGGTTGTCTGGCACACCTGCATTAGACCGTGATATTGGTTTGGTACCAAATGATAGCTCTCCTATTGATGCAATGTGTGAAGTCACTGGAGGTAATACAGCAATAATTCTTGTAATTTAGACACTATGAAGATTGAACTGTTTCCTTAAGGATGTAGTTTAGTGGTGTAATGTAGCTGTTCCTGTTTCTTAGTGCTTGTGGTAAGGAAGTATGGTGACCTGATGTAATTTATTTTAGGTGTTTGTCTGAGGAACACCATGTAAAGAGTGGCATGTAATAAGTTACCATACTTCACTTTTGTGTGCATTTCCCAGGAACTACCAGAAGAGTTCCAAAAAAGTGCAATTTCTTCCATAACTTTGCATATTCTCAGTTACTCGAAAGTACCTCAGGTTTGAATCCAAGAGTCTCCATTTAAATACTTCTACTTCGCTATGATTTCATAACCAGGCCTCACTGCTGTTAACAGAGCTTATTGTCACGGTTGTAGTGCAAAGTTCAAACACATGTAAGTTTCAGGGTAGGTCACCATTATAATAAAGAAATAAGAATGTGGGACTAAAGGGGCTTGCCAGGTCCTGGCTAGCATAAATTGGGTTATGAGATCTTGCAGAGGGAAGCAGGTGTGCAGGTCAATAGTGGTGATAAATAAAACACAGCATGTAGAGGATATAGCATGAGTTCTTGTGCTGCAGTGACTTTGGTAAGTATTCTGCAGTTTGTCAGTTTACAGCATGATGTGCACAAATTCTTATATGATCTTGTGATGGAAAATTGAAAATAAATTTTTTATGTATCTAAATTTTAGTTGTTAAATTTTGGTTCAGTTATGAAATTTCCTTCATGTATAATCACTTGGTGAATGTAGGTGAGGTTTTGGAAATTGATAAATGAGGTCTGGAGCAACACAGATTCATGTCCATCCTGTCAAAGACTTGAGTTGCCAGTGAAGTAATGGTGGCATGGCAAGTTTTAGTATCACTTTTGTGCAGTGATGCTTATCATTTTCATATAATAATGGTATGTGGTTTGTTTATTAAGAGTGTGACATACCCGCTTCTTAATCAAACATCCAGTTTTAGTATGTGTCACTGCCTTCCTGTTGGCCGATCAGAAGTGAACTAGCAAGGGTCATGGTGGATGACACTGACGTTGAGACACTGACACATGCAAGATGATCAAAAGCTGCATATTTGTAGCATTATCATTGGCTGTCATTTTTAATTTGGAACTAACCATCCATGACTGTGCCAGCTGTTTTCTTTTATACAATAATAAACTAAACTTTGGCAGCCATAAGAACAGGAATGAAATGATAGAGAGGTACACCCCTTTCTTTCATTCTCATTTTATGGTTGCCATGCGTTTTTAAGCTACCCTGTCCAAGACACAAGCAGAATCACCAAAACTGGTGTGTGGCATTATATCTTCATCTTAAGGAAGTCAGGCTGTGGGACATTATCTACAGACTTGTCTAGCCATGAGTTGTGTTTCGTTTAAAGCTTATGTGGAAGCAGAATTATCATATGATGACGGGAGTTGTATTAAAAGACATGAAGTGAACCAGAATGAAGGTTTTCTTCCTGTACCATCAAACTATGTGTAGTACAACAGTATGGTTCTTATATGTTAACCTCCATTTTCAAATCTTTTTGGAGCTGTGAAGTGGCTGCTTGAATTTGGGCTATTCAGTATATTTTAAAGTGTACATTTGTGCAACTGCAGTACTTTTTAATGCTCGGAATGTCGAGTCTTCATATTCGTGCATCAGGCTCGACTTTTGAAACAATGTCTTGTAGTAACAGAAGTACCGTGTACTTCTGTAATTAAAATACTCTTGTAAAGTGCAGGTTTGTGTCATGTTGAGTTGTGTCAAAAGAAGAAAAGTATTTTTAACTTCGCATGGTGGGTAAATTATGTATCTTCTGAACACTTCATTTTTTAATAAAGTGTGTGTGTGTGTGTTTTAAATATTACATTGTTGGATAGATGTACTGTAAATTAATTCTGTGCAAGATTTTGAAGTTCTCACAACAGTGCTGATGAGGATTCAAGTCTCCTGGGATGTGATGCCATGTTGATGAGTACCCAGTAATTGTTAGCAACAGGCATGGCATTGTGTCTTGAGTTAATTCTGTTGCTGTGTCTGCAGGGAGATCATATTGCATCACATCACATCGTATGTTGATGCAGTGTATAGACAGTTTGGTACAGAAAGTTCAGAGTGGAGTAGTGATCAACTTTGAAAAAATTGGGCCAGATCCACTGCCAGTTACATCTGAAGGTAAAAAGCATTTTTAAAACTGTGTGTTGTTATATTCTGTTCCTTCATATATTAGTACTGTATAGCCCATTGACATGTAAAATTGTAAATCAAACAATATGCATCTCTTAGCTATGGTTTCCACAGATAACCCACCTGTTGCTTTACTTCTCTACATTGCAGCCTTTGAAGGGTAATTGTCAATCACAGTTTTACTGAATATGAACTTTGTTACCTGTAAATGTTACCTTGAAAAGATTTTGAAAGACTGCTGAATTGTGGAAACAGTGGCGCTACCTAGAGATAAGTTTCTGTTGGCAGTTTGAGGCTGTTAAAGCAGAACATATCTTCTGCCAAAATTGTAATTGACGATACTCATTGCTGAAGATCTCAGAACTGTAGCTCATAACCACATGCTTTTATCCACGGTTTTATGAGATACTGAATTCCCAGTATATTCTTATATGCAGGAGGAAAATCTGATTCAGATGTGACCATTGTTGAGAATGATTTGGAGAGTAAAGGAAATAATGATAAAGAAAGGGATAAGGATTCCATTCCATTATCTGAAGAAGACAGCAATAGCAAGAGTAATGGGGTAGGTATGACTACAATTACCGCTCTGACTCAGTCATCACAGCTGCAACACGACTGGGGCAGCTCTGGTTTTATAGTGATGTAAAGTTAGACTTGCTTTTGTACGAACTTCAGGTTTTGTGTGTACCCCAAACTACTTTAGATTTGGATTTTGATTTCAAGGCTGCTGTTTTCACTATGATTACTTTTAAATGTTTCACAAATTTGCATGGCCTTTATAAGGAGTCATTAAGCTGCATAGTGCAGGGTGCAAAGAACTGTACCATAAGTGCATGACCCACAGAATGGGGACAAGGTGGGATGTACGAGACTTATCTTATGCATTACGTTTCTTGTGACAGTTATATAAGAAAATTGTAACAGATAATTATGTGTATGGCCTTGAAGGTATGATTTTGAATATGCAATGGTGTAGAATTGTGATGTTGCAGTATTCTGAGTTACGTGATGTTGATTCAAAACTTTCGTTCTACTGATACAGTATTGAAGAATTCGTATATCTGATAGCTCAGAATGTTATGCATCTCACGTAGAGAAGAAGTTCAGTGTTGACTGCAGTCAGAGATTTTGTTTTGTTGTGAAATACGAATTAATGTGTAGCAAATGCATCAGTAGTAGCAGCAGCAGCAGCAGTAGGCTTTTTGGTTGTAATGATAGGTGTGTTTTACCTCTGTAATAGGCACGTCTGGGTAATGGTGTGCCAGGCAATAACACCATCAGTTCATTGGTATTGAGTAGCAGTACAGCGTGGCACACCTGTAGACGCCTCATCTATGTGCCCCGCTCAGCACAGAAGGGTTTTGCTGTCGGATTCTGGCCTATTCCTGAGTCATTCTGGCCTGATCTTAATTCTTCTTCTTTAGTAAGTGATACTGATATATTTGTTGGGCAGGTTTTGATTGCTTTAACATTTGTTTAAGGACCAGTTAGCTGATTGTCAGTCGTGTCTGTATCTTCCAGACATTTGTTAAGAAAACTGCTTTTCACAGAAGTAAATTGTATCTCCTGAAGTGGCACTCCAACCCTTTGGTGCCACAGTTGAATTCCCAGTGTACTGTACAGAAGACTGGAGTTTAAATGGCCTCCAATACTTTGCATGTCATTTGTGATGACTTTATGTGACTCAGTTTTCTCAGTGTCACACTGTGTGTGTTGACACAGGTCAACATTCGGTGCCAAGGAGTTAAAAGATGGGTGTGAAGGAACATCCATGTAACGTGCTGTTTACATTTGCAGTACAGAATCACCATGTATCTGTGTGAAATGATCTCTGTGTTTGCTATGTAATACATGTTTTGTAAACAGGGTTGTTTGCTAATAATGAATGCTTTGCGCCAGTATTGCTAATACTGCCATTCCATTAATAACAAACAGTTATGAGCATTTCTGTTGACACTATCTTCTTCGCTGTTGATTTCAGCCTCCCCGTTCAGCACATCCTAATGTCAAATTCACATGTACAAGTCAGGAACCAATGGTCATTGAGAATCTGCCTTTTGACAAGTATGAGTTGGAACCAAGTCCACTTACTCAGTTTATCCTGGCTCGTAAGCAGCCCACAGTGTGTTGGCAGGTAACCAATAAAAATAATGTATTAGTAGTTAAAATTTTTCATATTTTGTAGTTACAAGTTAACTTCAGCATTCCTGAACCACTGGTCTGAAAATTCTGGCTAGCATTGTATTACATATGTGTTACCACAGGTGGAAGAATTGCTGTTTACTGCATATAGCTTCTTACATTTTTCCTCTGTTCCTGTTTATATCATACAGTGTGACTGCTTCACTTATCAAAAATGTGGTGACGCTGTTACAAACCCCATCCCAAAAGAACTTGGCATCTTGAATTATTTATGCCCCTGCATAACTGTTTAATTGTGAACATTGTATGATTGATTGACATCTCTCTAGTTTCAGTACCACTTCAAGGCACTGAATTTTATACTAATTTAGACATGCACTAATAATAATAATAATAATAATAATAATAATAATAATAATAATATTTGTAGGCTAAAATTTGTACTATAGAGTCAACCTCTGTTATAACGGATTCCAAGGGGAGTCCTTAAAATGTTCGTTATGTTGGAGGTTCGGATAAATTACGTTTTAACATAACATTTAAATTTATACCACTTAAGTTACACTTGTTTTCAGTTTTATTGCATATGGGCATGAACAGCTACATTTTGCATACACAAAAACACACATTACTACATTTGTGAACCCTTGATGTAACAGATGGAAGCACCACACACCAAGATGCCTGAATGCTCCACTCCTTTACGCACCTATTGTATTGTACAACGTACTCAAAATTTTTAACCCCCCCTCCAGTGGCGCAACAGCCCCTCATGGCCCAGGGCCCCCTCATTACCGTGGCTTCACGATCACATTCAGACGCATCACACTCTTGTAGGACTATTCTTGACAAGTGATCGGCCTGATGCAAAGACCCCTATGTGACAACACACAACACTCACAAGACACAGACATCCATGCCCCCAGCGGGATTCAAACTCAGAATCCCGCAAGTGAACGGCGGCTGACCCATGCCTTACACCGCACGGCCACTAGGATCGGCCAGAATTTTTAAATACCGTACGTATTCATGTGGCGCAGTTGGTTGAGGCACTGCACTACAAACCGGAAGGCCTCAGGTTCGATTCCCGATGGTGTCATTGGAATTTTTCATTGACATAATCCTTCTGGCCACACTGTGGCCCTGGGGTGCACTCAGCCTGTAACAGAAATGAGTACCAGGAATATTTCCTGGGGAGTATAGGTGGCCGATGCGTGGGGCTGACAATCTTGCCACGTTCATATGCCGATTGTCTTCAAATCTGGGAGTCTCTACGTCCTGGAACCCTCTGGGCCTGTCCAGGTCTGTAATGGAATAGCTTTACCTGTTTACATATTCGCACCTGTTTGGTTGGCCTGACCTTTGTCAAAAAAATAATTCTGTGTACGTACGGTAAAAATTGCTACCTAAGATATTACAAGTAAATGTTCCGAAGTCAAGCCTTGATTGATTTATGACAGGGTACTCTGCCCCAAATGCCATAAAGGTGCTCGCATATGACAATTACAGTACTTTCTCCCTGCTGCATGAATAACAGAAACATGTAGAGACTGCCCTGGCTTATGCATTATAACCGCAGATGGCTTAACCTTATCCTTAGCAAAGCCAAACAAAGTGCAAAATTTACAAGTCTCCACAGCATCTCCGGGTACAAAATGCTATCAAATTACATTTGCAGTCTTCACATTGCTCTGATGAGTGAGCACCCTGCACTTGAACACACTGCAACCTTTGTGAAATTGCCATTATTTTGCCAAAAATTGTATAGCCGAAGAAAATGAACTGTTGGGGAATGTTGGGGAAATCCAATGTGACCGAAGAGCCGATATATAAGAGATAGGTGTAACCGCAGTAGTTACAGTGATAAAGCATAGGGAAACGGCTGGGGAATGGAAAAATGGTCCATTATAACCAAGGCCGGTATAACCAAGGTTGACTGTACAGTGTGAGATAGGACATGAGTCAAACCCCATTGCTCGGTATTATATCACGAATCAGAAGAAGGTAAGCATCACTCGTTTCGATTAAATTAGTTCTTTGCACCAACTTACTTGAAAACTAATGGATGGTGACTAGGGTTCAGATTGCACAACCAAGGAATCCGGGTTTGTTTCCCAGCAGGGGCAGTAGATTTTTGTCTTCTGTGAAGTGTCCACAGACTGGCTCAGAGCCCCTCCTGCTTCCTGTTCAGTGGATACTGGTGTCTGTTTCACTGGTGTAAGGTGGGTCAGTTCCCCCCCTTTGCCTCATGACATCCGCAGGGATAACTTAAGAACCAAGTCTTTGTTCAGTGCAGTGTAAAAGGATTCCACAGTCTTATCCTACTAATTCATACTTATGAAAACAGATGGCTTTTACGTCTTCCAGGATTTATATGTCATAAGATACAAGGAATAAGAGCGTAATATTTGTACATTATTCATAATTTGCTGAGAATTGTGTAGCAGATTTATTCAGAATAAATGCATGAATTTTACTAGATAAGTGGATGGAATTAAGTGTGCGGGCTTCTAAGCAGCCAGCTCGTTGGTGCACTGCTGTGAATCCATATTGCCATATTGTACCGTTCATTGACATGCATTTAAATTCCAAGTACTGCCCAGGATGGAGGTATTCTAAATTCAAATTACCGTAAAATGCACTGGCACATCATGGTGCCCAGAGGCCAGCAACATGTGACAGTACAGTGCAAAGAGGCCAGCATTTCAGGATTAATCTGCCAGTCCCATATTTCGACTGATGTGCGTACTTTGCTTAAGGGGGCTGCCATTAGTTGCCTTGTTATGTCACTTATACCATTTTCAGTTTAGTAGCCATCCTTTCAAGTGATAATGTAGTGCAGAAATAAAGAGCTGCAATAAGTGCAGTACAGTATGCATGCTGATTCTGGAAAACAACACCATTTCATGTTCTGCACAACTGATACTTAAGTATTTAGCCGTGTTAACAATATTGGCCCATTGGCACCAGACTTAATGCCTGGTGTAATCAGAAGACTGGAATTTAAATAAGGACAGCATAAGAGTCACCACAGCTGGCTGTCACCAATAGGTAGCCTTTGTGCTTTTGAGCATCACACTATGCATAACCAGTAGGTAATATTTGGCACCAAACAGTTAAGTGAAGAATACAAATTATAAAACTCTGCACTGTAGAACATTCTCCTGGCCTCCATCACATCTCAACCGCCTCCACCTTGATTTATTACTGTTATCGTTGTCATTGTTATTATACAAGTAAGTGCAGTGCTTTGGTACTTTGTATGCAAATTATGTAATTATTAAAATGTTGGGTCCCTTTGTGTAGGTGTTTGTTGCAAACAGCTACAAGAACTCTGAAGTGGGTCACCCATTTGGGTATCTGAAGGCCAGTACAAACCTGACATGTGTGAATCTGTTTGTAATGCCATACAACTACCCGGTCCTGTTGCCTCTCCTGGAAGAACTCTTCAAGGTCCATCGCCTGAAACCGACCAATGAATGGCGCACACAGTTCCAGAATTACTTGCGGACCATGCCAACATATTATGCAGGAGTGAGTTACTAGTGAAAATGTTGAATCTGAGACTACGTATGTTGAAATGTTACAGAATAAAGTATTTAACCCTTTGGTGCCAAAATTATATGCAGGGTGTACTCTGAAAATGCTGGGAATTTAAGTGCCTGACATTATTTTGTGTGCTGCTGGTGATGCGTATGACTTCAGGTATTTAAGCCATACGTGCTGCATGTTGACTGTAGTCTACGTTCGGATCCAGAGGGTTAATGGAGATGAAACTGATTTATGTGTTAGATGTAGCCAGCTGAAATGTTGGCAGGCAAACCAGCTATCCTGATGTAATTATTTTTTGGTTTTCTTTAGTCTCCAAGTCAGTGGTTGGGTAGTACCGTGTAAAGGGGCATGACCGCTTCCTTTCAAATCTTATCATCATCATCTTTATGTCATATTTATTGCATAATAATTTCAGCCACCGACGTGATACCATTATCCCAAAAACCATTCACAGTGAGAGACTTAGCGGTCTATATGTAAGATGCCAGAATCATTCTGGGTGTCCTGAATTTTATTGAGAGTCAGGTCTGTATGTGGATATTTTCTACACAGATTTCTGCATTTGTTCAAAAATGTTTATGCTTGGAAAGTAATATTTGTATTGAAGTGGGAAAAATTTAATAGATTGTTTGGTCATTGTGAGTGTATGCTTCATGCTAAATAATCGATTTTACATTTTTATAACCTTCAGTCAGTCCATAGCAATATATATTATGCAATATATGATATCAGTTCTTTTCTTAAGTAATTCTACTGTCTTCAGTTGCATTTATATACTAAGAATATGGGCTATTAATGTAATTGAAGTTTTCAGCATTAAGAATTTTCAAGAAATGTTATGTGTTTGGTTTCACGAATCATTCCCAATTTTTTGCTACTATGGCTTCTAAGTGCTATATGTAGTTATACGCTTGGGATAAAGTAAAGGTAGAGCCATTCAGCAATGGATAATGTACCCTTATTTTTATTCATTGGTGCAGCATCCACTGACATTACATTGACAGTGCATAAATATGTTTTATTTTCAAGGTTTAAAAACTTAACGTGTATAAACAGGTTTTTTTTCAAGGTTTAAAAACTTAACGTGTGTAAACAGGGAGGTGACCGCATATGATATTGAATTGTGTGGTCTTTCTACAACAGAGTAATTCCTGTGAACCGACAAGCAATTGACATCCTTTCAAACACTGGTCATACATTTGGAAATACAGTGCCATCATGATTAGTGGAGATTTTTTTTCTGGTCCTGTGCAAAGCCTGATTTAAACTACGTGGTTTCTCAACTTAAGTAAATTTCAGTTTAGTGAATAACCTGCAGTTATCATAAGACTTAAGCATAGATGGGAGGATAATATGAAAATCGATCTTGGATGGGATGGGAGAGTATATAGTGGGTTAAATGTAGGTTTGGAGAGGGACTGGTGGCAGATTTGCGTAATCGTGGTAATGAACCTTCAGGTTCCATAAACTGCAGAGAAGTTCTCGAGTTGCAGAAGCCTTGGTAGGGTCCTTGAGGGAATCTGCTCCATGAAACTAGTTCAGTTTATTAGTATAAGAAATTTTTGACGTACCTCAACTTGTACCTTGATTTAGTGTGATTATGGTGGAAAAGACAGTATCAGCTTTTAGGCATACTCACATATAGTTGCAAAAAGCACCCGTTAGGTTAATCATGTCTCTGCCTGCCTGCCAGCCTGTCCGCCCTTATCAGTTCGGCTGCTACTGGGTGGATTTTAGTGAAATCTGATACTAGGGACTGTTTTGAATGTCTGTCAAAATGAGCGTGATTAGGTTCAAATTGGACAAAAATATTGAGTACTTTACATGAAGACCTAAGTATGTTTTGTTGTTGCTGTAGCAAAATTGGCACAAAGGCATAGTTGATAGGACATGTAGCAATGCATTGTGTTTCCATGGTTATGTGAACGTGCCACAGTGTTACGTAATAAGTACATTGCCTGTCTTATTCTGTTTGCTAAAGGTCTTTGCCACCCAACCATAATCTTTGGACAGTGATGTTACATACTGAACACGTGCTGAAGCCACACTGCTTGTACCAAGCAAGCAGTGAAGGAGTAACACTTTGGACTTCAGTTTGGGAGGTGACCAGTTCATATCTCAGCCTGGGCACTGACTACCCTGACCAGGGTTTTTCATGGGTTTCCTCAGGCACACCAGGCAGATGCTGGGGGTAGCACCTCTTTTAGGTTGATTACTTCCACATCGTTTCCAATCCTTATTAACCCTCTCGGGCCGAAATTAAATCCCCCGGCGCAGGGACAGCAGCCAGAGTTTCTTCTACCGGGCATTTAATTTTTACGCTTGCTCTTAGATAAAAAATCATATTTCATAGACTTTTCATTCAAACTTAAAGCTGCAAAATTTAGCCGTGTGTTTATGAATTGCTTAATTCGGGAAAAAATATTAATCAATTTTTATAATAAATTTAGGCCCGTGAATTGCATGCATTATACAAAATGTGATGTAAGTACTGTATTACTCACATAATTCTGGTTGCTGCAGAAGATCCATGGCACCTTGCATCACTGTTCTATCACCACACACACACACAGACACACACACTATTAACACAAATTCACTTTTGTGTGATGTTCAGCAAAACAAGGTACCACACACGACCCGACATTGCACTGGGCACACTTGTATACTGTGCCTCTTCGCTGTCCGCGAGCTGAACAAGCACGGCACCGGACTTTGTTTGACTTAGCTGGCCAGTGCTTGTTGTAGCGACTGTCTAGTCACATAACATTTGTGTCAGTCGCACTTGGCCTTCCAACTAGACTGGGGGTGGGGCAATCTGGATTTCTTCCAGCTTCTTCGATCAAATTCCTCACCAGGAAGAATCTGAAATCTCGGTGCGTATATTTGTCTCCGCACGAAGATAACAGAATCCAACTCTTGAGTACTGTCAGATCCAGAAAGTGGAAAAATAATTTCGTGGTCCATTTGAAAGTACGCTGGCACATGGAATAAGTGTTTGCCATGCGATCCGAATGGTCAATGTACCCCATGTGTCGATTGTACCGTGCCACGATGTGAGGTTTCACGGGGCGTTTGTTTTGACGTAATTACACGCGTGTGAAAGCAGTACTGACTCACCAACATCGTTCGTGCGGTCTGAGCACAGCTGCAGAAACCTAAACTCAGCTGGTGTGAAATCTTACACCGATCTATTTTTAGCAAGGAATGTTGAGTTGCTCTCTGGGCGAAACCCTCTGTCCCACATCCCATGACTGACTTTTTTTTTTTGTGTCACTGCTTGCTGAACTTCTGGTCTATCTACTACAAACACTGTTCTGTATTGCTCTGTGGTCATAAATCTGATGCCCCAAGTAATGGGCACCTTACTTGGTGAGAGCAAAACAGATCTAAGGCTGCGATGTGAGTGTTTGTAGAATTCCTAGTATTTGAGGGTGCAGAGGACTTTTTAGTATGTTTGACGGCTGTGTGTTGCACATTACTGCCCCCAAACCCCTACAGAGAGCCCCACAACTACAAAGGGCATGTCTGTCAGACCTCGTGTACATGCAAACATCCATTTTCGTGGATATCTCCAGCTTTTGTGTATTAGTTTGTTCCGGACAATACGTGTCACATACGCCACTGAAGACCGTTGTGCTGGCCAATTAGTGTTTGTTACATAGCCTACTGTTCATATTCAACACACACACGACTCCAATATCAGCTGTAAAAACAGAGGCTTGCTTTGTCTGGAAGTGTTACTCAGCTCTCAACTGCGTATTTATCCAACTCGAAGACGACTGAATCATCGATGTTGTGGGGCCTTAGAGGGGCAAAGGAGGAAAAATTACGACTGCAAAAGGCAGTCCTGACCTTCAGGGACATACAGCATAGCAGAGCTTAACTGTTTTTGGTGCAGGGATGAAACAAATTGCTTCCAAATTTGACACAACATTCGCAGCCCCTCTATGGGACGTTCGGCAGGTTTAAATGCTCACACGGAGTCCCCAATCGGGGACCTTCGGCGTTTAAAGGTTAATTCTGCCATTTTAACACTGTGTAGTCTGAGATACAGTGTCATTCAACAGTCCCCAAATAAAGAAGTGCTTGCCATTTGTGGCATCATAGTTTCTTTGGTTCTTGACTGAGGTCCTTTCAGTTTTTATTTTATAGTTGTTTCAGAAGTTAATTTTGATATCATTAGTTAATACACAGTAATTACTTTGTCCAAGGTCTTTGCAGAAGTCTTGTAAGAAGAAGAATTTTGTGATGTTGCTCTTCCTAGTTACGATCTAGTGAAAAATCTTGAATTTAGTGTAGGAAAGCCATTCTTCTTCACTTTACTTCTGTTATCAACAGTCCAGAATGCAAGGAGTTTTACCCCAGTGACCCATACTTTGCAGTCGTGTTTCAGTGCTTTGGCGTCAGAAACTTGTATGAATGAAAATCTTGGTATGTTTATGAATCATAATATGTCTTCACGCATTCCTAAGACATTCAACATAACAAGGTCCAAATATAAGTACATAACTGTCTTAGGAATGTAGGTTATTGCTGTATTTCCTGTCTAGTATATTACAGTTATTTTCATTTTTATATTTATATATTTGTATAATATTTTACTAGTTTTGAATGTGAAATGCAGTTTTGATTTCTGATTCAGGCCCTGAGAAGAGCTCTGACACGGATGGGGGCCCAAGGGAGCCTGTCACAGTCACTTATCCCAGATACTTTTGACAACTCCCTAAGCTACAGTGTCCTCAACTACTTGAAGCGGTTGAAGAATCAGGCCAAAGTGGAATTCGATCGTCTGTGCAGTGAGGTGGGGAGTAAACCTCCAACTGTCACCTCAGGCAGCAGTGGTAAATCTGCTGGTGGGTCATCTACTGTAACAGAAGGAGTGAGAGTGTTACCAAGGTCACCTCTCAAAAAAGATCTGGTTTCACATCCCTTATTACAAGGTACTTGTAGACTGTAATATGTGTTGAGTTTATAAAGTAACAGCTCAGGATGTATAATTATTCTTCTCTCTTCAGATTTATAATTGAACAGTGGAAATTAAATTATTTATCAGTTCAAAACATATTTGATTAACATATTGTTTTTACTGGTACATGTTTTTTCCTATTTTGGTTACTGAGACACTGGTATGTACTTTCGTATCCCATTCAGGTGCTTGTTAGGGAAAATACAGACCTTTTGTACAGCTGGAAAGAATGAAAATCTGATTGTTTTGGTAGGCAGTAACCTGTACGTGGTTCATTACACATTTTTCCATTTTAGAGTGTACTTTAAACTTATTTTTATAAAGTCATCCTATAGCGGTCACTAAAATTGCATGATTCTGAGCCAAACGATGTTGATTAAAAACTTTCATTCCACTGAAATGTTACTGAAGAACTGGTGTTACTGATGACTCAGAATGTTTTTGTTTTGGTTATTGTGCATTGTTTGCACTGTGCACATAACCTGTGTGCAAACGTGGGAGATATATGATTGTATATGTATCCATCTGCATGTTTCAGCTTCAGAACTGCTGAACAAATTTTGATTAAAGTTGTTATTAGAAGTTCTTACTGAACGTTGTATAGCCATTTCAATTTTCATAAAGCTTAGTAGTGGTGGCAGTATACTTCTGCAAGGTAGTATTACATAAAGAAAGGGCAGGCTGAAGGCTCCCCCCTTGGCCCTTTTTGTTCTATGTTCATACTAGGAAGAACAAGTGAAGTTGCTTAATTATTATTAAAGAAACTGAAGGAATGGGTTTTCATCTTTTTTGGGTGCATTCAGCACTGTCTTTCTTCTGCTGATCTTTCAGATTTATACTGTTTTCATTGTGTCTGTGTTTAAAAATAAATTTTTGTGTACCTGTGTTTGGTAATTGTAAATGCATGGTATTTTTAGGTCTGATGAATTACTTTATATATATATATAATAATAAATTGTGAACTTGCTTAAAAAGTAAAAAACATTTCCAGCCCTGGTTTTATTGGAGGCTGTGATGTATAATATCTAACAAATTACAGAATACGGCAGGTACATATGGTGGTAGTCCCATCAGTCCAAATACTGCTTACCATGCCACCTTACTTGTGTATGACTTGTACTCTCATCATAAGTGCTTCAGTGCTGTTTGGCATAGGAAGTCCGTGGGAGTTCCACCCATATTACCAGTTTGTTTAAGTTAAGTATATTAAAAATTATCCTGTGTAGCGTCTAAACAAACTGTAGTAATTGCCGAATATCGTGTCCACTCATGACATGTAGCATACTTAAGTTGTATGGATTTTTTTTATTAAATTCACAGCAGATTTCATTTCTGATAACCAGGATCTGAACCCACACAATTTGCAGTGTTGTAGATGAATACAGTCTCAGTTTTTTTCATACCAGTGTTAAAATTGTTTTCTTTCAAACTACATTTTCTTGTATGTGTTGTTAACAACCGTATGAAAAGTTTATTTTTAATTAATGTTCAGATTTACTTTCCGTAGACAAATTTACGTCACTGCGGGAGCAGTTGAATGAGTTTGGTGGACATGTGGTCGGTTTGATGCGGGGGCATAGCCAGAAGGGTAGACAGAGTTACCGCAATCCATTTGACATCCCGCGTCATTGCCTGCTGGATCAGGTGGTTCGGATGAGAGCAAATTTTCTTCAGCCTGCGCTGGCTCATACAAAACTAATAGATGATGGTAAGAGATTTTTTTAATATTGTCGAGTTTTGGAAACATTCTCAAAATTTTGGTCTGTGTGTTTTTAGTAAGTTGGAACTAATTGGAACACAGAGATCAGAAGTTTGAAATAATTTAATAAGGAAATTTCTGAGTAGGGTATGGTGTGTGCTGAAAATAACTACATTTGTTTCATTTAACTGGGTTGTGCCCATGAAAGATAGACATTAACGTATTGATTTTAAAGTACATTTTGTAAAGGTCAGGACAGCTGCTTAGTTAGAATTTGCTAGTAATATGGCATCTCTGAATGGTGGGGAAGTACATGACCATAGTATAGCTGATGGTTGTTGTACTGGCTGCATGTGTCTGTGTAGAAGACTGAATGATATTTCCCAGCATCATTGTGTTCGGAGGGAACACTACAGTCTGTCCAAGTGAATATAAATCTTTAATTGTTGATAGCTGCCAGCAGAGTTCATCACTCTTACAGGTCAAACATCAGTAGATGTGTGTGGGTGGGGTTTCATCTGACAGATGAAGTGAACGTCTAAATTCTGTAGTATTATTATGGGTAAATTTAGTAACAAAAGGCCCTCTTTCTGTCTTTTCTTTCCTTTTTTCTGCCGACATGTTAATATTCTTTTATTGGTCACTCACTATTTCTTGTTAGCTCTGTATCCAGTCTCATCATACCTGTGCTGTCCAGTCATTGCACCTGCTCATGTCATGGCTACACCACTCTAATCTTGCTGTGTCTAATATTTCCTTTAAGATCATCTCTTATTTTTCTGTTCCTGAATCATATCCATCATCATGCACAAGAGTCACATCTCAGCAGTGTGTCCCTTAGTTCTTGTATGTTTTGCATCTCCTTATTTTTGTCCTATCTAATGTAATGGGAACATTCTGTATTGTTGTATCCCATAGACTTCGCACATAGCATGCCAGTAAGTCAGATGGGCAATTACCAAGAGTACCTGAAACGTATGCAGCCACAGCTTCGTGAAATTGAATCTGCACCAGTTCGACAGCACATGTTCGGAAATCCTTTCAAAATTGACAAGGTAGGTTTAAATGATTAAGCGGTTTGTAATTTTACTCTTAATTAGGATGCATACTCAATTTATTTCATATATTCACCACCTCCAGTTTTATAGGTATAAGTGGGAAGGAGAAAAGAGGTCATGTAATAATATACACTTGCAGTTCAATAATGGTGTATTTGGATATTTACAGCATTATAAACTGGCGATTCACCATATGCAATTTAAAAGGGGAAAATTGTCTTCCAGATTGAGCATAAATTCCATTATAAATGGCATACAGACAGCTGATTTTTTCAGATGTGATGATGACTTTTTCACAGCATAATAGCGTATGGTGTCTGCTACAAATGACTGATCTCTTTCATACTCTTGTGTTTTTTAAATCTAAATTTTGTCTAGCATTTTTGAAGTCATTCTTTAACAACAGTGTAGTTTACATAGGCCTTTTGCCTTCTTACAGCGAATGATGGTAGATGAAGCTGATATGGATCCAGTGAGTGGAGGGAGTGGAACCCATGGGACCAACAGTGGTCATAGAAGTGGGACAAAACGGAGTTCATCACAGATGGACCCTGCTTCTCCAAGGATCCCAAGTAAACGCAAACCTGGGCCAATTCCCCGACATGTGGTTGTAAGAAGGCCAACTTCTCCATTGCCTCGTTCCTCTCCAGATTCCAGTCCTTCATGGCTTTCACCAGATCCACCTCCTCCCTTACTCACGCCTGTCACTGCCACTGTGTTGTCAATGGAATCTGACAGAGGAGAGGCATCGCTGACGGTTCCAGATTTAGAAGGCTCAGAACCACCAAAATTAACCACGATCAATGGAGATCTGGGTAAGTTGAAGATCCAAAGTCACGAGTCTCATTTAGACACCTTATGTAGTCATATGCGTGTGTGTGTGTGTGTGTGTGTGTGTGTGTGTGTGTGTGTGTGTATATATATTAGTGTTAGAGGAGTGTAGAAGTATGCCATAACCATTCAAGGTTATTGCAGTAGCTGTTGTTCTGAAAGGTGAATGCTTGTCATATTGTATTCTGGAGCAAAGAGTGCCTTTCAAGATGCCATCCTTTGGTCAACTGCATTTCAGTGAGCGGGTGTCATAGGATCAAAATTATGTAACAAGGTCTTTCACCCTTTTAAGTTTCTGAAGAGTTAATCCAATCCATGTAACCAGTCTTGAAGGTCAGTATCAACAGCAAAGATAAACTTGAATAAACTACAATATATATACTGCATGTTTGTAAATAATTTTTCTGATTTTGATATTTTGTTGCACAGAGCTAATGTAAGTTAAACTTTTAAAACGCGTCCCAGCTGAAAGACCAATTTAAAAAGTTTTGTGAACAGTATTTAGTCATAGTAAAGTTCAGTGTGAGCACTGAGAGTGCCTTGAGCAATGTCAGCCTGATGTTACATCTTCTGCCACATCTTACAGAGAACTCTGTGATCAGTTTTTGCACATGCCTGTCTGATTTGTGTCTTAGATGGTGTGCTGTCATCAGCTATGGCAGGTATGTAGACATTGACCTTCACAAAACCCAACAAATAGAAATTCCTATATGTCAGATCGGGCCATCTCAGAAGCCATTATGTAGGGCCTTCACACCCAATCCACCAATTAGAAAGGCATTCATTGAGGTAAGACATTGCTTCGTTATGGAAGTATGGTGGGGTACTATCTTGTTGATAGATCAGGTATGGAATGTCCTTCAGCATCTGCAGCATTACCAATTCCTGTAGCATGTTGAGCTAGATGATTGTGTCACTGCAGGTTCCACAAAGAAGGGGGCATACCATTTTTCTCATGACACTGTTGCAAAGACATTCACCTTGAGACTGACCCTTTCATGTTCAAATGCCTCATGAGGATTTTCACTTCACTTTGTCCGATCCTCTTCTCCCTTGCGTTGTAGAGGTTAAAATAATTTTTCAGTTCCTGACCTTTTCACCAGTCCGGCTTTCCCTCTGTGTTTTCTTTTAAGCAGTAACCTTCAGGCATACAGGGGATTGGCGTGTAGTGCCCAAGCTTGCTGGAGGAACTGCCTCCTCAAAGCTTGCAAGCAAAACTCTCAACCTGGAAGGCCAGGGTTTGATTTTGGGGTTTGCTTCCCTATGAAGTTTGGTTTCACTACACCTAAAGAGCCCTCCTTACCCTTTGCTGTGAGCTGCTACTTTGTCTGACCCTTTCCGCTTGATCTGTCTGGCTTGGGTAACCCTACCAGGAGCTTAAGCTCCTGCCAGCATATGTCTCAGGGTCATAACAGGGTATGCAAACTTCCCCACCACGATAAGGTGGAGGGTGAGGATTTTCACTGTCCCATATTCATAGACTGTGTCATCAGTTCACTTGTCCTGACAGATGAAATGTCACCTCATTACTGAAAACCCACTTGATGATGATGATGATGATGATGATGATGATCATCATCATCATCATCATCATAATCATCATCATCGTGCAGTTTTGCCAGAAAGTTTCACCAGAGGTTATACCGCGTCTCTTTGTCCATGGGTGTCAGTAGTTACAGAATCTGTAATCAATATGCATGGAGATGCAGGTGCTTCAGAAGAACGTGCCAGATGCTTTTGGTATATTACGTTCCTTACTGGCATGCCACACAGATTTTTGTGGTCTGCATGCAAATAATTGTCCACTGGTTTCAACGTGCTCTGCACTTGCAGATGGTGTGCTGGTACTTATTGTTTTCACATGTACATCCAGTGCTCACACCATGCAAGAATTGATGATTTACTTGAGGGACTGTTCTGCTTTTGTCCAAATTATTGCTGCATTGTAACAGCAGATTTCATCTCATGAAAGGCTGACATGCGGAATGCCTTTTCTGGTCAAGCGGCCATTTTACTGTACTGGCAAATGTAACTCTTGACTAGCAGGCAGGATGTCCAGCTGGCTGCAGCCTCACCCCACATTAAAAGTTCTTGAATTGATGTTTCTCATGGTTGATATTTTAAAACACTACCTTAAATGAGCTGTTGGTAATGAAACATGAAAATCAGAAAAAAAAACATTTACGGACACTCTCTACAGCCTCCAGAGATTCTGGCTTCTGAAATTGTAAGCTGGTATCAGTCCATGTTGACAGAAGTGACTTCAGATCATGAGGGGAAGCTTGGTGACAGCTCAGAGAGGGACAGTTTTACCATACTTTTTGGGGAGTCTGATTATTGTCGCCGGTGAGCTGTATCACACCCAAGCGTGGGACTGCTGACAGTGACATAAAAGAGGACGGTGAAAGAAAGAAGGACTATACAAGCAGTATAACTCAGCACAATTATGTTTTGTTCAGTAACAAGTATAATAATTAATGAAAAGAGCAATAAAATATGCAAATGTTTAGCCAGACTGTAGGACATTCCTTTTGACTGACAAATGCATATATAAATGCATATTCTCTTACATACAAGTTGCCACTTTAACTCAAGACACAGCTGGTAGTATAACCAAATAAGGTTGACCCAACAACTAGGCCAGAAAGTTGCTTTACTATCCCAGTCAGACTATGAAAATGATTTAGAAACAAAAGAAACCAGCAAACAGAAATTTACCAGCAAACATTGGTATTATGAGCTACCTTTCACCTACTGTTGCAGAGCTTTGTAATTCCGAGCCAACATGCTTTTCCAAACCGAGTTTTCCTACTCACCTATTTGCCAAGACTAATTGATGTTTGTGAAGTCATTGCTGTCTCAAGTGACAGCACGTCATCCAAGGAGTTGAGATTATCCATAACTGTTGGGGCAGGGGGGATGATAGCCGAGAGTAATGGTTTACTTGGAAGTATTATGGCATGAAAATCATGTGTGCAATGGAAGAAGGGCATATCAGTAACATACTTCTTGTCACCTTTATATCATATGTATTTTGCATATTTTATGTATTGTATCAATTTATTTTCATAGAAAAAGGGGTTGCATTTTAAAACTTGACATAAACAATACTGAAAATAACTGTTCTCAGAATTTATGTGACTGAATTTCAGAATTGGTACATTTAAAAGCAGTTTTTCATCAAATACAACTATGGTAGATTTATTTAAGAGATATAAGAAAATTCTTGTTACTGTTGTATTTTCTGTTTACTTTTCAGTTGATGGTATTATTCCTCATGGTGGATCTCACACAGATCTTATACCTCGATCTCCATCCCCACCACCTCGAGATTCAGCCCCACCCCTTTTAGAACCCCTCGCCAGTCATGTAACACATTTCAACAACTCTACTCCTCCTCTGAGCCCTGCAATGGGTAATCATATTGAGGGTGAAGATCAAAGGCTGGCCGTGGTTCTCACAGAAATCAATAGTAACCATGTTGATGGTGGCAGTCAAGGCAACATGACAGCAGCCAGTACTATTCCTACAGGCAATGAGCTAAGTAAAAGTGAAATTGCAGAGATAAGGAAACACAATCTTCAGGTACGAACGTTGGTGTATAAAGAAGTCCGACGGCCTGGAAAGAGTAAGTATGCACTGTATTGGTTACCTCTGAAAACATATAATAGCAGTTGATTCTGTATTATATATGCAGTGTTACGTACTGTGATACAATATGTGTCATGAATGAGAAATATAGTGTAAAGGCAAGCTTGCACTTACTGCAGTAATTAGACATCATAAAATACCTGAAATTAGAAGATTGTACTTCAAATGTTGGGAACCCTGAATGTTGCTGAAGTATGTGGCAAATTCCCAATTTACTGCACTTGAACGTCTAAAAATTAGGTAGTTGAATAGGGGAATAATGTATGTTGAAATGAGGGCCCATAGACATGCTGGCAGAAGGAAGGCCATATGTTTTGTTTGTATAACAAATTTTTCCAGCAGTGAAGTGACCACTGGTAATCTGGTGTGATGGACATGCCACAAGAAGGCATGGAGTGTTTGTGGGCAGGATGGGAGGGTAACTGTGTGCATGTGCAGTGTACTGTCACTGAACAATGTGCCTGTCTTGCATGTGTCATTTATGATTTTGTTCCTCTATAGTGGAGGTAAGTGGGCTGATGTTCTCAGAATACAGTGTAGCATAAAGTACCTCCTGCCCTGCCATCCAGCTGTGACTACTTCTAGTGGCATGCTGGTACTAGGATTCCATGGGCCACGTCTAGCCTGTATTTCACTTCATCTTGTTTGTTTGTATGTGATTTTGGCAACAACCTGCAACCTTGACAGGCTTTTAACCTTGAAACATCAAGGATGTTGCCACATCAGCTTAGTAAACTAAAGTTGTGTGTTTATGTGTATGAAGACTGTCAAACATTCCTGCAGTAGTGGATTTTTGGTTCTGCCTTACAAGACAGTGTTCTTTAAATATGAAACCAGCGAAATACTTGCAGAAGAAGAATATTTTTGAAGTTTTGTTTCCGTTTTTTAAAATAAGCCAGCAGAACTTACAGATGAAGAACTATGCAACTTGATAATGTGTCCTTGTCAGGATTTCCACTGCTGAGTTATTTCATGTCATTCATTATCACAGCAAACTGAATTTATCCAGTCCAAATAGCCCATTAGTCACTGCTGTCAAACATGAAAGTACATAAATGAGATGTGGGTTTTGTGTTTCTTAAATCTATGCCTTGGTTTTATGCATGGTTTATCAGGTCTGCCAGAACTTCCATAAGAAGAGTTCTGTGTTCTCCTCGAATATGTTTGTGCTTTCTACCAAGTTTGCCAGTTATGCATTCATATTTATCATAAATTGGCTTGTGTTCATTTGAACTATTTTCAACTGGAAATCAGGAAAAAGAAGTGATTCATTTTTCATTGTATCTGAACCAAAGAAGACAAAAGCAAATATGAAAACACTAGTTTTTCAACACAAGCAGTAGAAATACAACGTAGATACTGGAGAAATACATAATAAAACTGAAAGATCAGACATATGGCTGTTAATGAGAGGTCACTGCTGTTTTCATACTCTGTTGGGTAAGGAACTTGTAACTGTCATTATCAGTTTATTGTAAGTTGTGTAGGTTGTGTAGCTCCCTTGCTCCTTTTATTGACAGAGAAATTGGTGGAGGTAATAGCGTGGTCTTAGGAGAGTGACTTACAGTTTCTGTCAGACTTACCATTTTTATGTTATTTTCGTTTCCTGATTTTAAAGTCGTCTTCTACTCGAATATGTACCTTAACTTGTCAATTCAGTTTGCATTTCATTGACATTTAACGTCATAAAATGATTGGCAGGTACGTAAGGTGCAGCAAGAGGTCATTTCATTTGCTTTTTTTGAACCATATTTTTTAATTCATTGCTGAGTCTTCCTTTTCTATATGATGACATTGATATGAAATTATACTTTTCAGATTTTACTCGTCTGTTTACCCATCTTCAGAATATTAAAGGAGGTCTGGATATGCGAGTAACATTGCTCAAAGAAGTTATTCATGAATCTTTACGTTTTAAGCGTCGTTATTTGGCTGATATGTTAGAAGACTTTTTGCGAACTATGATATCATCAGCGAACAGCAATTATAGTGCCATTAATCATCATCGCCCTCCAAGTAATAATATGACAACACAGTTACCTTAGTGCAACATGTAGTTGTTAAAATCGTTAACGAAAATAAAATTACTGTGTGAGGACTGGTATGTACATGCCATGATTTGGCAGTTTTTTAACAACTTGTTTAGTGCTAAAAGCATGAACAGTTGCACTTCGGTTTTGTAAGACTGCAAATGTGTAGCACTTCTGTTGGACTTGGACACATTTGTATACTGGTTGCAATTTATATGGATACAGATAACCTGTGATAAATTAAATTTATACTTTGCTTATTGCAAAAGGTTCTTAGTTAATATTGCATATAGCGTTGGTTAAAAACAGTACACCACTAAATGCTATCAAATTACTTTTTCTGTATGATAGTGATGTGCTTGAATATTGTTCTGTTGTTCGTGTTGGTCCCTTGTAAGTACAAGGTACGTTCAATGGAAAACCGGAATTTTTTGTTTACAGAGCATTTATTGCAAACACTGAAATAATTATATTATTACTGTTCAACATAGTCCCCTTCTAGTGCAATGCACTTACACCAGCGCTTGACAAGCGTGTAGATTCCACGGGAAAAGAAATGTTTCGGACAGATGCGCAGTCACTCATGCACCGCCGACCGAACCCTGTTGTCGTCCCGGAACAGAGTTCCACTCAGCACATCCTTCAATGGACCAAAGACGTTTAAATCAAGGGCGGGAGGTCGGGTGAGTACAGAGGGTGTGGGATGCACTCAAACCGCAGCTCCTCGATAGTCGATGCTGTTGCTGTAGCAGTTTGTGGCTTTGCACTGTCACGGAGGAGACACACTCCTGTCGTCAACAACCCGCGCCGTTTCTGGCGAATAACTGGCTTCAGATTTTCTGTCAGAAGGTTTGAGTAGGTGGCACTGGTCACAGTGCTTCCTTTGGGCATGCAGTGCTCTAAGATCAGCCCATTGTAATCCCAGAAGAAAGTCAACATGACTTTGCCTGCAGTTTGTTGCACCCGCACCTTCTTTGGTTTTGGGGACGAGGTGTGGCGCCACTCCATGCTTTGTCGCTTTCGTTCTGGCGTGTAGAAGTGTACCCAACTCTCATCCCCAGTGACGATATGCTTCAGAAATACTTCACCATCAGCCTCATACCGATGCAGAAGCTCTTGGCAAGCATCGACACGTCTCTCTTTCATTTCACTTGGGTGCCCATCTTGCACACACTTTTCGGAACTTCAGCTCGTCATGAATGATGTGATGGGCTGATCCAACCCTAATGTCCAATAGTGATGCCACCTCCTTGACCGTGACACGCCGGTTTTCCTGTATGACGTTCTCCACGGCTGCAATGTTGTCTTCTGTGACTGCCGCGAATGCTGGACCCGGGCGAGGAGGATCCTTCACACTAGTGACGCCGTTCTTGAACTTCTCAGTCCATTCATACACTTCTGTATGACTCATACACCTGTCACCGTACCGAATTCTCATCCGATGATGAATCTGTATAGGTTTCACGCCTTCGCTAAACAAAAATCTCACAACACTTCGCTGCTCTTGCTTAGTGCACTGTTGGAAGGGCACTGCCATCTTGTCGAACTGTTCCCCAGCTTCCTATGCGTGCCACAGGCGTGCCAACGCCATCTATTGGTAGCTCAAGGTCACCACCTTCACATTCCCTACACACAATTGTATCGGTGGTACACGCGATTTTTAATACAACTTTTCCGGTTTCCCACTGAACGGGCCTTGTAATATTACTTGTTCAGTCACTTTCATAGGATGGGGACCTGGTGGAAAGATACATGACCAATGTGGTGTGATCAAATAGTTTTCTGGATTGAATTTGTTTCACCCTAACAACACTTACCTTCTGATCAGTTTTGTCCCCTTCAAAGCAGCTACCTTGGGACTTTATGCAGCAAGCCCAGTGATCATACCACTGTCCAAAGCATTTTTTGAAGTGCTTTGCTTGAATCTTGGCAAGTGTGTCCAGTGATGTTGCTTGAATGATGATGGTATCATTTAATCTCCTTCCTTTTAATGATTTCGTGCCTTTTGGGAAGAGAAAGGAATTTTTGGTCTCTTCGAAGCGTAGCTTGAAGGTTGTGCCACATGTTGACTCAGATCTCATGCTTCTCACTCAGCAGGCATGGCACAAATTTGGTGGCAATCTGATGATGTGTGTTTAGGTTGGCTTTTACAGTGCTCTAAGCTGACCCAAATGAAATTCCCAACATGTTAACAACTTCACAGGTTCTTCTGTTTCTCATGAGCATTTGGCATCTGTGCCAGAGATTACATTGCCGTTGAACTTGGGAAAACTACTCAGAACTGGTGCTGTTTCCATTGCTACCCTGTGAAAGCTACTTCAAACATTTCAAACATTTCTGTAACATTTTTCTGCAGTTTCACCCAAAGTTTGTTGCAGACATAGTTTCAAGTCTGCCATTTTCTAGGTATGTGAAAATCACAAGTAGAACAGCACACGTTTGTACTTCACAGTATGTTACTCAACAGTCACGATGTTACAGCTGTACTCCAAGCAGGAAATGACTCAGCAGACTCTTCTATGTGTATGCAGTTGTGGAGTTTTGTGCTAGCAGCAATAGTATCACCTTGTCAGTCCAGAATCTATTTTATCACTTCACATACTTCAAGGATCGTCTGTTTTATTGTCAGCCAACTCAAGGTACACATCTGTCTGTGCACAGAACTGTACCTAGACTTCTGCATCAGCTTAGGGATATTAAGAATACTGGTCCCCACCAGTGTTCCCAGTGCATATTATGCTGCAAGTCCCCAGTGCCCATTTTCAGTTTATTGGGATACCAGAATCTCATTTTTGTGCGACCTTCAAATGAATGAACTTGCCACAGCAGGCATTCCAGAGGCCAAGAAGTGTGATAAGACCATGAACCTTGAAGAAGTCAACCACAATTTCTACTATGTCTTTCTCATATAGTGTTCATTTATCTCATGTTATCTGCTGTGGATACTACGTGAACGAAATTGAGTGCAGATAATGTGCTGCCTTGATGTGTACATATTTCGGTTAATGCAGAAAGAAAGGGTACTATTTTTAGTTAAAAAATTTCAGTGCAGTCCTGATTCATGTAAGATTTTGCCATTTGTATTTTGTAATAAAATTAATTTATTGAGTTATGTAACAAAGACATAATCACCTACATCATCTATAAACAAAACATGATTTCAAAGTTGTTGTTTCTGTATTCACTGCCAAATTTTCATATTTTCAGGCTTATATCATCAACAAAATCCTACCATATTTAAAATATGTAGTTTCAAAATTAGGCCCAATTTTGCCAGAAGTGTTTAATTGGGTTTTAATTTCCTGTTAATGTAAGAGGAAAGTAATTGTGGAGCATGGAGTGTACGAGTTGTCACATAACTCTTGTAGTTTCCTTGTACATGTGTCTTGTCACCCGCGTGTGCCACAGTGTTACATCAACTATGGTCATATCAGCTATTTTTAGGTAATTTTTAGGGTGAATGTAAGAGGAAATCTGAAATCCAGACGTGCATGTCAATTGCAGTTTGTCAAATACTGTGGTGGGAAGGGTAGAGTTGCTGCCTCTGATTTAAAAAAAAAAAAGATTTAATATGTTGCTGATAATGACAGGAAGTTGAAGGTGCCTGATATAGGAAATTTGAAGTCGTTGGTAGAAATGTAATCTGCCTTTGTAACATATCACTGCCATAAAAATGGTCATCACATTTTATATATACACTGGGGTTACTGCAACAGTTACGTAGAAATGGTTGGTAAGGAAATGAACAGTGAAAATGTATGATATGAAAATTGTGTGTTGAAGCATCCTTTCTGCAGCTTTCTTCATCTCATGTAGGCCTAAAGGCACTGGGCATATAGGCGCATAGCATCCATTTTCAAATTTGGAAAGGCATGTTGGGCAGTTTGGTCATTCTGCATACCAGGGTAAGTGAACACCACTGTCATACCAGTATCTGACTGCTGTACAGAGAAGTCAGTGGCAAAACATAACTTTGACCTTGGCCATTGTATCATGTCTAAGAAATTCAGACATGTGCTGCCTTAGGAGGAATGCAACAGAAATTGAGGTGCTCATCAACATGAACCAGAAGATGGCTTTTCCCAGGGCAGGTCATGGAAGCATGTTACTGTCTCCTGAAGGAAAGCAGAAGGTGACCTGCAAGGACAGGAGAGTCATATCCCCAGAGGCAATGCCACGTTATCTGTGCTCATAGAAATGCGACTTCCTGTCAGTCACCTTCCAATTCCCATCAGCTGGAGCTGGGGTATGTGTGTGTAATTTCACAGTCGTGCCATATGTTATGCACATTTTATTCTGCATCTTGTTTTTCTCAACTTTATCGTTTCACTGTTGTTCCTGTTTGCCTGGACCAACATCTGCCCCCCTGTTTATCATACCATGGATTGACCACATACCTTGAAATCCACCTATATAATTTACCTGTCTGCGTATCTCTTATCGTTTGCCTGGACATAAATCAATCAACCTTGAAGATGTAAGTAGGACATTTCTTTAACCTCTTAACTGGGCATGACGTATATGTACGCACCCATAGTGCACTATTTCAGTGGGTATGACGTACTATTACGTCCTCAATCTCTCACCACTAATATCTCCTGGGTATGACCAGATATGACTTAGGTATGAGTACTGTTAAATAGTTGATGTTTTCTCCTCTATGAGGCACCACCAACCGCCTTCTTCTTGGCAGCCAGCGCCATCCACGACAATTATTTGAAACACTGTACGATCTTCAAAGCTACAAGTTGGCTCGAGAACGTCTCAAGAAGTACTACCAGAAGATGTTTCACTATTTCCTCGATGTGGTCTGCCTGAATGCATTCATCATATACAAGAAGTAGGGTGAAAGCATCTCTAGGTTGGATTTCCTGCTGACTTTGGCAGGAAGCTTGTCTTCAAAGGGTGGAGTGGTGGAACCTGTAACACGGGATCGCCCATCAAAATCACCCAAACCTTCTCGACTCCATGGACGCTGCTTCCCAGACATGGTGCCAGGGACATCAAAGAAGAAGCCTACCAGGAGATGTGTAGTCTGCTGGGCCAATGGAAAGAGGAAGGAGTCATCATATTGGTATCCTGACTGTGAGAAGGCCCTATGTGTACTACCGTGTTTTCAAGTCTACCACACAGATAGAAATTTAAAAATCTAAAAAAATCATAAATGTTGCAATAATTATGAATAAAAGCTACATTTCATCCTTAAATCAGTTTCTCATTACATATTGAAACAAAGCCCCATTATGTTTGCAACCCTTCTCATGCTTTATAGGAACTATGAAAAATGGGCAGGATTAAATACCAGGGAAGGTTACACCAGCAGCCCAGAAAAGACCCAGTTAACAGGTTAAAATGCTGGGGTCTACCCACAAAACTGCATAGCGTTGAAACCCACAAGACTGTCATCTGAACAAAACAGTGTGAAAGCTTGAAAACTTACATCAAACTGTTAAACTATACTTCTTTTAACTTGTCCATTCTCTGCATGTTGTTAGATTAATGTATTCAATTTGTAGTACCAACTAAATGCATATTATTAATTACATAAGACAGTTAAACATGTAGCTCCGACATGTTTCAGTACATGCATACCATCATCAGGGATCACATGTAGAAGCTACGTGTTTAACGCTTATATGTAACTAATAATGTGCATTTAGTTGGTACAATAAATTGAATAGATTGTTGAATTATGCATACATCATCTAAATAAGACAACATGAGATTTGTAGGCTGGGAAGTCTGCTGCAGCAGGAAAGCAGGCTTCATAAACTCTGCTGAGAACTTGTTCAGTTACAAAGCATATGCAAATTATACAGATAAAAGATGAAGTTGGCAGGATTTTATGGCTGCAGTCATTTTTAGTACTATTCTTGGAAAAACATGTTGTGTGGGGCATTCCCCTTTCTTAGATATTGCCAGAGCTTTTACACCAATCTCATCGGTGTATTTGTACAAGTTAATACAGTGCAGTAGATCCAATTGAATAAAGTGACCAAGTATTTCTTATAAAGAAACAAGAGTAAGGAGTTAAAATCTTCAACTCCAAATAATGGTTTCTGACCTTAGTAATAAATAAAGCTGCCACCAGCTCCTGCCTTTGCTTGCTGTGTCTGGCCGCCACAAATATAGCCAGTATGCACAAAAGAGGCTAGCCATTCATTGTGTGTTTATTTGGGGTATTAATAAACATGTATTTAAGAGTTTGATCCCTGCCAGATGTTCCTAAATATGTGCACCGCTGGTCAGTATTCTCCACATCTGTCTGGATTCAGGACAATTAATTTATGGGATGCTATGTCATGTTGCTATGATAAACATATCTCATGATCATAGGCATGCATACACAGTGTGCATGCCTCAAAATGTGGTTCGTGTTTCATTTTTTTAAGTTTGTGTTTTGAAGTAGAGTTTAGTTGTTAAAAAAAAGGTTAAATGTTGGATCTATCAAAACCAACAAATGCACATATGTGTATGAAAGCATATTATACACACTGTATGCCTCCTACATGTTTTGGCTGCTCATGGCCATCTTCATGGAGGTGCAGTGCAAAGGATACAATGAAATATTACACAAGTTTCTGAACCAGCGCACAGATACAGAGTATTAAATTTTAAAAATAATATGGTGTTTAAAATGTCAAGAATTAAAATACAGATAAATGTTTGTGATTCGTTCTAATTAATTTCGCGTGGGGAACATAATATGTAGTAAATCACTGCCCTGAAAGGAAAAATAGTGTGTCTGAGGGCTAATTGATAATACATTGGTAGATGAAAATTATTATTTATAAAATTTTATATCTGCATTGGTTCAAAAACTTGCGTGATATTTGGATGCCACTGTCCTTTGTAGTTCACCTCCCTGAAGATGGCCTTATGAGTGACTATAACATGTAGGAGGTATACAGTATTTGTAATATACGTTCATACACTTATGTGCATTTGTAGGTTTCGATATATTTAATTGCTCAATGCACGGTGATGGATGACTTAAAATAGGTTAAGTTTTAGTTTCTTCTACGTAATCACAGTAGGTGTCGAAGTTATTTATTTTCACTTGATAGCACTCCGACACCACAGTCGGCAGGACTCCTCTGGACGAGAGATCGGCTCGTT
Source organism: Coptotermes formosanus (assembly GCA_013340265.1). Lineage (NCBI taxonomy): Eukaryota > Metazoa > Arthropoda > Insecta > Blattodea > Rhinotermitidae > Coptotermes > Coptotermes formosanus. The sequence goes on from BLKM01001584.1 coordinate 284,680, forward strand.
GCAGAGACCTCTACTTAACAACACACACAAGAGACAAATAGCCATGCCCCCGGTGGGAGTCGAACCCACGATCTTGGCAAGCGCGCGGCCACTGGAATCGGCCTAAGTGTTAGTTTGGTGCATAAAAAATAACGTCCTTTATGTGTGCGTGTTCAATAAATGTTCGCCCTAAAAATGAAAATGAACTTCCCTGGGTACACACCCCACTAAATGTGCTGTGCGTGCTCATGCTTATGATATTAACGTTGTTACTGGGAAATATTCTATAATGAATGTTTCCTACATGGCAAAAGACATCAGCGAATTACGGGTTATAATTCTTGTCCGCCCTTTCGTACAGGCCCCTGTCACGGCATGGTTCTATACACGTGCTCTTATGGACTCGCATATTTGTATTCAAATAAGAATTTAGATAAGTAACTGTACGTGAAGTATGCAGACGTTATGACGACTGCAACAGTAGAATGCACACATACAAATATGACGTGTATCAAATAATAATCGCTACTCATCGACGTGTTTTAATTTAATTTCTACTCTTACAGATGCTTGTTCAATCACCACACATCAGTCACTGGCGTTCATCATGTGTTACCAGATCCCTGTACATAGCAATGGCCTAATAACAGGAATATATACTATTATTATACGAGTGATATTATTATACCAGTGATAAATCACACAGTTTCGTTTGACCTACGAATGTATCCGTATTATGTGATATTCCCTTTAAGGGTTGTGTTTCCTGGAATTATTCATTTTATCCATAAGATTCAAACAGCCAGTGATCGCCTCAAACACATTTTCTTGGCGACTTTTCACAACGCGCCCAACATATGACATCACAGTCAACAAGCTCAGCGCTATCTAGTGGCATATTCTCTGACCAATGACAGCTGTCCACGCAAGACTATGTTCTTCAGCCAATCAGCGCACTCGTAACAACACTACATAAGAATTCTTGTTTATCCCTCGGTGTCCATAGCAACGCATTACGCAACAGTGTAAATAACATATAACAGCCAATAGCAGACCGTTTTTCATTCACACTCTTGTAGCAGCACTATATACGAACTGCAAAATTTGTTTATCCCACTCTTACTCCAGCAGCAAAGGTGAGCAGTGGTCGCTGATTGTTGTATTTCACAAATCTTAATTAAGAAGAATGGCATTCCTGAGGAAACTCATGTTTTGGACGAAAAGGAACAAGAAGGTAAGTACATAATCTGAAACTAAAATGTGTAAAACTGGATTGTATTATTGAGTACCTGGTAAACTGCATATTAATAGAGCCGTGTCCAACATCTCTTATTACATAAATAACACCAGGCATTGCCACTTTTTTATATCATCGCGTCACAAACGGGACAGGCGCAAGGGGAAAATATTAAATACAAATATAAAGTAACAATAATTATAATAACTGTATTAAATTATTACATAATAACACTAGGCATTGTCACTTTTCTATATCATCACGTCACAAACGGGACAGGCGCAAGGGGAAAATATTAAATACAAATACAAAGTAACAATAATTATAATAACTGTATCAAATTCATATTTGAATACTGCTACTCAAATGCCATCAATAGGTACATACTAACACACAATATGATCAATGTTCCAGCCTGCCTATGAGCAGTACCTACATACTGATGAGGACCAGAGTTGTGCTGCCAGGATGCAGGCTGTGAAGAAGACACCTGAGGCCTCTATCCTGACCAAATGCGAAGAAGATGCCCAAATCAGGACAACGTATGTTACAACTTGTGAAAAATCAGTGGGGGTCGTCAAGTGTGGTTACTCTGACATGCTCCTATTTCAGGATGATATTTGTGTTTTCCAATAAGCTGATCACGCAGGGTTGAGGTAACCACAGAAATGCCCACTGTACATTGGCAAGTTCCAGGACTTACTTGGGTCAGTTTGCAGAAACTAGCATTTTCGGAATTACTAACCGTAGATATGGTGTTCTAATCACTTGATCAGTCTATACAAAAAATCTTTTCTCTGACTGATGTCTATTAAGTGGGACTGAAGCATATTATCCCCTGATTTAAACATTTCCACTGAATGTCTGAACATGAAGTATGTAAGAAAAAAGCTTCTGCAGTGCCAACCTACATTTGCTAGCATTTCATTTCCTGTTCAAGCATTGAATTTCAGTCATTAACAGACTGTAATACACTGCGCATTTGAAATAAAAATGGTTCTATACACATACTCTCAGGGACTCAATATTTGTATTCAAATGAAAATTTAGATATTTAAATGTATGCGATGTGGGCAGATGTTATGACCAGTACAAAAGTAGAATGCACACGTACAAATACAACATGTATCAAATAATGATAGCTACTCAGCGACATGATTTAATTTAATTTAATTTCTAATTGTACAGATGCTTGTTCGGTCACCACACATCAGTCACTGGTGATCATCATGTTTTACCACATCTCTGTACATAACAATGATCTGATAACAGAATTATGTATCGCAATGTGCAAGGTGAAGGAAGGTTACAAATACCCTGAACCACTGTTCTGTGATTTTTGAATCTTCAAGGTAGGGTGTTCAATTCTCCCCCTATGATGAGGTCCCTGTGCCATACCCTGCAGCACTGCCGTCAGTACAAAATGCGGACCACCACGAGGCACCCCACCATTATGTTTCTGAAGATAACACTTAATGCTCAGTAATAATTAACACATTTCTCTCTCAGGTCGCAGACCAGACCTCAGGACCTGGACGTGATGTCGACTGCAGTGTTACGCCTTCCCTGCGCCTCGAGGGGCAGAAGAGTGAGGATCACCAATAGACTACTGTGGACTGCAGTGCAGGCATGCAACTTTGGACCAGCACTGGAAATCTGCCTCATAAGAGTCACTGACATCTACAGTCCAGCACAACTGAAGGTAAGTGTAAGCACAACTTTTACTCTGTCGAATTGTTAGGCAGCCCCAGTTTTGATCCTATACACAGATCATCATCAGGCTTGAATAAAACCAATGAGTAAAAGGAAAACTGTATGTCATGTTGTACAGTATAATGTAAGGTCTTATGCCCTTCCAGACGTGTTCGCAAAATTACGAAAAGCAACTATTAACTTCGCCATGTGTTTGTCTGTCAGTCCACATGGAACAACTCGGCTCAAACTGGATGGATTTTCATAAAGTTTAATATCTGACTATTGTTCGAATAATTTCCATTAACATCTGACAAGAACAGTGGGCACTTCACGTGTGAAGACCTGTGTACATTTATGATAACATCTCGCTGAAATCTCTCAGAATGAGAAATGTTTCAGACAAAAGGTGTACAGAAAATCAAAACGCACATTTTATGTTCAGTAACTTTTTCCAAAATTCGTGCCGTTTATGAGATAATGCGCAAAAGATGGAAGTACACCCAGACAGGCCACAGATGACAATATAATACAGTGCATGCCCTTTACATGCTGGATAACTAAGGCTACACACACACACTCAGAACATGCAATACTTATTGCTTTTCCACGGCAACAATGGTTACGCGAACACGCTTCAGTGTTATTCTAATACGTGCACTGCCTGTCTTGCTATATTCTAAACTTCCTTTCTAAGAGTACGTTTACAGTACGTATTGTTGTGACTTTTCTTTTGCCAGTTGAAACTATTTTATGGTTGTTTGTTGATTTTCTTTTGAATACCTAATGGCTCACAAGGTGTGTGGAATCTTTTATGCATGGATTATTGTGTCGTGATTCTACTACCCTCTCTTCTGTATCATCTTTTTGATGTCTCACCCTTTGTGTTTTGACACTTATCATTCATGACAATGAGCCGGAATATTTCAGGTATTGACTATGGCCTGATGGGAAGACTCACAATCAGATCGATCACATATTGATAGATAGGAGACGGCATTCCAGTATACTCGATGTGCGATCTTTCAGGGGAGCTGACTGTGATACTGATCACTATCTGGTGGTTGCGAAAGTTAGGGAAAGACTGGCAGTAAGTAAACAAGCAGCACAGAAGTTTGATGTAGAGAGATTTAATCTCAAGAAGCTAAGTGAACTAGAGGCTAGGAAACAGTATCAGCTTAAGATCTCAAACAGGTTTGCAGCTCTGGAAAACTTAAATGTTAGTGAGGACATGAATAGGGCTTGGGAAAACATTAAAGAGAATATCAAAATCTCGGCTCAAGAGAGTCTAGGTCTACACGAACGGAAGCAGCATAAACCATGGTTTGATGCAGAATGTGCAGAATTTTTAGATAAAAGGAAGCAGGCTAAAATTCAGTGGTTACAGAATCCAAACCAAAATAATGGAGATAATCTGCACAACGTAAGACGTGAAGCTAGTAGACATTTCAGGCACAAAAAGAAGGAATATCTGAAAGCTAAAATTAATGAAATTGAAACAAACAGTAAGAAGAAGAATATAAGAGACTTGTATAGGGGTATCAATGAGTTTAAGAGGGGGTACCAGCCTAGAAGTAATGTAGTAAAGGATGAGAAGGGTGACCTGGTTGCAGACTCCCACAGTATTTTGGCTAGGTGGAGGAATCATTTCTCCCAGCTGTTGAATATACACGGGGTTAATGATGTTAGGCAGATTGAAGTACACACAGCAGAGCCACTAGTGCCTGAGCCCAGTGCCATTGAGGTTGAGATGGCTATTGGGAAACTAAAAAGCCACAAATCACCAGGTATTGATCAGATTCCAGCAGAATTGATTAAAGCAGGGGGTAGGATTATTCGGTCTGAAATCCATAAACTTATTATTTCTATTTGGAATAAGGAGGAATTGCCTGAGGAATGGAAGGAGTCGGTCATTGTGCCTATTTATAAGAAGGGTGATAAGACAGATTGCAATAATTATCGAGGCATATCACTTTTGTCGACTACGTACAAAATTCTATCCAACATCCTTTTGTCAAGGTTAACTCCATATGCAGAGGAAATTATTGGGGATCATCAGTGTGGATTTCGACGTAACAGGTCAACCACTGATCATATATTCAGCATTCGTCAAATACTTGAGAAAAAATGGGAATACAATGAGGCAGTTCATCAGCTATTTATAGACTTCAAGAAAGCCTATGATTCAGTTAGGAGGGAGGTCTTGTATAATATTCTCATTGAGTTCGGTATCCCCATGAAACTAGTAAGGTTAATAAAAATGTGCCTAAGTGAAACATATAGCAGAGTTCGGGTAGGCAAACATCTGTCTGACACGTTCCCTATTAAGAATGGCTTGAAACAAGGAGATGCTCTGTCGCCATTGCTTTTCAACTTTGCTTTAGAATATGCCATTAGGAGGGTTCAGGCAAACCAGGAGGGCTGAAATTGAATGGTACACATCAACTTCTGGTTTATGCTGATGATGTTAATATATTGGGCGGAAGCGTACATAGCATAAAGAAAAATGCAGAAGATTTAATTATTGCTAGTAAGGAGATTGGTCTAGAAGTAAATGCTGAGAAAACTAAGTACATGGTCATGTCTCGAAATCAGAATGCAGGACACAATCACAACATAAATATAGATAATAAATCCTTTGAAAGGGTGGAAGAATTCAAATATTTGGGAGCAACCCTAACGAATCGAAACTCCATTCATGAAGAAATTAAGAGCAGATTGAAGTCGGGGAATGCTTGCTATCATTCGGTGCAGAATCTTTTGTCTTCCAGGTTGCTATCCAAAAACACAAAGATTAGGGTATACAGAACTATAATTTTACCTGTTGTTCTGTATGGATGCGAAACTTGGTCTCTCACACTGAGGGAGGAACAAAGACTGAGGGTGTTCGAGAATAGGGTGCTGAGGAGGATATTTGGGCCTAAGAGGGACGAGGCGACAGGGGAGTGGAGAAGACTACATAACGAGGAGCTTAGTGACCTGTACTCATCACCAAATATTATTCGGGTAATCAAATCGAGAAGACTGAGATGGGCGGGGCATGTGGCACGTATGGGGGAGGAGAGAGGTGCATACCGGATTTTGGTGGGGAGACCCGAGGGAAGGCGACCACTTGGGAGACCCAGGCGTAGATGGGAGGATAATATTAAGATGGACATTCGGGAAGTGGGATGGGAGGACATGAACTGGATTGATCTGGCTCAGGATAGGGACAGGTGGCGGGCTCTTGTGAATGCGGTAATGAACCTTCGGGTTCCATAAAATGCGGGGAATTTCTTGACTAGCTGATAAACTGTTAGCTTCTCAAGAAGGCCTCTGCTCCATGGAGTTCAGTTCAGTTCATTGTATCTGGGGTTCGATTCTTGTATTTCTGTGTTCACCGCCACTTCAATATTCAGCTTCACGTCTTTGTTGCTTTACTCCCGGTACAACAGCCCACGATACTACCAACTAGGAGGAAGCTTGGTTGGCCCCACAGCCAGTGTGGATATCGCAGTAAAAAATGCAAAACCTTGCCTCTATTGAGATTGAACACCGGTGATCCCTCTGTTAGCCTTAAGACGGTAAATTGGTTTTAATCATCACCTTAACGATGCCTGTGTCCTTTTCTAAATTTGAGCAATATTAATCTGTGTTACTGTTGTCAGGGCCTGCAGATATCAAGTGGACCCATGCAACGTGCCAGAGCCATCACCATGAGCAACAGCCAAACCAAGGAGAACCAGCAAGATGTGAATGGACAGCAGAACCAGGCCATGGAAAAGGAGGTATGTGACACAGTTCCAACACATCTAATTTAATACCATTTGGCCCCTTTGACTGTTACTTAATGGGCCTGGTCTTGCATTAGAATTGAAGACGTGTGGTCCTGAGCACAGCACTCAGTACTTTGGTTCTGGTACCCAAGGGTCCTTGATGTCAGTGGACTTTGTGTGCCACATAAGATGGATTTATAGTTTCATGATCTGAATCAATTTCATTAGCACGGTTGTTCATCACACAGAAAAGCAGGTAGCAATGTAGCATATATACGAATTTAACACACATGTCAGTACATTACACAGGGTTGTTATTTCATGTGAACATTTGCATTGGTTATTAATATTTGTGATGAGTCAGAGACAATGGGTTTATGTTCAAATGATAAGCAAGCTGACTGGAAGTGACAAAATATATTGGCCAGATAATGTAATATCACTGTACTTTCCAAACACAACATGTCAGAAAGTATCACGAACAACAGATAAAACCAAAATATAACATAATCACAACACAAGGTTAATTTTATTTTATCAGCAGCAGTAGTCTTTTGGTTATATGCCATGTTTAAATGACTGAATAATATTTATATCAAAATAATGGACCTCGTAAATATGACCACATGAAATTGAAACAAGTACAGGAAACAGTAGAAGAACCCATGTTCCATATAAAGCAAAGCTAATACTGGGTTGTGGTGGTGTCAATATATTTCAACTAAGCACAATCGTATGAACTTCATTAAGCAGATCACACACATAACTGACTTGGGAAGAAGGGAAGAAACAACTTAATACCTAGACCTAGATGGCAGGATAATATTAAAATGGGTATCTGAAATATGTTAGAGGGCTTGTGTTAGATTAATGTAGCCAGGAATGTGCTAATGAAACTCTTGTTCCATGTAAGGTGAGGAGTTTCTTGCACATCTCAGTAACCACTATCACAGAGTCAGTTAGAAGGTGTTTATTAGTTTATAAATTACCTATCAGGAAGGTCTTGTCTTTGGTTTGAGGTGTAATGGTTTTCTGACCAGCAGTTTGCATATTTTTCCAGTAATACTGAAACGAAGATCGCGGGCTTGAGTGGTGTGACACCGTGTTTATTGGTAACATGTTAGAGACTTTTCGCAGGAGCATGTTGCCACTATCTTTAAGGTAGACGAAGAATAATACCATGACACTAAAATTCAGATTTGAATACCCTGAAACTGGAGGCAATAATCTCCCCCGAAAAGTGAGTAAAATGTACCAGTCAACACAGTCATATCCTACAAGACCAATACCTTCATCAGTGACACTGTGCACACTTCAGCTCACACATACCATGGAGACACTTTATGTGTCTTTTCTTCTTATTCTCAATCCTTCCTTTCATCTTCTCCCTCTGTTCCTCCTCCTTCCAGTTCTAGAGTTTCTTGCCCACATTATTGCCCCTCTGGTGTCCCAAAGGGCTGTGCACACAGTTTTGAGGTTCTCACAGAGAAGGTAGCTGTTGACCACATGCCACGGCATAACAAACCAGATGACTTCAGTACTGGCATATGTCTTCAGTTTTGAAGCAGAACATATGTTTGTATTGAAACTGAGCACCTGAACTGGCCTCAGACTGAGCCCACAACTGCTGTAAAATTGTTGTTCACAAATGCAAATATTTAGTAATTGAAGCTTCAGAATTTGGAGGGGGAGAGAGGATGATGAAATATTGTAAACTGACTATTGATATCCTTGCTCTTCCGCAGATCACCGAAACGACAGGGATTATTGCGGCTCCGGTCAGGCAGAAGAAGGTCGCTGCCAGGAAGGCGTGCATTATGGAGATTATAGAAACAGAGGAGACCTTCGGCAATGACTTACGTATCATTGTCGAAGAATTCTATAATCCCATATTGCAGTCAGGGCTTCTGAAAAGACAGCACGTCGACAGAATCTTTATAAACATCGAGGATCTGCTGATAAAGAGCACCGCCTTGCTGGAGAAGTTGAAGGCTGCCAAGAGCGCAGCACTGCAGCAAGGAGACACGGACCTCCTGTCAGTGGACATTGGAAGAGTGTTCATGGAAGTGGCAGCCATTCTTCCAGCTTTTAAAGCTTACTGCTTACAACAGGTAAGTGGTTGGAAATAGATGCAGAGGGTCATCCAGACTGCACTAAGTGCAGGGGATGTGTTCAAAGAACAGAGGGGCAAATTTGCCTTTCTACTGTTGTACAGGGTGATTCAAATTATTACGCCACATGCATGCAGCTCAACGTTACAAGGATTTTAATCTCGAAGAAATATTTAAAGTCCCAAAAGAATGGAGTCTGGAGGAAAGGAAACGTGTCATGCTCCAGCAGTACCTCACAATCCTTTCCAATTCACCGTTCACTGATAATTCTAACATTTCACACTAACGTAGCCTGAGTTTTAGACATCTTTAAATAACCAATAACAGAACACATAAACGCAGTTACATAAAACAAGAGTCAAAATTACATCGTACTGTTCATCACTGACTAAATAAATGGTAGTCAAGAGTCACTTTGTATCACACGTTCTATGACTGTAAACTATTGACCCCACTGGGGTTGTTGACTGCAGTCTACGCCATGGCCCCATCTGTGACTCTGTTCTTCTATACGCAACGTCTTGCACACTTTTATATTGCTGCAGCAATGATTGTTGTGACATTGCACACTGTCATGGCCGGCTGTGATCTGAAACAAAGGATGCTGGTGTGTAGGCACCAACACTTGAAAAGGGAAATGCTGCTTCCATCTTCAAGGTATAAGGGTTTCATAACCTGTGGATGGAGGCAGCAGATTCCTTCAAAAAGCTGGTATTTTGAAAACAACATATTTCAACCATATCATGTAGTGTCAAGAAAATGTAACGAACTCCATTACAGTTCCCATAACTGCAGTAAACAGTAGTTCGTACACGTACCAGCACTTGTGACCTCTGAGCAGGTGTGGCTAACACTGTGCCCTCCCAACATTTTTAAACCCCCCGAGTCGATCGGGCCTATACAACTTGTTTTTGTCTGTTACAGGGGGAAGCTGCCCTTCTCCTCAGGAAACTGTACAGGAAGAAGAGACAATTCCGTGAATTTCTGAACAAACTGCAGAAGAACGCCATCCTCAGACGCCTGGATCTGAGGTCGTTCCTATCGGTAAGTCACTCGATCTGAGTTTGAGACTTCCCAGTTATGTGTTTGGAGAGATGAACTGAGTCATTACTGAACAGTCTGGCAGTGGCTTGTTACTTCACCTGGTGTAATTACGTCTAATAAACCATATGGGTGTTCTTAGAAATGATAACAGACTGATTCAGAATCTCAAAGAAAAAAACCTTCGAAAGAGAGCCGCAGATGCCAGGATAATATTATAATCTTGGAACTGTAGAATTATGCAAAGTGATATTAGGTTTTACGAAATGAATAATGAAAGAGTGAGAAATAAGTATGTCACGGGCATTTCGCCGGTACATTTTACAACAGAAATACAAATTGTGTAGGTACACTCTCATTTTATTTTGAAATCATTTACTTCCTTTAGACATGGTGATTGTGGAAAATGTTGAGTTCCGGAACAGAAGTCCAGGACGGAGATATCTCAATATATTTCGGAGTGTTACAAGTCTTAAGACTAGCTCTACTACTTACACCCTTCTCTTCTACACATCAGTGAACTGACATACACTGAAAACTGTCAGTTCCTGGCACATTTCTTTTGGATTTTGAAGAGTGTATTTTTTGTAAATATCCCTAAAACATTAGTTAGAATCTCCAGACAATGCTGTGGTGAAGGTATACTTCCGTGCATTTACACCATGGGTACAAAACAGGGGTGAGTTGTCAGCTTCATGTGTCAAGGATTTGGAACCTCACTCCCCCCCAGTAGGAAACTGGATAGGCCCCAATAGTTCAGACCCGAGAGTTTGGAGAAAAGAAAGTCACTAGCGTTTACCTAAATCACGACTGGCTTCCTCAGTCATCAGTCCCACAACCCAGGTCACTGCAGTGACTGCAATATTGTGGCTTTCGTTCAGTCTGTCTGTTTTTCATACATCTGGGGGCATATTGGTTTCAGAACAAACGTGGCAAGGCTTGTGGTAGCTGTTTCGATCTAGTGTCAATTTCTTCTATTTCTATGAATGAACCTATTGCACAAGAGACGGCAGTTTGTAACCATGGCTTCTGTGCACAGGTACCCATGCAGCGGATAACCAGATACCCGCTCCTGCTGGCCCGACTTCACGAACTCACAGCGCCAGAGGACGCCAGCAGGGAGGCGACACTGCGGGCCCAACAGATGGTCCAAGATTACCTTGTGGCCATCAATTCGGTAAGACGATCTGAGAGTTTTGAAATTATTGGGCGCCACATATTTGTTGGGGCCTGGATTTATATAATTACTAATAAATAAATAAACATAATAAAATGCTAAGGCCTCGTGCAGACTGATGAAATGTCAGATCCATTTAGAGCATGAATGAATGCTTGTTTTTTAATGTTAAGACGTTATTAATATCTGTAAAGAAATCATACCACATAGCAGTGAAAAACGGCTGCTTCTTGTCTCTGCTTTAATCCATACCACTTATCCATCTTTATTTAACTACTTTCGCCATTACACTGACCTACCCATCATCCACAAATATATCCAGCCATCCATCTAATCCACCCAGCCATCCACCAATTCAAGAAACACACCTACTTACTCGCCCACATTCCCACACTCAGCCAGCCACAGATCCACATGTTCAACCATTCTGTCATCCACTTGTCATCTCTTTGCTTTAATTCTTTAACTTATCCGTACATGTATTGCCAATGTTTTATAAACCTCAATCCTGTGAGTACCTAAATTCAAGCTCTGTAACCGTTCAAACAGCAGGATGGCCCACCTGTTACAAAGCAGCTGTGCAGTCTATTCCTATCTTGTCTCTTGATGCAGTGGCATGTTCCTGCTTATGATTAACTCCTTCAAACCTTTCAGTCATATTCATGTTCCACTGACCTGTGCCTATGTGTTCGCAGAAGGCCGAAGACACCAAAAGAAGGAGACTGCAGTGCTGGATGTGCCTGTAGGATTGCACCAGAAGATGACCGCAGACACCGGATGTGACAACACCCGAAGATGACCACAGACACCGGATGTGACAACTCCTGAACTGAACATGATTCAATAAAACTTCCTCTGGCTAGCAGCTGTGTCAGGTGTTGAGAACGACCAGTAAACTGACGTTTCGAGAACAATCTCTCCTCTCGTCATTATGGAAACTGGACACCTCGGTTTTCAGTCCCCATCACATGTATACATGCCCCAATCCTTTCCTCATAGTCGGCCGCGAGCCCAGTGAGGGCTTGTGGGCATAGTCAAATGCTTGGACCTGCTTCTTCATTAACGTGTTGGTTACACTGTATCACGCATGGCTTAATATGAAGCCACAGTTTCTTGCTGAAGTTATCAGTGTTCAGTAGCATGTTGGGCTGTCCACATGTCCTGATGTTCTGTCTGACATTTAGGTACTGTTGAAGGCAATGTGGTGACTTGCCACTGCCCGCTTATCAGGGTTTATCCAGTCTTATGTGTATCTTGTGTTCTTTGCACCTCGCCTCGATAGTCATTCCAGTGTGTCTGAATAAAACTTCGCTGCATTCACATGAATCTGATGTACACTAGGGACCTTCACATCTAAGCTGTCCTTGGCAAACCTCAGATATGGTACTGTTTTTCTATTTGGGATACGAAACAGTACAGTTCCTGAGGCTTGCCAATTATGGCTTAGATGTGAAGGTCCATTGGATTCCGTGTGAGTGCAGCAAAGTGTATGTCGGACAGAGCTGAAGGACTATCAAAGTGAGGTGCAAAGAGCATGACACCTACGGCTGGATCACCCTCATAACTGGGCAGTGGCAGGTCACTGCATCGCCTTCAGCAGTACCTAAATGTCAGACAGAACATCAGGACATATGGACACCCCACATGCGACTGAACACTGATAACTTACGCCAGAAACAGTGGCTTCATATTAAGCCGCGCGTCATACAGTGTAAACAACAGGTTAATGAAGAAGCAGGACCAAGCATTTGACTCTACCTACAAGCCTTCACTGGGCTCATGACCCACTATGAGGAAAGGTCTGGGGCATGTCTACGTATGACAGGGACTGAAAACCGAGGTGTCCAGTTTCCATGGTGTTGAGAATTGAGATGGTTTGCGAAACGGGTTACCTGTCATTCCAGCGGAGGTTTACTAGTTGTGTCCCTCGGTCACTTTGCAGACATAACAGTTGTGCACCAGGCTGCTGAGAAAAAATCGAATCGCGTCCAGTATGCCTTGGTTCGATGTCTGCCTGCGGCCCTGCACAGTGTGCAGCGTTGGAGACAGACATCTAACCAAGGCACCCTGGACCCAGTTCAGTTCTCCTCAGCAGCCTGGTGCACAAGTGTTATATGTGCAAAGTGGCCGCGAGACGCAATTCATACATCCCTCTTCAAATACCTGGTGCGGCCGCTAACACCAGGACTCCTGATTATGACTGGACACCCACCAGTGAAACATATCATGATTATGACAAGGAATTGCAGGCTGCTGATAGAAGTACAGTCACTAACATGACACCTACTGTACTGATGTGAGAAGTGGAATGCCGAGTATCATCAAACACTCAAATTTACTTAGCAGCCAGACAGCACTTGGCATCTTTAAAATCAGTTGAGTGTTAAGAAGCCATTTACAAGGAAATACATTAAATTATATGTCCCCTAGCAGAGTCATGAGGGGAGTGTGGAGTCAAAGTTAAGGAGGACTATTTCAGATTAATTACTTGAATTCCGGGAACATGGAAGAGCAAAAAGATATATACGTATCCGTGGTGAGGAAACGGGAAGGAAAGGGGCCGATAGGGAGACCTTGGCTTGGGTGGGAGAATAATACTAAAATGAATCTTAAAGAAGTCGCAGTTGTATGGACTGGATTCATGTAGCTTAAGATACTGAGCAGTGGCAAACTCTCTTGAAATGTTAATTAATTTCTGGGTTCAGTAAATTCGGGTTATAAACTTACACTGATTCCATCTTCAGTTTAGAAGATGCATCTGGTTGAAAGTCACTTCTGAAGTCAAAAAATTATCATATAAAGTTCCTTTTAAATTGTTGAAGTTCAAAATTCATCTGTGTAAAATCTAATATTCAGCTCCTGCTAACAGAAAACACAATACAGCTCCATTCTGTAGATCAGCCGTTTAATGCTATGTATGGAAATAATGGCTGTTCATTCCACAACACTTATAAAACACAAAAGAAAATTATTTCTTTGCCAGGCGAGTCCGGCAGGGATCCGCACGCAGGTCTGAACCCTGTCCTGGGCTTGGGCGGCATGAAATGTGGTAGAGGCAATTCAAATAAGAAATATTTCACTGGACACAACTATACTATAAGATTTCCAGATTTTCAGGAATTTCATTTTCTGCAATTTTCTGTTGTACTTACCAGACTAACAGATTTCCTTCAATATTTTCTCGTTCAGCTCTTAAATTGACAAACTTCTGCCTGTACATTCAGCTGTTCTGTAAACCAAATTCTTCTTCTCAGAGTTATTAAAATCAATCCAGTGCAACACTTGCAAATTCAATTTGTCTAATTTTAGTTTGCCCATTTCGTGAATTTTGCAGTTTCTTCAAGTGCACTGAGTGGAGGACACCTTGAAGAAGAATGGTTCGACACTGGATATGTCCTTCTGAAGGCCAATGCCAGCAGTGTGGAACGTTTTTCAACTGCAGACAATGATGACACCAGTGATTCGGCAAAGTGCCATAAAGAGTTTTTAAAAATATTCTAATATTTATATACAAAATAATCTAATGTTATTTATTTTAGTTATATTTTTATTAGGTAACAATAAACTGTAGAGTTTCTTTAATAAATAAATAAATGATAATAATGCATTTATTCATATTTTCTATATAATTGCTCCCTAGGATTAGGAAAAATCCTCTCAGACTTATTCCTCTTTCTCCTTTCCCTGGGGTCCATTCCTTTCATAATTTTCACAGCCTGCGTTTACTGGCATTGTATTGCCAATTGTTCCAGTGATGTCTTAGCGCCCTAGGTGCCCTGGACAGCTGCTGGGCTGCCTCCCCCCCTCTGAAGTTGGCTGTGGCCCCGTATACTCCACAGTTTTGCCACTGTACTGCTGCTAATGCCTTGCCCGCTCTGTCCATACTTGCGTTTCCTCTTTCAGTAGTTCATATTTTTTATTTGCGTTTTGCATAAATAAATTGTGGGGTGAACACTATAATCACACAACTAGCCCTCCCTTTCATTTGAGACACCATGTAGTACAGACACTGGGATACCTCTGAATGTCAGCTCCTAATGTCACCTATTTTCACACACACATGCACACCTGTGAACGCACGCAGTAGCGGGTTTCATTACAAAGAACAATGTGTTTATGGTTTTGAGCAAAGCAGTCCATGTCTGTTGCGAGATTCATAATTTTGAAAGAAAACTCAAAAGGTCCTTTTTTAGTGCATGTGGATTTAAGGACTGATACTGATTTGATTGTCACTACTACACACTGTGTAAAGCTGTGTGACGGGATGTAATTTGGTAGGAATGTACCGTCTCTTCAGGTAAACGTTCTACCTCCGTCATCAGTAGGTTCCTCTGAAACGTCGGTATATTTCAGTCAGCTTACTCCGCTACCGCCGTGAGGGCCTCAGATCTTATACACACATTTTATGTTGCACGTATTTTTGTTTCAAGTAATTCATGTAAGAAAGGTAGCAATAATGGTGTGGAAATAAAGGGTTGCTCATATTTCAGTTAAGTTATATCAAAATCATATCTGGCTTGCGTGCGCACTTTTTCGTAGGCTAAATTGTGTGTCACGGTTTCATTGCTAGCTCGGTATGCACATATGCATGCACTAATTCTACGTTTATGCAGTGATTATAATACTTCGTTATTTTAAAACTTGTCAATGACTTCACTTGACTTGCTTCCTGCATGGGGTTCGGAGAGTGTCAGCTGTGATCAGTCTACCAAAACAAAACACAACATTCGCAGATCCACCAACAACACAACTTTTCACGAATAAGTGCCTCTTAGCCCTGCAACAAATGTGCCATGTATTTGTGGGGAAATATTTACAAAAGATAAAAATATGCATTTCATCCCACTAGTTGCCTACACTTGAGACTTTGGTGAACAACCGTTACGTAATGATCATCTCCCTGTATGTCATTCCCACAATGTTACTGTTTCTGCAATGATAAGTGATACTACTACTACTACTGCTGCTGCTACTACTACTACTACTACTACTACTACTACTACTAACAACAACAACCTTAGTCACCATCAAGATATTGTGTGTTTAGTGAGTGAAGGAAAGTACCTGACTTGATTAATGAAAATGCTAATTGAAAGAAATGCCCAGGCAGTAGGCAGCTCTCAACATGCCTGTAGCCTGCACTGTTACTGTTTTGGATTGTTTATGTGCTGCTAATTGTTGCCAGAATGAACAGGAAATATCTCCCACACAATCCGGGCAGCAATCACCGATGGACACGCAATACGCCTACTGCGGCTACGTAAAGCGTTACACCCAGTTATGCCACTTGTACGGAGCGCTCAAAGCCCACCGGCAACACACGTACAGCAGTGGTACCCTTCCGTTAGTGGCCAGTGGTGCCTCCAGTAACATAACACTAAAACAATGAAATTATTAATATACGTTTCTGTTTTAATATACAACCCATTTTCGCACGTTTCCAACAGGTGCAGAACACCTGTAACAACTTTTACGGAGTCGGACGAATAATGGAGAGAGGACATCACACATTCACACACGACCTTATGTAAAGTACTGAACGGATTTCCGTCGCACTCATCGTGGCCTAACTCATACTAAACGGTCATCTGTTGTGCCACCACCGGCGGTAAGGCGGCTGGGTTGTGTGCGTGATCGCTCGCGTCGATTCAGTGTGGGGGTTTACAATGGTTAGGTGTTCGTGCGCCTGTAAAAGGGGCGTTATTAAGGCGGTTGTGCAGCTGAATTTTTGTGCATCATTTTAATGCTGTTTACGGAACTAATCGGGTCTGGATAGTAAAAGTGCCATATAACACTAAGGAACTGCAATCGGTCTATGTCAGAAACTAAACAAAAACGTAAAAATTGTAATCCTACGCGGGCTGTTTCCCATAGCGGGATGTGTAGTGCAAGTGTTGACGACAAGGCCGGTGGTTACTGAGAGTTCGTGGTTCACTATCGCAATGTATAATACATTTTTCGAGAAATCAGACTGTGAAGATGATGATAAGGATGATGATGATGATGATGATGATGATTGGTTTTACGATTCTATCAAAAGGTAATATTGGTAATGTATTAATATGAAAACATTGGAAATCTGGCCCTTGGAAAAATGGATTTGTTATTTCTAGGAACACCTAACCTCAAAAAGGAAACCTAGTAGTTAGATGATACTGTGATATAAGTGGCGTAAATTGAGAATAGGTTCTGCTATCCAGAGCAAACACTTCCCCCCACCCCCACCACCACAATCGGTATAAAATTTGAAGTTAATTTTAAGTTAAAAATTGCAACGCGCCCGGCTCCATTTCCCATTATTACGGGACCGAAAATCAGTGCTTATGTATGAACAGGGACGTGCAATGCGCAGTTCACTGATGTAGCAAATTCTATGGCAGGCCAGAGACTGATATGTTGTGTTCATATTCTGATCAAATGGGATTTGTACTGTGACAGCTGCATTAAAACAAACCTGCTCAGTTTTATGGTTTGTTTTCAATCAGTCAACTTCCAACTCGTCAATTATTCATTACCATTATCAGCCCTGTATAGCCTGAATGGCGATACAACACTGTGAATGTGCCAGCCATATGACTGTACATGAGATTGTGTCTTGCTGTCTTAGAAGTTCTGGTGTAAATGTATGATTTGTGTATGGTCTGTGAGGTTAGACCACAGTATGAAACTGAGTTAGTATCTTGGCTAACCATGCTGTGCAGCTGTGTGGCTGTGACCAACATGGCCAGCTGTGTTACTGTGGGAGTCATGGAGCAAGTATATGTGTGCTAAAGGAGCCTGATTTTTAATACACTGACTGTCCATTTCTGTAAGTACAGTTTTTCCAGGCTTAGTTTTGATACTTCTGTTCAGGCCTCGTATTCCTGTATAATGGTAGTATTAACTGATATTGCACTATCTTGATGGTTAATTGTGAATGTTGATTCTGAATGTTCAGTATTTGGAGATTTTTGCACTATATGGCATTGGGCTGTGTTGTCGCTTCTACCCCCGCTGTGGGTTTGAGGAACTGCCTGCCCATGTAACCCGAACACTTCCTCTTCATAAATCATTCTGACTCTGCATTTCATCCAAAACATCAGCAGCACAGCCCATTGCCATGATGTAGTACTGTAAATGGATCATTGATGTCTGTTCCTTCCAGTTTACAATTGTAGTCATGGTAAATGCCTGTATGAGGTTACCTTCAACTGACATAATGGATCTGAAATTTTTCTGGTTTTCATGTGCAGGAGTAGGAATTAAATGTGCACTTTGACTATAGTCATTGTCAGGGATACACAAGTTTTCTACAACTAGTTGCTACCTCGAATAACTATGAATTCTGATAGTAAAGCTTCCACTCATGAATTCTTTAAAAAATTATATGTCCTTCCTTCATATTCTCAGTATATATATTCTGTACTGTTGTTTATTTTAAAGAATAGACCCTTATTCAACACAAACTCTGATCTTTGCAACTTTAATACAAGAACAAGTCATGATCTACACCCTTCTATGGCAAATTTAACTGTATTTCGAAAAGGAGTTTGTTATTCAGGCGTCAAAATTTATAACCATCTTTTCTCAATCCTCAAGCTGCTATCATATGATGTCAATAAATTTGAAACGACTTTAAGAGGCTTTCTTCTTGCAAATTCTTTCTACTCCTTGGAAGAATATTTCAATTGGAAATAAGTACTAACCTTGGTTCTAGTACTTCAAGGCCATTATATTGTTGTTGTTGTTGTTGTTGTTGTTGTTGTTGTTGTTGTTGTTGTTGTTGTTGTTGTTGTTGTTGTTGTTGCCATATCTTTCGAATGTTTTTTAATTCAACTTTTAACTCACAGGGCACACAAATTTCTGAGTAGCCTCTATACCTAGATTAGATTTTATGTTGCTTTACACTTAGATTAAGGAATGACATGTTCTATATTGTGTACTTGGATTTATGGAAAGTTAAATAAAGGTATGCATGAATGAAAAATGAATGAATTGCTAGGCAGCAGAAGGGTAACATGAAGCAAGTTCCATACTGAGGTTTTACAAATATTAGGCACAACTGTACAAAATTTAGTTGCCACAGCAACATGGTGCCCGGGATTTGTGCACCCCTGGTCATTGGATCATATTTGAAACAGCATAGAATTTGCAGTAACTGTTATGTTCTAAAGTAATTTGTGAATATATTGTATTAAAGGTTAAGTTTTCCCCGGCTGTATCATGATGGTGTAGAGGGGGAGTAGAGGTATAGCTCCACCTGTTCTTAACCTTGGCACTAGCTGGAGCTGAGTGGTTAGCTTCATGCCCCGGCCAATTTATCCCAGGGAAAGAACCTCATTACCCATTGAACAGGAGTCATTTGTGGGCTGCAGAGCCAGTCTGGACATTTTGGAGAAGAAAATGATCTCTTACCTCTACTGGGATTTGAACCCCTGACTGTCCAGCCCATAGCCTAATCACTGTACAGACTGCTGACCCAGCTGAATATATTATATTGTAATATTAGTACTGAACATGCAGTCTTACTGTCTTAGGTCTCCACCTGGAATATCCTTACAAGAAATAGAGTCAAGAAATTGTTCATGTATTTACTTTCTTTTGTCATTAAATTGAATAAACATAAGAAAAATGTGAAAATAAGTGACTTAAGTATGCACATTCATGTATAAAGTGTCTTCATACTTTCCTTCCTGATAAAAGAATAAAATTGCAAATGTGTGTGTTTAGCTGTGAAAGCAGATTACTAGAAGCCATGAAAGCAATTCCTGCCCATGCGTTTTTTTACATTTTCCTGCATGGTTACACTTGAAGACTGTACTGTTCACCTGCCACAAACCTTTTGACCCCATATTTCACCATTATTGTTGCAGATACAAACAGCTGCAGATGTTTGATTTTGAGAATGTTATTCAGCAAATTGAGCTGATAGATCCAAGGACAGTTTGTGTGGTGGGGAAACACAAATCTGGAAGATGTGAAATCCTTGAATTATCCTTACCAGAGAAGCTGACTGTGGCCCCCTGTAATGAAGGACTTGTTAAGAACAGCGACTTAAAAATGAGAAGTGGAGGCTTTACAATTGCACCGGTATTTCAGGTGAAGTAAGACAATAGTAAAGCATTTTGTATATGATTCTGATTGTAAGTTCTACGTATTTTTAAGTGAATGAAATGTCATTAACGTCTGAAATTAATTCTTGCCAAACTAGTGAGAGGAAGGGGGGGGGGGGTTACTCTGGTCAGTGGCTGTAATGCAGGGGTCCACCTACTGTCCAAAAATCTGGAGCCACCTCAAAATTGTAGGTGCCAGCAGATTGACATGAAGCAAGCTTCAGACTGAGGACTCACAAATATTAAGCACCACTATACAAAGTGAGTCACATGAAGAACCTTACATCCTGGATGTTTGCACCGTTGCTGTAACAGGCTGCATGGGAACATGCATTAAAAAGCATTCTGTTGGTAGTGGGAGCTCACGTATGACACAGAACCTCCAGCTATTAATAGGTCTTGCAGGTTCGTAGTGTGTGCATATTCTAATAATTCTGTGTAATTTACATCTCTCTGAAACTTTCTTTTGACAACATACCCAGAAGGGTACCCCACAACAAGGACAGTGGACACTACAACAGAAACAAGGAACCACCAAACAAATCGCATAATTGCAGTTAAAAAAACCCCTTTACAGCACAAGTAGGCCAAACAGCATGTAACTAAACATTAATATAGTCATATGAATTTCTGTGATGTAACAGGACTAAGAAACAGAGTCCCTGTCTCTGAAAGGTATATGTGAGTCGATAGTTCCAACTATACAATATATGAAAAAATACACCACCCTGAACTGTCCAATAATGACCACTCTTACTCATATCATGAAGCAAAGTGATATTTTAAATCTGTTGTAATATAGTCATAACGTACAAACATTTAATATAGTTGATACATAACCCATGTGTCAATTTTAACTGCCACCTTACCCGGCCATTTAGGTGGTATGTTCTACACTGAAACACATTGTCAAAAAATGGTGCTGTTAAAACCAAAGATTGTAACAGGTCTGATATCTCATTCCTCACAGTAAGATTGTGTAACCATAGATTTTTCCAGTATTGTATTTGCTATATGCATGTGGGGCCTTATGATGGCCTGATGGTTTTAAGCTGAAACATGCCATCCACATAGGTTTATACAGCAGTAAATATCTGTGTAAAGGAAAAACCCTGTTTTCATATATAGATGTAAGCAGTTCCTAGTGTAGGGGTTCGGTGTAAGTGTAGCTTACGCTGTTAGAAAAGAAATGCCTTATAACTTGCTCAATTCGGTGTTTGGATTGAATTTAATTTCATCTTTGCATGATCTATAATAACTTGAGTCCCTAATGATTTGCAGGTGAAAGCTTTATGGAATCAGAGAAAAATTATTATCTCTGAGAAAAATCAGACTGGTGCTGCAATATATAATTTGGGTTCAGCAGATTCAGGTATGAAACCATAAAAAATTAAACTTTAATTCTTTGTAAAGTACAGTAGAACTCCGTTAATCCAGATGCTGATGCTTGTACCCACGAAATACTGATACTTCAGCAGTTGCAGAACATAGTCCCAAGTCTGGCTCGAAGTCCTCCAAGAAAGCCTCCAGGACTGTCTGTGCATCAACTGTTATGGTCTTTCCTGACCCCTTGTTTCCTACTCGAACTTCTTCAGCTATGAAAACTACAGTCCACAGGCATGTAGTCCTTCATCTTCCCTGGCAGACACTGAAGGGACTGCAGAAAACAGAGATAGGGACACTGATCATGCTCAACCAACAGCTGAAGGAGGTACCCAAATAGAATACTCCTCTGATTATCTGGTCCTATGGGTGACCGATTAGAAGAAGTCTGCTGTATATTACTCCAGAAATGTTGAATTCATAACTAACTAACTAACTAACTAACTCCATGGAGCAGAGGCCTTCTTGAGAAGCTAACAGTTTCTCAGCTAGTCAAGAAATTACCCGCATTTTATGGAACCTGAAGGTTCATTACCACATTCACAAGAGCCCGCCACCTGTCCCTATCCTGAGCCAGCTCAATCCAGTTCATGCCCCCCATCCCACTTCCTGAAGATCCATCTTAATATTATCCTCCCATCTACGCCTGGGTCTCCCAAGTGGTCCCCTTCCCTCGGGTCTCCTCTCCAAAATCTGGTATGCATCTCTCTCCTACCCCACACATGCCACATGCCCCGCCCATCTCATTCTTCTCAATTTGATTACCCGAATAATATTTGGTGATGAGTACAGGTCATTAAGTTCCTCGTTATGTAGTCTTCTCCACTCCCGTCACCTCGTCCCTCTTAGGCCCAAATATCCTCCTCAGCACCCTGTTCTCGAACACCCTCAGTCTTTGTTCCTCCCTCGGTGTGAGAGACCAGGTTTCACATCCATACAGAACAACAGATAAAATTATAGTTCTGTATACCCTAATCTTTGTGTTTTTGGATAGCAGCCTGGAAGACAAAAGATTCTGCACCGAATGATAGCAAGCATTCCCTGGCTTCAATCTGCTCTTAATTTCTTCATGAATGGAGTTTCGATTCGTTAGGGTTGCTCCCAAGTATTTGAATTCTTCCCCTCTTTGAAAGGATGTATTATCTATCTTTATGTTTGATTGTGTCCTGCATTCTGGTTTCGAGACATGACCATGTACTTAGTTTTCTCAGCATTTACTTCTAGACCAATCTCCTTACTAGCAATCATTAAATCTTCTGCATTTTTCTTTATACTATGTATGCATCCACCCAGTATATTAACATCATCAGCATAAACCAGAAGCTGATGTGTACCATTCAATTTCAAGCCCTCCTGGTTTGCCTGAACCCTCCTAATGGCATATTCTAAAGCAAAGTTGAAAAGCAATGGTGACAGAGCATCTCCTTGATTCAAGCCATTCTTAATAGGAAACGTGTCAGACAGATGTTTGTCTACCCGAACTCTGCTATACATTTCACGTAGGCACATTTTTATTAACCTTACTAGTTTCATGGGGATACTGAACTCAATGAGAATATTATACAAGACCTCCCTCCTAACTGAATCATAGGCTTTCTTGAAGTCTACAAATAGCTGATGCACTGCCTCATTGTATTCCCATTTTTTCTCAAGTATTTGTCAAATGCTGAATATATGATCAGTAGTTGACCTGTTACGTCAAAATCCACACTGGTGATCCCAAATAATTTCCTCTGCATATGGAGTTAACCTTGACGAAAGAATGTTGGATAGAATTTTGTACGTAGTCGATAAAAGTGATATGCCTCGATAGTTACTGCAATCTCTTTTATTACCCTTATAAATAGGCACAATGACTGACTCCTTCCATTCCTCAGGCAATTCCTCCTTATTCCAGATAGAAGTAATAAGTTTATGGATCTCAGACCGAATTATCCTACCCCCTGCTTTAATCAATTCTGCTGGAATCTGATCAGTACCTGGTGATTTGTGTCTTTTTAGCTTTTCAATAGCCATCTCAGCCTCAAAGGCACTGGGCTCATGCACTAGTGGCTCTGCTGTGTGTACTTCAGTCTGCCTAACATCATTAACCCCATGTATATTCAACAGCTGGGAGAAATGATTCCTCCACCTAGCCAAAATACTGTGGGAGTCTGCAACCAGGTCACCCTTCTCATCCTTTACTACATTAAGTCTAGGCTGGTACCCCCTCTTAAACTCACTGGTACCCCTATACAAGTCTCTGATATTCTTGTTCTTACTGTTTGTTTCAAGTTCATTAATTTTAGCTTTCAGATATTCCTTATTTTTGTTCCTGAAATGTCTACTAGCTTCACGTCTTACATTGTGCAGATTATCTCCATTATTTTGGTTTGGGTTCTGTAACCACTGAATTTTAGCCTGCTTCCTTTTATCTAAAATTTCTGCACATTCTGCATCAAACCATGGTTTATGCTGCTTCCGTTCGTGTAGACCTAGACTTTCTTGAGCCAAGATTTTGATATTCTCTTTAATGTTTTCCCAAGCCCTATTTATGTCCTCAGTAACATTTTAAGTTTTCCAAAGCTGCAAACCTGTTTGAGATCTTAAGCTGATACTGTTTCCTAACCTCTAGTTCACTTAGCTTCTTGAGATTAAATCTCTCTACATCAAACTTCTGTGCGGCTTGTTTACTTACTGCCAGTCTTTCCCTAACTTTCGCAACCACCAGATAGTGATAAGTATCACAGTCAGCTCCCCTGAAAGATCGCACATCGAGTATACTGGAATGCCATCACCTATCTATGAATATGTGATCGATCTGATAGTGAGTCTTCCCATCAGGAGAGGTCCAGGTGTATTTATGAATGTTTCGGTGCAGAAACATAGTGCTCTTAACAACCAGATTCTTTGATGTGGCGAAGTTTACTACTCTAACACCATTATCATTACTATCCTGATGTAAACTCTCATTCCCAATAGTCGGTTTGAAAATATCCTCTCTCCCCACTTTTGCATTAAAATCTCCTAACAGAATTTTCATATGGTACTTAGGAAAATGATCAAAAACCCCTTCTAATTCCTCATAGAAACTGTCCTTTGAATCATCACCTTTCTCTTCTGTTGGTGCATGCGCATTCAGAACAATGATATTACACCAGTGGCCTCTCAGCACTATGTGTGACACCCTATCACTAACAAACTTCACTCTCTTGATTGCTGATACTATTCTCTGGTGTACAAAAAAACCTCTTCCCAATTGATGATTTTCCTGCCCTTTGCCATAGAAAAAAATATACTCCCCGGCTCTTACACTCCCTTCTTTGTCCCACCTAACCTCCTCTAGACCCACTAAATCTAACTTATACTTAGCTAATTCCCTGGCCACTATCATAAGTGACCCTGACCTATACAGGCTCCTCACATTCCATGTTCCAAAACTCATATCCCTTTTCCGTAGCTGGGGTCGTACCAAAGAATCGGTCCAGGTCCGAGGCATTGTGTAATGGTTCATAACATAATAATCTTTTACGGTGAGGAGTTGTTAGCACCTCACCCAACCCCCAAGCTGGAGGACCACCCCTTGTCGGCTGTCTGCGACTGCTTATTCAATGTATTTGCAGCTACCCTCCATAACTGGAGGCTGTTCCTCGATCCGCAACCTGAGGACGCGCCATGCCGTGGTGACAGGGACCCACTTAACACGGCAAATTCATATTGTATCATTTTTATTGTTTGTCTTCCAGTCCATGAATTAGTAAAATAGGTAAAGGTTGTCCTGTAACATGCCCAGCAGGCACAGAGGGGAGGTAGAGGTACACTTCTACCCCTCCCAACCTGAGCACTACAAGGAGGTGGGTGGTCAATGCCACACCCCACATGCTTTACCTCTAGGAAAAAGACCCAGTACTGATAAATTAGTAAACTGGTAATGTGAAATGATCTGGAATCCACAAGGCATGTGAAGTGAACATTTGCTGGACTGTTGGAAACAGACATTAATAGCATTTTTAAGTCCCTGGGGATTGAAGTCAGAGACAGCATTACTCCCCAGAAGAACTTGAATTTTGGCATAAGAATGTAACAGAGCTTGTCCCACCTAAGCCACAAGTGCCAGAATGTGTGATTGTATTACATGCCCAATAGCATGCCTCATACAACCGTAACTTCCATCTGATCTGTTGTTAGACACTGTGTAGGTTTAAGTTACTAACAGCGTTGTTAAACTTGTTAGACTATTATGCTGCTGACAACGAAAGTAAACATGTCCCAGGTGAAGAATATGTCCTGGATGCATATATTAGATAAGTATGTAGTGCTTTCTAGGTCAGTGGATAACGTAAAGTGTATATACAAGAAGGTAATGTAATTTTTCATTTCAGATCTTATTACGAGATTTGGCAGCCTGACTTGTGAATTTGTTACACCGCATTTGGCATTGAATGGTCAAGAGTTAGTGCTTTTGACAGCAGCAACTCAAAGAGATTTGGTTGTGATAGATTTAACAGTGAATACGACTCTTTATAAATTGTCGGTAAACTCTATAAATGGAAGTCAGTGTGGGTTGGAACCATCATTTGTGTCTGAGAACTTAGCAGCTCTGTGTGACAAAAACAGTGGGAGCGTTTTCCTAAATGACGTCCGTGCTGGTAAGATGTGCCAGAATTTCTCACCTGGTAAGGAACTGAACTGCTCTAGAATTCATAAAATGTACTGAGTTAATATGTAATACTTTGTTTTTCAAATAATCCGTGTTTTTCCTTAGCCCAGGGAATTGTATAGTGCCTTTCCCAAAGCAAAATAACAAAGACTCTTGAGTAGGCCTGGCAAGCCAGCGCAGTATTTTAATTTCACTCCTCATCTGAGATTTCACTTGGCCTTACTGGGAGGAACGAAGTTCTATCTTAGTGTGCTTTGTGGTATTAGTTATTTTGGCTCATCACTTTTATTAACCTGTTAACTGGGACTTTTCTGGGCTGCTGGTGTAACCTTCCCTGGGTATTTAATCCTGCCCGTTTTTCGTAGTGCCTATAAAGCATGAGAAGGGTTGCAAACATAATGGGGCTTTCTTTCAATATGTAATGAGAAACTTATTTAAAGATGAAATGTAGCTTTTATTCATTATTATTGCAACATTTATGATTTTTTTAGATTTTTAAATTTCTATCTGTGTGGTAGACTTGAAAACATGGTAGTACATGTAGGACCTTCTCACAGTCAGGACACCAATATGATGACTCGTTCCTCTTTCCATTGGCCCAGCAGACTACACAGCTCCTGGTAGGCTTCTTCTTTGATGTCCCTGGCACCATGTCTGGGAAGCAGCATCCATGGAGTCGAGAAGGTTTGGGTGATTTTGATGGGCGACCCCTAGTTACAGGTTCCAGCACTCCACCCATTGAAGACGAGCTTTCTGCCAAAGTCAGCAGGAAATCCAACCTAGAGATGCTGCCACCCTTCTTGTATATGATGAATGCATTCAGGCAGACCACATCAAGGAAATAGCGAAACGTCTTCTGGTAGTACTTCTTGAGATGTTCTCGAGCCAACTTGTAGCTTTGAAGTTGGCCATCATTCGTGTCAACTCCCCCCATGTTTTTGTTGTAGTCAAGGACGACAGATGATTTCTGAACTATTCCTTTTCTAGTTGTCACATCCTCTGTGCTATCATCATGAAATGTGCTGACGAGTACGACATCCCTTTTGTCTTTCCACTTCATGATCATCTGTTTCTTACAGAATGCTGCCACCGTTTCTCCCTTTTTTAGTCTGGCCCTCTTCACGAAGTCTGGGAACTCTTTCCTATTGGTCCTCATGTTTCCAACAACATCTGTTTGTCTGGCACATAAGGTGTCAACAAGTTTTGGGCTGGTGTACCAGTTGTCCAGGTAAAGAGAGTAGCCCTTATCAAGTAGGTCGTGGGCTACCTCCAGCACAATCCTCGAAGAAGTTTGCTCCCCTGGGTGTCTCTGGCCATAAATGGTATCCTTACCAGTGTATAGCATGCCGTGGGGTACAAAAGGTGGTGAAAAATCTGACACTTCTTCATACCGTTCACTTTCATGCACAACACTGCTTGTATCCGACTCACTGTCTGAATCTTCCTCACTTGTATCAAATGAAAAATCATCAGATTCCTCAGAGAATACTTCACTTTCGGCTTCTTTGTCTAAAACTTTGGAGATATACTCTTCTGTAAGCAGATCCCTCTTTCACTTGTTACATGACACTGCCATTTTTCCCGCTCTAGACCATAGACCGTGCAGTGTTTCAAATAATTGTTGTGGGTGACGCTGGCTGCCAAGAAGAAGGCAGTTGGTGGTGCCTCATAGAGGAAAAAACATCAACTATTTAACAGTACTCATACCTAAGTCATATTTCGTCATACCCAGGAGATATTAGTGGTGAAAGATCGAGGACGTAATAGTACGTCATACCCGTACATGTATGTCATGCCCAGTTAAGAGGTTAAGCTTTGAATTAAAATTAGGAACATTTGTCACCCATTTTAAGATAGTGTACCAATAACAGTTCAAAGAACTGAGGAAATTGGAATAAATCTCAGTAATAATATTCAGATGTGATGATTTAAACCATGTTTATTTCAAATAGAAGGTAGGGCTGGAATGCATTATATCACAATGCTAGGTGGGGAATACATTGACCGTAATGCTAATACCAGTTGTCTTTTATTCTAGCTCAGCAGCATTTAGGAACGGAAGGCAGAGTAACAGGAGAATTGTGGACTGTGAGAACTAGCTACAACAGTAAGGGAAGCTTGTCTTGGGCAAGTAGTGGAAACATTAATTCAAAACTTGGTCTAGCATCAACCATGGGGAAACTCATAATATATGATCTCAGGAACACTGATATTGCTGTGTGTGAGGCAGACATCGGAAGAGTCACTGGCATTCAGCCTTGCACAGACAATCCTAATAGCCATCTTCCAGTTATTAACTTTTCTCCTGATGTTGAGACTCAAGTTTCATTGTCTGGTTTTGATGAACATGTGTACATATATGATGTGTCATGTACTGAAAAGTTTAAGACCATTTTTGTTCATGATGGTCATTTAAAACAAAGTGGTCAGGTAAAGTGCTGTGTAACAAGTCATATATGGTACAAGGAAAACACTGTGATATCAGCTTCAGATAACAGTGGGCTCCACTGTTGGCAGTTCATTCCTGATGCTTTGCCATGATACTGTATTTTGTTATAGACTGAAAAATGGCGAGTTTCATATCATTACGTATGTAAAGTGAAGAGAGTAGTGTGGAGTGTGAAAGCATGAACCCTTGCTTACCTTTGTAGCTTCTTAATTATTGTATGGCTGTTTAAATGGCCAGCTGTGACATGTGCAGTGGTCATGTCAACAGCTTGCCTGTATGCCTGGAGAGGTCATTTTAATTTCCTGGAATGGCCATTTAAAAAACTAGCAGTTGGATCTGGAGTGACAGTTTAGCTGGTGTGTGATATGTTTGGCATGGTCATTTAAATGGCTTGCCTGTACACCTGGTGTGGTCATGGTGATTTGAATGACCTGCCATGCCCGTAGTGGTCATTTAAGTGACCTGCTACTATACCTAGAGTGGTAAATTAAAATTACCTGCTAAGGTACATGAAATGGCCCTTTAAATGGCCTGGTGCTACATGTGGTGGGTATTTAAAGAGCTTGTTTCTACATGTGAAGTCGTCATTTAAATGACCTGCTGCTGCATCTTGAGTGGCCATGTAAATGGTTTACCTGTACACGTAGAATGGTTGTGTAAGTGATCTGCACTTGGAATGGCCCTTGCAAGGGCCTGCTGCTACATCTGGAATGGTCATTTAAATGGTTTACCACTACATCTGGTGTAGTTATTTAAATGACCTGCCCCTAAACCTGGGATGGTCACTTAAGTGACCTGCTGCAATGCCTGGAGTGATGATTTAGGTGGTCAGCTGCTGCACCTGGAGTGGCAATTTAAATTTGCAATATGGCCTTTTCAATGTTGTTTTCTAGGAAATCAGTAATAGAGCTGCTCAGGCTAGTTAAATGATGCAGAAAGGCCACTTCCCTGTCTTATCAATGGCACTGAAAATAAAATGCCACACATGTGGAGACATTATGTGTGAGGTTCATTATTCACAAGAATCACATTACCTGTTGCAGATCCCACACAGTGGACTGTTTTCTTGTAAATTTCCAATTGCTGTAACACTCAACTGCTGCATAAGTTGGTGACCTTCCAAGATGAGATGCTTTGAGTTACAGCTCAAGTGAAATGTCAAGTCTAAAGACTGTTTTGCATGTCATCTTTTGATGCTTGGTGAAATTGTGTAGTGGTTAGAGGTGATAAATTTGAGTGCTGAAAATTTGTCTCATTGATGACTGGGTACTTCGAGTGTGTTATTAGGTATTTTAGCTCTGTGATTGAAGGGTAATGTGTGGGGTTAATCAAAACAGTGTGAATGCTGGAGCACAAGTCCTCGCTGTGGTTTGTAGTCTATGTCAACACTGTAGGGCAGTTTCACTGGCTTTGTAAATAGTGATGTCCAATAATTATGGTAAGAAAGTGTCAAAGATTTGCACCATTTACTTCTCGGTACTTTGCAACACAGAAAATACTTTAGACAAGATTTGTACGAGATTATGCAAGGAAATATCTTGAATTGGTTACTTGATTCAAACAACACAACATATAATTGTAGGCTGTAGGAGTGTATGTGCAGTGGTATTATTATTTAATGTTTTCCAGGTCAAAAGTGTCTCACATATGTGCTACATGGCAATAATCCATTTCCTTGCCTTTCATTTTAGCGTCCAAAGACGCTGTCTACTGGAACTGGAATAAAGAGATAGAAATTTTTTCATAACAAACTGGACTTGATGGCAGGTTTATCTTTAGTGATAAGTGACCAGATAGAAATATACAGGCAGCCCTTGTTTTATGCCCTAGTTGTGTTCCTGCAAAAGGTGGCATAAAGGAAAAATGATATTCCCATCAGAAATAAGGAGTTAGCATAATACAATGCAGCCAGCCAAAGGGTGTTAAAGCAAAACGCTGTAAAACAGGTGGGTGTAAATCAAGGGCTGGTTGTGTATTCTGTGCACATCAAGAGAATCATTGAATGCAATTTTTAGACAGACAATTTGTGACTGAAATGTATTAGGTTTCCCTTAGTTCTTGCATTTGTGCTGTACAATATCACCATTCATGTGGCCAGCTGTCTTCACCACCATTGTTACTGTTCTGTTTGTAACATTCATTTTTGTCTTTGTACATCGAGCAGTAAGGGTATGAGACGTGTATTTTTGGCATATTCTTCCAGCCATGTTTCATTGACCTCTTTGGCCTCTTTTCATCTGCTGAGGTGAAGGAATCCAATTCTGAGGTGCTCTTTTCACTGCTACAAGAGCATGGATAACAGTGAGAATGGTGGTCGGCTGGGAAAATTATGTACTGAGAATAACAGTAACTGGCATCGCTAACATTCACACAGTTTAGAGCTTGTAAAAGCTGAGGTTTGACATATGAAAATTTAAAAATCAGTACTGGAACCTGCCTGGTGTCAGACCCAAGATCTTTACCATATGGGACCATTTTCTTACTTCACACCGTAATGTTCTCAAAGTTTCTGTCCTATAAATTTTATTTCTGGTATAGTAGAGCCTGACTGTCACGTGATTGTGTGTATGTAGATGCTTGGAATACTGGGTGGCACATAATTTTATGTTATAAATCATTTTATATTATTATGCAGATATTAATAACTGTTGGAACCACAGTACAACCAGCTATAAAACTGTCTTTACTTCCATGTGGCAGATTCATCACAATGATCTAATGATGTCTGGGACATAGGTGGGGGGTAATCATATTCACTATTTTGGAACTTCAGATACACTGTGGATGGCACATTATCTCCAGATTCTGCACGTGTTGTCCTTGGAAGCTGTGATGATAATATCTCCATTGTAACTGAATGCGCATGAAAAAATGTCATCTGTGTGCCCCTCAAGAATCTGGATGCAGTTCCCAGTGTCTGCATTCCACAGTCGCGCTGTTCTATCTAATGATGCGGTGAGAAGCTGAGCCCCCACAGGACTGAAACATACCTGTCAGACTGCTGTGATAAGCTGGATTATAGTATGGTGATAGATAAAGGGCAAGGTTTATCCTTTACCTTAGTCTGTGCATTTTACGTGGTTCTTAAAAAGTGGAACTGAAAGTGTCTTTTATCACATGCATTTGGTTCACACAGCATGTACACAAAAGTCAAAGGCATAAAATTTTACAGTCCTCAAACAAGAAGTGCTGTAAGCTTGCAGCTGCCATCATAATTCTAGACATTCATAATTTCTGTGTGTTGGGTGTGGCTTTTCTCTGTCTTCTGTTTATTATGGTTATTTATGCAAGATGTGTATTAACCAAAGACACCAGTATGTCTGCTAATTTGAAGATAAACGTGGATTGAAGTTCATTCATTTTCTGCGACATGTGAATACGTTCCATGGCAAAGCATAGCTTCAAAGCTTCAGCATCCGTATTAGCCATGGTGACTCCCAGCCAAGTGGAGAAGTTGGGCCAGAGGATTCCATGCAGATGTATTAACCCTTCAATGCTGATCTCAGTGTACTGTACAGACTTCTAATTTTTCACATGCTGCCAGCCTTGGTGCACCATTTGGTCATGAATGCATGCAAGGGTACTAGACACAAACCCTCCATGCTGACCAGTAGTTGGGATTTAAACTCAGAATCATTGAAGAGTTAATACACTCTTACAGTACACAGATTTCATTTGTCTGGGGGGGGGATTGAACAAAATGTGTGTTGTAATTTTCACATATGTGCACAAATGACAGCCCCATGTTTGAAATAGTGCCATCTGAAGTAAGTAGGAACTTGATTTACTGTTCAAATGGAGAAAAGAGTGTGAATTTCAATGGGATTTTCCACTAATAATAGAAAATTTTTCGTATGTTTAACTGCTGCCTGAAGAAAGTTGTTGTAAGGATGAACATATGAAAGATATGATCCTCCATCAGAGAATAAACTGCAGCCCAGAAATGGCACTTTTTTTTATTCCTCTTATCTTCATATAGCCAGTTCACATGACTTTGAAATGATATACCATAGATTTTTGACTGCTGCACATACTTACATGTGCACTTACAGTCAGCTCTACAACATTTGTAGAGTATTGCTTCTGGTTCCTTAGCTATTATTCTGTGTCCACATTGAATCTCAAGGGGCTTTTCCACTGCAGTAAAAATATTACCTTAGAGACTTCTGCCTTGTGACCTTCCATTTCAGCTAACAGCTTGAAGTCTGATTGGACATCCCATACACATGCAGTAGCATCACTACTTGCTGTTGCCAGACGATGACCCTTACAATCAAATGCAATGTCCAGAACCTGCACACAAGGGTAATGAAAATGTTACAAAATAATTTAAAAGCACAGAATGCTGAACAGGCTCTTTTCTTTTTAAATATTTCATGTGATTGTATAGACAAATAGCTGAAATTAGTTCTTAGTACTTTTATGAGGTAATGTTTTGTAATATGGTGTTTCTTTTACAGGGAGAAGATGTTAGTCCTGTGCCCAACCTCCAGGCTGGAGGACCCTTGTGATGGTAGTAGTGAACATGTGGATATCATGAAGTTGGAATTTATTGACTACTTGAGTAACTGTTACCTTCTCAAGCAGGACCTTACTCCATGTGTTTAGTTGGTGGGCTAGGTAGTAGTCTGATAAGGCATGGACATATTTTCCACTGTGTATTAGGTATAGGAAGTCTAATATATGCAGACTGGAAATAGGACATGTTAATTTGACAAGGTACAAAACAGTGAGTATTTTGTAGATCAGGTGTGTGTGAAATTTATTTTGCTTGTTTGTGATGCATAAAACAATTTGACTGTGGGCAGTCAGTTTTAATTTAAGTCCTGCATCTAGCACTTGAACCACTATTTTTCAACACTGTTATACTTGCTGTGTAGGTTACACATGTTAGAAAGGTGAAATACAAGTTTTTGATCACACAATAAAATTCATGCAGTAGTACTAAACACTTCAATAGGAGCAGACTGATAGAACTGGCTATAGTAAACAGGTGGTGCTGCAGGGATGAAGAATTATTATGCAGTCATACCCTGAATTTACACTGTATGGAGCTCCAAGATGACCAAATCAGTTGAGACAGCATAAGGCAAGACAGATTTTCCCATAAACGCAGTGTTAAAATGGGAAGGGTGTTTCCAGATAATCTGTTCTGACCAAGAAAAAAGGTACATTTATATTTATGAAAACTTCCCAATAAGAGTGTGAAATATGACAACTTAAGCAGGAGGCACATTCTTTTGGACTGTACGTGGGTCATCTGGTTTGTTATCCCCAGTGTCCAGCAATCCAGGTGGTGATGCGAAGTCCCATAAGATGACTTGGCAAAATCAAGCACTGAACTGTGGTGAGACAAAGACTTCTTCTCCCTCAGAATATCTTAATAGCAAGCATGCATCCTCTTAACTCCTTGTCTACTTGCTAATTGCTGCTCCTACAAATCCATGTCCTCAAATTGCTTGATACTGGCTTCAATGAGTCAAAGTCCATAAGTCATGGGCCTCCAACCTTTTTGAGGTAGAGGGCCACACCGGTTATTAGGGGCTTGTTCATGGGCCACATGTGGACAAATAACAATAAGTGGTATACCTAACAGCCTAGATCATTGTGTAACTTTTATAGTATATATGTAACTTACAGATGTGGCCACAGGCCATGCAATACAAGCGGGCACGCTGGATGCAGCTCATAGGCCACAGGTTGGAGGCCCATGCCCTCAGTCAAATTAAAAATCATGATGGTCCTCTCCCTAGGCACAGGCTCAGGTTCCTCAGCTTCTTAACCTTTTAAAGCCTAGCGGTAACTTTACGTACCACCAGGTTTAACGTTAAAAAATTCTACATGGTGCCCACATTGCGTTTATGTGTTTTGTATGGATCTCAGAACAAACAGCAACTTTTGCCTTATAAAACATTAAGAGATTGGTTTTTATAACCGAAGTGGAGAGTGTTTACAGCGCAGTACACACTGAGTCCTTATATAAAACAGATACGCTTCGTCTTTAAAGGTTAAAAGGCACTTTGCTTCAGAATTTCAACAGGATTGTCAAGTGTGAGCTCCTAATCATGGAGTTAGCAATTTGGAGGTACGTTCAGTATCATACTTCCACATGTGTGCACTTGGCTTAACGTATTGGGCCCTGGGGCAAATGACATATGTGCAGAATAAAGTCAGAGGAATACAGTGTTTTAAAGTGGTTTACCATTTATCTCTATGTAAGTGGTATTGTACTACTTGCTTTCAGTTTATGAAAATGAACGCAATAAAAACATCAGTGTGTACAACCACAGGACTCAAATCACCACTGCAATCAGTAGATTGCTATACATGCAAATACAAAATTTAAGGAAAAGCTTAGAGTGCCAGTATGTTTACTGCATGAGAAAAGGGTGTATCATGATCAGACTTAACGTAATCTCCTGTTTAATTCCTAAGTTATTGTCATTGTACACTTGGCACAGTAGGATTCAAAATCAACTTGCATACCATGACAGTACAGTAGATGGTGCTCTCAAACCACAAAAAAGCATTCTTATGTCTTAATGGCTGTAAAAATAATTACTTTAAGGTTTTGTTCACTATAGCAGGAGGATGAGCGGTACAGTGTCTTAATGAGACCGCCTAATGTGGTAGTCCTCACTCAGAGGTGAGGCTAACAATGCAATTGTGACTAAAGCTGTTCCTCTTTATGCTGTGTTCGTTGTGTGCACAGTAAATGGAACTTTGAACATTGCATATAATACATGCAATAAGGAATGTGAAGTAATTCTGTTTGATTTAAGATAGTAAGTTTACTCCATGGAGCTGTTGTGTCCATCTTGAGAAGCTAGTTAGTTCTCAGCTAGTAAAGAATTTTCGTACCATTTATGGAACCCAGATGTTCATTATCATATTCACAAGTGCCTGTCCATGGAGCCACTTCTGAGCCAGATGGATCCAGCTCACATTACCACACCCTGTTGCTGTAAGATCTGTTTTAATAATATCCACGTATGTATGCCTAAGTCATACATATGGTTTCTTCCCACTCATTTTATGATTAGAACTCTGTACACAAGTCTCATTTCTTTTATGGGTGCCCCATTCTTTGCCCATCCCATTCTCCTTGATTTAATTGTTTTAATAGTACTTGGAGAAGAATACAAGTTACATAGCTTCTGAATGTGTAATTTTATGCACCTTGTGTTACTTCTTGCCTCAGTGATCCAAATGTCTTCCTCAGTGACGCATTGTCATACATCCTCAACTTTTATGCTTCCCTTGCAGCAAGAGAGAAAGTTTTATACCTGTAGAAATGCACCAAGTAGAATTATACTACTCTATATTTCAATTTTTTTGACCTACCTACCTACCTCATCATTATGTCCCATAATGGTTGCCAAACTGGCAAAGGTACGTTGGTCCCACACCTTTGCAGTCTTGTCCATGGAGCTGCTAGCTATAAGGGTGCAATCATGGTTGAACAAGCAGTTGCTTATTTCTTCTGAATGGCCAGTAAGTATACCTACTCTTCTGCAAACAGTACAATAAATATACAAATTCACTAAACATATAAATATATAAAATTAAGTGCGAGGGGGGTGGGGGGGGGGGGGAGTTGAGCATGTGCTTGCATGTCCATAATTTGAGAATGTCTGGTCTGATATTGACCAAATGTTTACCATGCAGTCAGTTATTATATACCCAAGGTGACAAGTATATAAAAATTCCATGAAGATTTAAGTGCTTGGTGCCACTTGTGGTTTGGTGTAACTGTAACACTGTAACAACAGACTACAAGGGATGCTATTACAAGACAGTTTTTAAGAGGATTCTTGTTAGTGTGCTTAAAATAGTTCCAGAATGTTTGAATTTGAATAGGAGAAGAAGTGTTGTATTCATGTCCTGTACATTAGAACACATGCCTCCATTACATTAGTGCCACAAAATGCAGAGAAAGAATTCATTTTCAAAGTTTTCAGACTCTCATACACATACCAATGAGCATCTGTGTAAGAACTGAGTATTTGCATTACAGTTGTGGCAAGTGTGGCAGTGTGGCAGTGTTGCTCTCATCTTATGCTTCTTGGATACATTTGTCATTATATAGTGTGATAAGTTCAGCTACATCTTTGTCATAATTGTGGTGCAAGGTTTTTCAATCTATTAAATTTCGTGGAAAATGGTTCAGTGATGCACATGCACAGATGGTGAAGCAAACAAGTTCAAAAATGGATATAGTTAAATCAGTAAATACAAAATGAATAAACACGTGAAATAATGCAGAAGTTCTTTCACATTATAGGAAAGAACATAGTCTAAGGATTCACTTTATAAAACCAACAACTTGCACACACAATTATATATACATGATATCAAACCACTGCTGCACGTTTCGTTGGCTGACCGGCGTCATCAGGGAGTCACATCATTATTTAAACGCTATTGAATTAGAATACAGTTTGTAGCATTAAAATAGGTACTATCATAGCTCACAATGCAGATGGGCTTCTGTGTTGGTCAGTTTCCTGATGACGACAGATGGTTCTCGAAACATTGGTTTACTCCCACGTGACGCAGCTGCTAACGTGAGAATATTTTATTGAATACTAAAATGGAATTTGAAGATCTGAAAATTCGGTAGGCACCAGTGTTCTTTCTCTGTGGTGAAGAGGCTGGACCATGACGTGGGCCACTAACCTCTACCTAGTTGCAAGGTTAAGAATGAGTGGGGTTATACCTGTATTCTGCCTATATGCCTACATGGTGTTGACAGCAAAATCTTCACTTTACCGTTGAAGATTTAGGAAAAGGACTGGTTAGTTTGTTAGATGGTCTCCAACGTTTCAGAGGAACCTGCTACTCCGTCATCAGGTTAGAAGAGATATTGGTACCCATCTACCAAACTACACGTCATATCCCAGCAGACTAATTTTGAACGACCTATCAGACACTATGGTATCATAACCAAGAAGACAATAATCCAAATCTTCACCACCATGTGAAAATCTAATCTCAAAAAGATAAATGTAAGAGGCATTTGCCAAAGGAGGCAGGCTATATGACTTGTTCTGCCAACCACAATTGTTTGTGCCAGAAGTAAGCAGTTATAAACTCCAACATAAACCGTTCACGTATTAATACTTCCGATGAAGTCAGTTATCTAAGAGAACAAAAAGGGCATCTGCACAGCCAGTCAGTGTAATGGCATAGCTTCACTTGTTTACAGCAAACTTACATGATTGTGAGTTGACTCTTAACATTTCATATGAAAATTTATTATGAGGCACTGAAGTCCCATTTATAGGCAAACATGATCTCAAAAGTTCAGAGAAATTCTGCATCTTACCTCGCTGTGCGAGTGTCCCAGACACTGATACAGTGATCGAAGGAACCAGTGATCATCTTGTTGCCATCACTGGAGAACTGTAATGCAATTACTGCAGCTGTATGCCCTTTTAATGTTGCGACTTCTTGTCCTGTCAAGTATGTATTATACAACTTTTGTTATGAGTCTCCACTTGGATTTCCTGGCCTAGAACTTCTGTAACATAAATACTTGTGGCAAGGAGCCATTAACCTTGTTTAACCACATCACTTAATTATAAAGACATAACTTTGACTAGTTTATCGGCTCACCATTTGGACACTTTTCTGTGGAACTGGATGAATGTAGTCAACAAGTGACAGCACCTTTCTGTGTTTCCTTGAATTTAATACATTTGTATCAATACAGTCTTAGATTAAGATTTAAGAACTGGAAAACTAGGGTGTTGTTCTAATATTCTGGTGTAGCAGGACTTTCCAGAAGAAGAGAGGAGGGCAAAAAGAACAACCCCTGGCTTGCATTCAGTCAGATTGTGACAGTCCAATAAATGAGCAGTAAAAGAAAAATCACAGAAACAATTAAGAACAATGGAAGTGTTTTCAGTTAGTAAAGAAGGATTGTAGAATAACATATACCAAAAGGCAAATACTGACAGTTTTAATTCATAAATCATTAACTAGGTTGATGAACATTGCCATATGGCAGCAAATCCTGATCCATAAGAATGCCTGTTAAGAAGGTCCCAATATCAGCAAAGATACATTTCAGCATACAGCCAGCCAGTTAATCTATTTTGTGATTCAATAAATGGTAAATAATGGTAATTATGAGTATGACAAGTGAAAAGTAGTGTATAATGCGTTGTAGTAGGTTTGAAAATAACATGCTGAAGAAATTAATGTAATGGCATTGCAAAAAGTGAGTTTCAAAATTACTGTAGAGGAAGATGCTTGAGCCTGTAACAAAGGTCTAAAGATAAAATTTTGGAGTATTTAGCACAGGCAAAGTAACATGAGTCTCATACCAGTTAGGTGTTTGTCAATCAAAATAATTTTCTGCCTTATTTCTTTTGTACATGTAAGAAAGAACACAGGAAAGATGTGAGCCATCTACTGGCAACACAGATGATTTTGCTATTTGTAATGAAGATGGAAATGGGAGTGAGAAATGCAGAATGTGTAAGATAGCTGGACTGGATTTGATAGAAGTGGAACTGGGGGGGAAAAAAAAATCCAGTCACTTAATCGGGTAATGAGAATAGAATAGTAGCTGCAAAGTTTGAGTTTCTCACCATGGTGTTGCTGAAGATTCAAGTCATCAAGGATGTTATGCTGTGCTATGAGCTTAGTAGTTCCCAATATTTCAACAGATCATAGTGCCTTCATCTTCATCCGTGCTGTGAGCCCTGACCTTGGAGAGGAAGGCTGAAATGTTGGGAAGTATTTATCCTATGACACAGCATCACATCTCGGACGACTTCAGTCTTCTGGATGGTAGCAGGTGGAACTCAACAAGACAGTACAAGCAAGGGAAAGGGGAAATGGCAGTACCAAGTAAGGACATCTGTGTAGAATAGAAATATGAAGTTGATGGGGAATGTTTATAGATTTACAGTGATGAGTAGAAACATACCACATGCAAATTGAAAAACAATGAAGAAGGGGAAAAACCATATCAAATTTACCTGTAGCAATATGGTAGAGTTTGGCAGTTGAATCCATGGAGCTGGTGCCCACCAGAAGGCTGTGTGGGTTGAACTGTACTGTGACCACCTCCGCGGTGTGGCCCCACAAGGTGTTGTAGCATTCACCAGTCTCTGCTGACCATAGGCGAGCAGTCTTATCAAAAGAGCCTGTCAGTATCTTGTCACTGAAAATAACATTTCATACTACCGGAAGTCTTGACAATATTGGTTTAAAGCTTATTAAATGCACATGTTGTTATTTTATATCAAGAATGGGAAAATATGGGCCAAATGCATGGACTTGATTAACTTGCTAAAAGATTGAATTTTAGTAATGGCAAGAGAAATTGCATCAGACAGCATAAAGCTAAAAAAATTGATGTTTAGTATAGCCTTTAGTATAGTATTACCCGTAAAATACTGAAGTAATTTCTCACCCTGTATGTACATTCAAGGCTACTTACCAAAGTGCATGAAAAAAATACTTCATTTTGCCTAGATGAATGGAATGAAAAAATGAAAAGGGACCAACAAAAGGTATGTAAATAATTTATAATTATTCATCAAAAAATGCACAATTTAAGATATTTACACAGTTATTTTAGATTAAAAACAATGAAAATGCCTACATGTTTCGATCCCCGAGGGATCATCACCAGGAAGTCTCTACATCAATTGCAATTAGTTATTACCAATGCACAGAATGAACAACATGAAATTATCGGTGCCCAACCAGTAAGAAATGTTTACCAGTATAAGAACATCAAAGAGAAGGTGTAAGCAATTGATGTGGAGACTCCCTGGTGATGATCCATCAGGGATTGAAACATGTAGATGTTTTCAGCATTCTTAATATAAAATAACTGTGTAAATATAAAAAAATTGTGCACTTGTTGGTGAATTATAAATATTACCAATGCATGGAATGAACAATGTAAAAAAATGGGGAGAAAATTTTGTATTTTGTGTTTGTTGTGTTTTTCAATTGTAACAGTTATATGAAACATTATCAATCAACCATTCCCAATCAGTATCCTGTGATAATAACAATATATATAGAAATCTATGTATGGTAAAGTGTTGTTTGGACATCCTAGTTACAGTCATTCAGATATGGTGCTTCCAGTGTTTATCAGGTCACTGTCTGAATATTACCTGCTTATAATGGAATGTATCCACAAATATATGGTTAAAACAATTTAGTTGATTTAGGGACAATCATTTAGATACTTCAGTTTTAAAATTTTGTTTCATCAAGTCACTGGTATCCTGTGTCATGCTAGTAACACTTGGCTATCATATGTTAAATAACACTACTATCTGTTTAAGTATCATACCTTTCATTTCTTACCATTTTGTGTAAATAATCTAAATATATATTTTGGTATATTTGGTGTACAACCTTTTCAGACATTAGGGCAATAGTCTGGTTCATTGATGCTAATCCCCTCTCCCCCATTATCTTGAAGGTTATATAATACTTGTCCTGTTTTGTTACTTACTCAAAGGGGCTGTTGAATGCCACAGCATAAACTACGTTTTTGTGACCTTCCAGGTTGAGGAGTTCTTTACCAGAGTCAACATCCCATACTTTGCAAGTACGATCATAACTCCCGGTGATACAGCTGAAACAGAAATGCTTTATTTGTACATACAACAAGAAATTCTTGAAAGCAGTTATGGTGCCTGTTTACCACAATTATTTCATTCTAAGTGATGAGGCTAGCAAGAAATTTGAATTAATATTTGTAACATTTCATGATCCATTTCTGTGAATAATTTCCACTAGTACATATTATTATTACATTAAATTTACCACACATAATATGATCGTTTTGCACCATTGTTTGCAATTTTTAATGTATTAATATATTTGATAGAAAATTTTACAATGATATGTTCTGGCACCAGATGTGTTGTATAATCCACGTATCCAAACTTTAGTCACAGAGTAAACCAGGTGTGGAATAAATCATAAAAGTATTTCGTCAGTCTGATTGGCCACGTGGCCTGAGGCGTGGGTCTGCGGCTGTTTGCTTGCTGGGTTTGTGGGTTTGAATCCCGCTGGGGGCATAGATGTCTGTTTCTTGTGAGTGTTATGTGTTGTCAGGTAGGGGTCTTTGCGTGGGGCTGATCACTCGTCCAGAGGAGTCCTATCAAGTGTAGTGTGTCTAACTGAAGCCTTGATAATGAGGAGGCCCTGGCCCAGTAAGGGCTGTTGTGCCACTGGAAAAGAAAGTTATAAAGTATTTCATGTG
Source organism: Coptotermes formosanus (assembly GCA_013340265.1). Taxonomy (NCBI): domain Eukaryota; kingdom Metazoa; phylum Arthropoda; class Insecta; order Blattodea; family Rhinotermitidae; genus Coptotermes; species Coptotermes formosanus. Next base: position 326,484 of record BLKM01001584.1, read on the forward strand.
CAGTATTCAGATGTTACAATAATTCCACTACATGCAGCTGGTAATTCATTTGTAAACATCATAAATTCATCAGCAGTGTAATAGAAGTGTGCATTCAAGTGTCTTCTTAATGTAGCATAGATGAATACTACAGCCTAAACACGAAACTAAGTCCATGAGCATATATAAAGAGTGTATGTAACATAGAGACTGGAAAAAATCTGAATGAGTGAAATCTGGTTTCCTCTTTGTAAACATAAAAATGTCACCAGTTAATTCTAGTGTCATGTTTGGTGTTACTGAAGGTAGGAATTTAAAAATATTCACTGTTGTGACCTCCAGTGTCATGACCTATACTAAATTCCTTGAACATTAACCATTTAATTCAAAAGTTTATTAAAGTTGGTACATTTGTCCCTTTTTGAAATCAGGTGAAAAGCTTGTTTAAAAGAAGGTAATGCTTTCAGTCTTCTTGTTGGTTATTTGATTATTTCATACTGTTTCAACTGCACAACAGTGATTGAGGTGGGAAGATGATCAATTGTGGCGAATAGTTCAGGATTTAGGAGGTGGCAGTAATTTCTGTTTTGCATGGGGAAAATGAATAAAGCCAAGAAACAGGATAGCCAGTGGCCTGGGTGGTACTGGAATAGGGTGCCTCCAAAATGTAAATCTAGGATGCTATTACTACACCATTCATATCAGAATATGTCTGTCACATATTGGAGCCAACTGAATTTCGAACTTGGAATTTGTGCTTGGAACAGTTGCTTTTCGGAGTAAATAATTGACTGGAAAATGATGAACAGGGCTCACAGAAGTAAGCTGAGCGGTAGAATGTGGATATTGAACTCATAAGAAGGTCCATATGCATGCCTTAGACATAGAGGGTGGTAATAGCTGTCACCCATGCAATGAAAACTGAGGTAAAATGTACCGTTTGCCTCTTTTATCAAATGCAACATTAGTGAGAGGCAACAGATGTGTCTTCAGGGTCTTGGACTTATAAAACTGGTGGTTACTTGCATCTGTGATCTTTGTCTGCAGCTTAGAGAGTGACTCAACAAGTTGAGGTATCACCCCAGCAGTAACTAGAGGCTCATCTGCTGCTATGGTTGCTGCCAGTTCATTGATATTGGTCCTGCAGTGAAAGAGATGTGTATATAAATTTGAGTGCTATCCATGAATATACAGTGAGGACCAAAATTGGTTCTGTAGTTCCAATGACCTGTCACTCCAAATGCTGAAACACACTACAGTTAAAACTGGCAGTGGAGTACTTGTCCATAGTAAGTTCCTTTTCTGTGTTCAGTGTGCATTTTAACTAGGTACACATTACAAGGTAAGGTAATTTCCATAGGCAGTACACACAGTTAATACTGACTTCTGTGTTAGGTTTCTGGCTTGAAGTTCTTGAACTTTTGCTCATACGAGCTACGTCTAGCATTTATTTGGCATTTGGTAATAGCAATTGTTACACATACAGCCATATACTGGATGAGAAGATGACTTCCACTGATGCCATTCTACTACTACTACTACTACTACTACTACCACCACCACCACCACCACCACCACCACTACTACTACTACTACTACTACTACTATTTATTGTCCTTTGGCACAGAAAATTAAGAGTATAAATTCTATATTAATTTTTAATATTACAAAACTTATGCATTTTATAGTACATCAAATTTTGAAAACCTACAACCCTCTAACCAAAAATCAGAAACTGATATTACCTATTGCCACAGTTCATACCTTGATGACAGGTTTAAAAGATCTAACATCTTTGTTCTTGTTTTTCCTTGCTGTACATATTCCAAGGCAATCCCTGAAATGAAAATTGTTTAGGTACAGTAAAGGTGTTCTTATGCATGCCATGAAGAAGTATGGATGAGATGAATTATAACTCCACTCATTCTCAACCTCAGCACTAGGTAGAGGTGTGAGTGCTCAGTTTCGCACTTCAGCTGCTTTGTCCCTGAGAAAAGAGTGACTAGTACCCATTCAGTAGGTGGTCGGATGGGCCCCAGAACCGGTCTGGGTGCTTTTTAGAAGAGATAAATCTCTTGCCCCTGCTAGGAACTAAATAAGTAGTTGCTGTACCAACTTTGCTATCGCAGCTCAAAAATGAAAACTGTATTGTCACAAAATGTTGTGGTGTATATGCCAAATTGTCAATCAACATAATAGTCCAACTTAAAATTTGGCTTAGGTTTTGTGTTCTAAAAAAAAAAAGTATTGTTTCACTGATAACAAAATGGCACAAACTAGTTAACTGAGAAATGGAATGGCTGATTCCCATCCACTTTATTCAGTTCTGTTACAGATTAAGTGAGAAATGTGAAGGTTTATATAGCACTCTTGTTTTGTAAAAAGGGGCTAACTGCCACTTCAAGCTAAATTGAATTATGTGTAGCTAATCATTCAACTAATGGTCCTTTAGGATATGTACAAAGATAACAGCTCTATCTTCAAGAGTAACCAGATAAGTGAGGGATATCCCACCTCTCAAACCATTTCCCATATGTCAAACAGAGCCACCTTCTTGTGCCTCCTGTAAAATTGATATTTTGTGGGTTGTCCCCTTTTTACAAAATAGGGGTAATATAAAGGGAAGACGAACAGTGGAGTAGACCCCTGACATCAGATAGTTTTTTAAAAGTTGAGATCTTATGTTCATAGAAGTGCTATCTCTGTGTGGCATGTACTTGCTCAGTACATTTTACAAATCAAATTCTTACAAACGTAAGCTGAAAGCTTTAAGTTACAGCCTATCTTTATCCTCATACTCATTTGGTTACAGATTGCCATATCCCTGTGTATGTATTTTGAGAAGAAGAATAAGTTGCAATTTTGCTATCCTTACCTGGAGGAAAATACCGAAGTAGAAATTTCTTAAGCCTCATGATGATAGCCTTCCAGTATAAACACAATTTACTCAAAAATCGTTACATAAAATGCATTCATTATGTTATATTAGTGTCTAATAGAGATTGTTGATATATAAAAGTATATTCACCAGTACAGCATCAATGTTCCCTGTTAAAGTTTTAGTGTGGGCCATCATTTCAGTGCTTAGTTGGGAAATACAGCCCTCCATTTTGTGAAGAGTGGTTGCTAGGCAACCCAATGCTGCTTATTATACTTGTCACTGAAATTCACTGAAAAGTCTTGGTGGAATTTTCCTTTATTGATCTGTAGTCTAATTCTGGAATTTATCTCCAGTAATTAAAATCTGTAGCAAGCAACTAAAATATAAAGTTCTAAGTAATTTTATTGGTTGGATACATTATTCATTCCTGCTTGCCTAAAGGTGTTTTTCAGTTTATTTACTGTACTCAAAAAGGAAGCATATTTTCGAAGCAGTAACACAGGTGGTTACAACCTAGAGTGCAAGGGTTGATGCGTAGCAGGGTATTGTGTGTTCTCCTTACTGCCACGAACAAAATATCTCTAATCACACCCACCCTCCCATATAGGCGGAGGATAATGTGAGTTCCTTCCATCAAGTGGATAAATGCGGTGAAACTGAGGGGTAAATGTTTGTTTTACTACTGTGTACCTGAAACATAATTTGACAGCGTTAGTTTGGAAATTTTGTTCAAGGTACTGTGACGGCTCTTCTGTTGCATGGTAAATACGAGGAATTCCAAATTCTCCTTGTGCATACTGGTCATGTCAGGTTGTTTTAAATCCCCATTTGCTGCCACTTAGTGTGAACAGCATTGTGGTAGAGATTGGCAAGTATCCACCTAACAGAAAGCATTATCCCACAGTACCTTCTCCCAGTACTGTCAGATAAACTACTATATATACTGTGTGCTGATTTTTTGGACGTTACAACAGCCTACCATACATGCATGGCATGCTGGTACCATCCACTTCTCACCATGTTACACCTTGAGTAAGAGTTCATCTTATGTGGTGACTGCAGTAACAGTCCTGAATAAATGAAAAGTATAAGAATTTTAAACTTTCAGAACCAGCTCTGAGAGAGGAAGGTATTAAATACATGTAAAGTTTGTTCTTCATCACAGCCCAGTCTGCAACTTATTTTTTGTGCATTGTAGCTAAGGAAGAGTGAAATAATTTTTGGAAAGACATGGCTAAGATAATTATTTTTTATCTACATTTTCAATTGCAGGTCAGAATGAAATTCAGAACTGCCACATTTTGCAAGTATTTCGAAAATAGAACCAAAAATATAACATGAGGATTTATAGTTCATACTTGCATCCTGAACAACACTTGTGACTCTTGGACAAATATTTATTTGTGCAAGTATTCAAACAGACATAGTTCTGTGTTGTTCCACTTGATATCTTCCATTATGCATTTCACTTTTTCTGAAGAAATGCATTGCCTTCTGTAGGCCTATGCCCTTTAAACAGTCTATTATAGTAACCACGCTCCTGATTTGCAGGCAGGAGATAAATAGATTGCATATGTGACAGGTATGTAATGAGTTTCTTCAAGCTGTTCATGGAATTCTTTGTATGAGCCCATGGCTCCCTCCTTCCAAGTCCTGAAGCTCTCATCATTCATGATTGTACTTCCATCTCATTCTATATTAATGTAATGTGTGCAGTTTAAACATCTCCAAATAATCTGAGAATGAAGTGTTTTAACCACTGATGATACATCACATCTCTGACTTCAAGAATATACAGAAATATTGAGGAAAGTAAAACAAATTCAGGTGCATTCTGTTGTGGTATTTATGCAAAATAAAAGGAAATTAAAAATGTTTTTCTTGTATGTAGTGAACATATTTTATGTGTAGAAATTTACACATTCTGTATTGTCTGGTGAACTAATTGCATTTCGGTGAAAGATGCATGGAATCAACCTCTGTGTTCCTACCGTGTGTAGGTAAGTATTACAGGTTAGGAAATGTATGCACAACGTAACAATTTTAATGCATTAAGTGCATTGTTTTCCCGAGATTTTCAGTTGGCAGGTGCTAAATTCTTATGTTAAACCTGACATGACAGCACAAATATGCTATTGTGTAATTATCTTGACAACTGTTGAGATTTGCAGGGAAGTGTATTGGGCATAGTGTTTGCTTACTTCTCCCTTCCGCTTATGTTCAAAACATTTGTTGGCGCAGGATGTGTACAGGACTAATGCTCTACAAGCTTGTGGAGACACATGCAGGTGAAATTGAATTAAATTTTCGCTGGTTTTTGGCATCACAATGACTGGGTGTACAGATAAATGTAGTTGTCTTTGTAACATGTAGTACTAAATTCTATGCAATGTTTCACCAATTTTTGTCTTTGATGTTGTTGAAATGTATATTGTTATTTTGCACATGTTCGATCAGTACTTGCATTTTGAACCGATTTTCAAGAGTTCATAAATCAGAGCGCGATCATTGGTTTGAACTATGGATCGTGATGGGAAATTTTATATTCACACCACAGAGTATTTGTTATTCAGGACGCACTTGTGTATGCAGTGCACACTACTCGTGTTTATTTACGCATGTCAGAAGAGCCCAAAATCGTACATCCTGTCCTCTGGCGGTGTAAGATATCACCTCAGTTTGTTCGTTGGTGTTGTTAGTGCCGGTTGTGCGTGAGAAATTGTTAATAAGCGTAGGCATCGTACAAAATTATCCCCATTGGATTGTGAGTACTTAAATTTAATTTCCTTGCCGTTTTTGGTTATTATATATCAAGATGGCGAGTGTGTCATATCAAATAGCGAATTTGCTAGAGAAGGTAAGTTAAAAGTGCTCAAAACGTCTCCCTTTGTGGACCTAATACCCACTGAACTGCACAGTACCGGACTTACAACGAGTAAGGACAGTTTGACTAAAGGAGAACATTTGAGCTGGACATAGTTTATATCTCTGTGTTATAAGTATACAGAATTATTTGACATGTTTCTGCGTGTTCACTTTAAGCCGTCGTCAGGTCTGGTCCGCAAGAATACACAAAGGAATTTTTATATTTTGCATATAGTTTGTGTGGGAGATTAAGATCTGAAACTTTTATGGAGCTTTTGCTAAATATAGACGTGAAATTGTGTGGCTATTAGTTGATTGTGCAGTAGTGTATAAAAAGGTTTAAAATCCAGACCGTTGGACATCTTTTTTGTATTAGTAACTAGTTAAGAACGGTAGTGTAATTGTTTCTTATGTCATAATTGTTGTAATATTCTTAAAAATTGTAATTAGTTTCAAAGTAAATATAAATCTGAATAAGAGCAGTGCAGAGCCAATATTAAGAAAATAATGTTCAATAATATAGTGTCAGTTGAGCCATGTCTTTGGATTAGAAGCATATTTGATTCGTGATATAATCCTTGTCACTGAAACTGTTGACTTTTTTGTGATGCTCCCATCATAAAGTACAAATATTGGTGTTCAAGCTGAAATTGTGGAGCCTATAGCTTAGTGCATCAAGAGTTACCATTGGGGAAGTAGTGCATCAGTAGTTTTTAAAGATAGTTAATGGAATAAGATGGTTGCTTGCCTTCCATGTGTGTATGTTCTTGTTGTTGGTAGATTGCTGCCTCTGCAAATTTTGACATGAAGTGTCCAATCTGTAGAAATTTTCTGTTTGTTTTAAAATTTATATTACATATACTTTTCTCTGTGTGGTTGTGTTACTTAGATGACTTCGAGTGATAAGGATTTTAGGTTTATGGCAACTAATGACTTGATGACAGAACTTCAGAAGGACAGCATTAAATTGGATGATGATTCAGAACGCAAAGTTGTGAAAATGCTACTACGACTATTGGAGGACAAGAATGGAGAGGTCCAAAATTTGGCTGTGAAATGGTGAGTTGTTCACACTAAGTAAAGGAGTTTCTTTTGAAAGATTTTGATTGCTCTATCATGTCAGCTGCATCAGCAATCAGAAAGCACAGATACATATAGTAACCACGAAAGAACTTGGATATGTTTGCACACAGTAGATCAAGTTCCACATTCATAGTTTTAATAGAAACTGAAAAAAAAATATTTGCTTCAGGGAAGGATACTTCACCAATTACTATTCATATCACACATAACTTATTGCAAACTTTAGTCACTAATACTTCCAATTACAGGTAACTCTTATTTTATGTCAGGGTTACGTTCCTGAAAAATGTTATGTAAATTGAAATTGCGCAAATTGAATACAAAATTCCCATTTAAAACAATGTATTTCCTGGGGGTTAGTGGACTGACAGCCTCATCATATATAGTGTATGACTATACCACTAGTGGGCATAGGCATCTGTAGAGTACGTGTGTACTGTATATACAGTATATACACATTTCTATACAGTATACACACATTTCTGTACGATATATTTATTTATTTATTATGGAATAAAAATGTAAGAGACTCTTATCCACAGTTTTTGGTACATTTCATTCAGATAGGACTACGGTAAACTTGCTACACAAACTCTTTTGTTCTTGACTTAGCACTTTCTTTAATTCTGTCAGCATTATCACAAATTTTATGTATGATTCCATGAACAAGTCAGTGAATTTACATTTTTTGTCCCCATTGTAAGTACATGATAAAAATGACACACGAACTAAACAGTCCACTGCACTGCACATGATTCAAAATGAATGACTGGAACCAGGCTGTGTGAGCATACATTCAGAACAATTGTAAGTGGCTGTGAAAATGAGGTCTGAAGTTGAAATGTTGCCTACGAGAAATATGACTATAATGTACATAACAGCCACTGAAAAAGTGAGTGTGACTATCAACGAAGGCCAAAAACGTGGACAATTTTGTAAAATTAAAAAATCTCCCTGGACACAATTCTGAAGCCCGAAAAAGAGGATATGTCTGGGAAGACCCGGACATATGGTAATCCTGGTGTATTATTTATTTGCATTTTGTCGTAGCCTTGGCCCATTGGTTAACAAGGTAAAGGAATACCAAGTAGAAACCATCGTGGATGCACTGTGTAGCAACATGGTGTCTGATAAGGAGCAGTTACGTGATATTTCGAGTATTGGTCTCAAGACGGTGATCAGTGAACTTCCACTGGCTTCAAGTGCACTTGCTGCTAATGTCTGTAAGCGCATCACTGGACGACTGAGCACTGCTATTGAGAAGGTGAGTCAATGTTGCCATGTTTTCATTTTAAATGTACCAACAGCTGTAGCAGTGTAACCACTATGTCGGATGTAGTGGAAAGTCCACTTCCAGGTGTAAACATTAGGTTTGTGTTGTGTTCATTTTGCAAGTTAATTTTAAATATGTTCAGAGAAGTGTCAGTAGTTAAAAATAACTGAACTAGTCCTGTTGAATATCCTGTAAATAACATGTAATTCCATTTACTAATTATTAGTAGCTCACATTCCAGTCACTAAGTTTTGGTAAGGGTCCCCCATACAAGTTTTAACATAAATTTGATATTGTATTTTGGAATGTCGAGACATGACATGAACAGGAAAATTTATCAAATCTAAAATGCATGCTTCATATCACTTATGACAAAGATCACTTATAAACAGAGTGCCCTGTATGTTGGTGTAAGGGTGTACTCCATACTGTGTGGCACAAAATTACTGACAGGATGCTTTGAAGTTCACTTAAAAATGTAAATAATCAACTGAAGATTAATGAAAGTCTTGCATATCAAAGTGGGAGGACATCTGTGGGAGGTTTATAGGCTGCATGGAAAAGTGTGTTTATGGCCTTATATAAGCTAGGCTTTATTGTAGGTGCATATGTGTGAAAAGCTGAATTGTCCAGTATGTTTTGATGGAGGCCTTCTACAATAAAATTTTTGATATCCATTGTTGGATTATCCGGAAATCTCTATTAACCAGCAGAGTGTCAAAGAACCTTGTTGTATTTAAATATACAGTTAAATGTTGGTGTTCTGTTTTTTTACATTGTGTGTTCACCTTGTTATGTAAGTTGTGGTGAAAATAGCTACAAATTGCAGCATGGAAAACAGGACAGGATATCAAGTGACAAGGTAAATGGTTAGGTCTGCCTGTGAGGTTGCTGGGTACGCTAAGATGCATAGTAAGTATAATGTTCTGATATCTGGAAAATTGCGATATCTGGCAAACTTCTGGTCCCAGAGGTGCTGGATGTTGCAGATCTTGCTGTATATGGAAGTGCGGAGCAATCTGTGGACCTGTTTATGGAATCTGTGGAAAAGTTCATTTATAGCCTTGTGCAAACTAGGCTTTATTTATGTATTTATTTATTTATGTCCAGAAGTCAGAACTCTTTGAGGTCTTTTGCTGGAAGGTTCTCTTGCAGAGTGCTAACAGTCTGCTGAATGGTTTGTGGACTATATGGAAAACTCTGTTTATGTTCTTATGTGTCCTTTATAATACATCACAGTGACTGACAATTGGAATTGCCTGACAAATTTAGCTTAAATTTCCAGTGTAAAATTCTTAAAAACATCTATGATGTGGTTTAGGTGCTGATACTAGACCACAGACAGACTGATGTAACCTCTACATAAGGCACCTTTCCTTTACACTTTGTAAAGGTGCCCCCCCCCCACCCCAACATGAAATGTACAGTTGTGAAGCTTGGTTCATGAGTGGACTCCCAGTGGGTCACAGTTGAAGTTCACATCTTCGAATGTATTATTTGCAATTTTTCGTATCTCATTGACTTTATGTTTATTGATTGTATATACAACCTCTTATTCACATGCAAGCACAGGGTTGCAAAGTTAATGTCACTGTTCTTATATCTCATTAAATATTCACCATTTTGAAAACATGTTTGAAATTTAAATTACTTAAAAATAGGCCATGCACCTTTTTGGACAAATTAGTTGTTTTTCGAAAATTGATAACATTTTGGTTTTCAGTTTGGCATGGTGGACTTTAAATGTATGTGACAGTGTTTAGTGTACCCGCTGAAATAACAAATGTCATCATAGGAGTAATTTCAGAAACGTAGTATGCTTGGAAGGACAGACATAACCCCCTCCTTCCCACCATGCATTTGTTTCATGTAGTTATGGAAAGAATGCATAGAAGAGTGGATAGGGTTTGAATTAGTTGGGGAGGGTGTTCACTGAGTGCACAGAGAGCTGTTCTAGAGGTGATGTTATTCTGTAACTCTTGGCCTGCAGCAAGAAGATGTGTCAGTGCAACTGGAAGCTTTGGATATCCTGGCGGACTTGTTATCCAGGTTTGGAGGCCTGCTTATTAATTTCCACACAACTATCCTGGCAGCCTTATTACCACAGCTGTCTTCACCACGTCAAGCAGTCAGAAAGAGGTGTGTACTAATGAGATAAACAGACACTCTTGGATCGTAGTAATCTGTTAGAACAGTGGCACTGTCATTTGTAAATGTATTAAGATACCTTTTGACTCAGTGGATTTTGTGAACTGTGTTTTCCAGGACTATTGTTGCTTTGAGCCACCTGGTTATGTCATGTAACCACCCACTTTATACTAAACTGATTGACTTCCTTTTGGATGGGCTATCTAATGACACTTCCACCTCCACCACTCGGACGTACATCCAGTGTATTGCTGCTATTTGGTAAGCTGAGTCTTCAGAATTAGCACACATTCTAATTTGTGTCCTAAATATTGAAGCCCCTTGGATTGTGGTGTTACAGAATCAGTTTTGAGTTGCTGACAGTGTCAACAAGAATACAAATAAATAGAATAGAAACATTTGTCACTTCCCATTACTTCCATCATAACAGTATCTGATTGACTAGATTGAAATAACTGTACTCTCATACACTATTGAGTCACAAAGTTCTCAGGTTCATAATTGCTGTCACTCGTAGTGACTACATCTCTCAATCTTGTGATGATATTTTTTTGTTATACTCCAGTGTTTGTTTCCTTGAAAAGAAAATCATACAATAAAATTAATGTATTTAATATTTGAAAAATGTTGCAGACCCTTACAAGGCTATCCTCCCGTAAATATGTTGTCCCACCTTCCTTCCTCCATCTTCAGGGTAGATCTGTAACATTCATCTTATTTATTTACCCTGCTGATGGATGCAGCAGGTTCCTTTGACATGGCAGTACACATCTGCCAGACGTCATATCATCCTCAAAAGCAGCACACTGCTTTTATGCTGTCCACCATTCAGTTCCACTGTCTTCAAGATTCCTATTTTCACTGCGATTGCAATTAACCTCATTCAAAACTTTATTGTCCTCGCCATAATATCCCTTGATGGGAACTGCAGCTTTTGTTTTGTAGCTTCATTGGTACTTTGTTCGTACTTGTAGTTTCTGCCCTTGAAACATGGTTATTTTGTTTCTCATTTACTATGCTGGGTGCACGGTGTGGTACAGATATTATATAGTACACTGAAAGTCTTCAGCTTGCTACAAGCTTAAAATGTTTTAAAACACTGCTGCATATTGAAGATGGTTATTTGTTTATTAACTTCACAACTAGAGGAAAAATATCTCTTATGCAGTTTGGGTAAATACAGTAACTATTATCCTAACAATCTCCAGTTTGAGTAAGTATACTTATAACTAAAACATCTTTCACAATTTGAGAGTGTTATTGTGACTGTAATATCAGTCTTCACTATGAGTGTGGTTAAAATTTCTTTTATGTTTAGCGCATGGTCTGTATGATGTGTAGATTTTAAATAGTGAGTTCCGTGTTTAAATTTGTATATCATGTTCTGCAGTCGACAAGCAGGCCATCGATTCGGTGAGCACATTGAACGGGTTATGCCTTTGGTAGTTCAGTACAGTCAAGAGGAAGATGATGAGCTCAGAGAGTACTGCCTGCAAGCCTTCGAAGCATTTGTGCATCGCTGCCCGAAGGAAATTACCCCACACATCCATACTGTAAGTTATCAGTTTGCCATCAGAAATATTTCTTTGAACCTGTTGTCACTTATTGCCATTGTTATGCAGGGATTGCATTTTAATTGTCATGAGTCCTAATGCTGTGAGCATTCTCATATTGGGGGATTTTGAATTTCAGATACTTAGGGCAATAGTGTGATAACAATTTATAGTGCAGGGATTGATTTGTGGGTTGCAATTGGAATTTTTGAAGTCTGGTGAAAGTATTTATCTGTTTATGCAGGGGTGTACAAGTTTTCAAGAACCTAGGAGCCACCTAAAAAGTGTAGGTGTCACAAGGTTAATATGAAGCAAATTCAGTACTGAGGACTGACAAATGTTAGGTTCCACCATACGAAATGTAGTAACCACAGCACCCTGGCACCCAAGATTTGTGTGCCTCTACATTAATGACGATGCTTACTTATTTGTGCCAGGATTAAAGTACATGTACAGGCCACAGTGTGGGTCCAGGTTAGAAAGATTTCGGCTCTTGTCACATATAATACGCGGAAAGATGTAACACTCCCTCTTCTGACTGCATTTTGCAGTACACAGCTTTATGTTTTTTTCAGTTGTTAATGCCAAGTTAGTAGACTTTTGATGTTGTGTGTATCTTGTGTAACAGGAGTGTGCATTTTACTGTGCTCCTTGTTTAAAAACCATGAACATTTTGTATGCATATAAAATTTCCTACCACTTGAACTGTGTTGCACCAGTGGCCATCTTGATTCAGCTGCTTTAACAATCTTAAGCAAGATGCATTACTTGCTGTATACAGTAACATGCATTACCACAGCCTGAAGTTGAGTACCCCTCTCCCCCCCTTCAAATGCCCTCACTTTATGCTTTTTCAGAGAGCGACAATGCAGTTTGTAATGATATGAAACAACAGGCTGTTCATATATCATTTTTGATGTGCTGTAGATTACAGAGCTGTGCCTGACATACATTACCTTTGATCCCAACTATAACTATGATGAGGGAGATGACGGTGAAGATGGTGTTGTAATGGAGACTGAGGAAGAGGTTGATGATGATGACAATGATGAATACTCAGATGATGATGACATGAGCTGGAAAGTGCGAAGATCTGCTGCAAAATGTCTAGAGGCAGTCATAGCAACCCGACATGAACTCCTCTGTGAATTCTACAGAACACTGTCCCCAGCACTTATTGCAAGGTTTAAAGGTATGGGCTGCTGTGATGTGGATATAGGCAAGGTTTTTCAAACTCATTCATTCATTTCACAAGCAAAACCGAGAGATATAAATGTTAGCAATGTCTGTCTGGTAAGTGGTCGGCCTAGTTGATAATTTAATTATAATGTACTGGGTAATGCTTATTGTTAACATTAATAATAACAATAATTTTCTTAATAATTCAAGGAAGAAAACCACATGTTATCTTACTCCTAGATGGAGAACATAACATTCATCATAAAGATATCTATACACTTTTGTTGTTGGCAGGCACCTTGAATGAGGGTTTCCAAAGTTGGAGTGTTGTCTGTCGCTTTCCTATTGCCAGTCAATTTAAGACATCTGTATTTAGGTGTCTGAAGCAGTTTCTGTACTTCAGGTTTTACCACCAAAATTCTGTATGCATTTCTCTTCCGTGTTTGTCACATGCCACATCAATTTTTGCTCCTTGATTTGATCACCTGAAAATATTTGGTATGTAGTACTTGAAGTTCCTCATTACTTAACTTTCTCCAGCCTCCTTTACTTCCTCCTTTGTAGGCCCATATGTGCCCCTCAGCACCTTGTTGTAAAACACTCTGAGCTTATGGTTTTTCTTTAATGTGAGAGGCTGAGCTCCACACCTATGTAATCGTGCTGTCTTATACTGCTCATCATATATGTTTGTGTATTGTTTATTAACAGTAATTTAAAAACCATGATTTTGTAAATTATTTGTTAGTATTAATAATAATAAAAATTATTTTATGTTATTTTTATATTAATTGTTATTAAATTATTATAATGAATATTTATTAATATTAATTCAAACTGCTAAATAAATTTGAATTTAAAAGAATATCTGTGGAGTTTTCCATGTAAGTTTCAAGCTTATTTTATATTTGTCAGAACGAGAAGAAAATGTGAAGTCAGACATTTTCCATGCGTACATGGCTCTCCTAAGACAGACAAGGCCCGCTGTTGGTGTGAGTCATGATCCAGACTGTATGGACCAGGAAGAGGGACCTGTGTGTATGCTACAGACACAGGTGCCAGCCATCGTGAAGGCTGTGCACAACCAGATGAAAGAAAAGAGCATCAAGACTCGGCAGGACTGTTTTACCCTCCTGAAGGAGCTAGTCATTGTGCTGCCTGGGGCCCTCACTAATCATATCCCTGCTCTTATACCAGGCATCCAATATTCACTAGGGTTAGTACCCATACTTTTTGAAGCCATTTTATACAGTACCATATCTACTTACCTGCACCAGCCTTTGACTGACACAAATAATTTTTGTTCTGAGAATTTAAGCGGGAGTTTGTATTGTAAAGGGGGAGTTTGGTGTCTATGGTGGAAGACAATTTGTTGCATAGACTGGAGTCTTCGTGTTTGCCAGAACAGATTTTCGGACTTAGTAATGTCTGATCTCTTTGTAATTCATGTTAAAAGATCAACACATTTAAATTCTTATGTTTCCCATCAAATGCTTACTGCCATGTTATGTAAACAGGTCTGGTCCTCTAGAGGAATGTTTTGAGTACTTGTTTCATTGTGCTGTGGTTTGTGCAGACTGATTAATTATAAATTGACCATTATCCACTTTAAAAGAACCATGATTTCTTGTTAAAAAGGATTCTTTACCTTGCAGTGATAAAAACTCTAGCAGCAACATGAAGATTGACACATTGACTTTTGTATACTGTTTGCTGACATCACATCCACCTGAAGTGTTTCATAGCCACATGGCAGTATTAGTTCCACCTGTCATCACAGCAGTTGGAGATGGCTTTTATAAGATCACTGCCGAGGCGCTGCTTGTCTTGCAGCAGCTTGTTAAGGTGATACGACCACTAGGTGAGTTACAGTCCAGTGTAAGGTATAAATTGAAGTAATATCATTGAACAGACACCACAGAGTGAGACAGGCTGTGAATAACCTGATGAGAAGTTCAGACAGAGGACACAAACATGAAGTTCTTCATGGAAGTGGAAAACTCTTGGAAAGTGGTTGTTTGGAAGACTGCAGAGGACTCAGCAGTCTAGTGGCAGGTCTCTGGGTTAGCAGTATTGACCCTTATGGGTCTACTTTCAGAATTTATATGAGTAAGTAAAATGCTGTTGTAATAAAATGTAATAGCTTTTCATAATTTACTGGAGAACACAAAAAGAAAGCAGTACTTTAAATGGCTGAATTGATGTGAAATTCTCATAAATTTGACATACAGTTGAACCTGGTTGTAACAACCTCATCTGTAGCATCAGATATTCTGTGGTACTAATTAATTCCTCGCTGTTAATCACAGCATCATAGTACTTGGTTAGAACAGCACTCATTTATAATGACACAAAATGTTCACTCCCTTTCATGATGTTTTAACTGACTCTGACTGTACCATCTTAAAGAACTAAGTGTCAGCACAGAGATTTTGACGCTCAGCTCATCTCTCATCTCGTATCTAACGTACTGTTAGTGTGAATAAATGTATGATAAGGGTTTTGCTGAGCAATTTGACTTGAGTTTAAAAGTTTCTAAACTTGATAACATTCTGATTTAACATGCATGTTATGTATGTTGAACTTACTTCAAGAATAGTGTCTGGATACCAGAACATTCCACACAAATCTACAACTGTCTGGCCAACCACCTGTGATATCTCTTTGTTCACGCTTATGCTCAGTGTTATTTGATATGTGTATATATATTCCTAAGCTGCCCTTTCTATAGCCTTTTGAAGTGTAAAGTAATAATACTTTCTGTGTTTAGATATTCCCAGTAACTTTGACTTCACTCCCTTTACTGGTGAACTGTATCGCTGTACACTGATTCGTCTTAAGGCAGCAGACATCGATCAGGAGGTGAAGGAACGGGCAATATCTTGCATGGGTCAGATCATCTGTAACCTTGGTGATTACTTGCAGGTAATTGAGTATAGAGCAATGAGCTGAAATAAATTTCTTCCTGGTGCAACTGACAGTGTGAACCACTTCTTTCTATAAATGAAGTCAAGTTCTTTATATTAAGTTCATTGATTTTGTTTCTAGGGTGAACTTCATACTTGTCTACCCATCTTTCTGGACCGTCTTCGCAATGAGATTACGAGGCTTACTACTGTAAAGGCACTCACCAAAGTGGCTGGCTCACCATTGCGCATTGATTTGCGGCCAATTTTAGTAAGTGTGCCTGTTTGTCCTTTTATTACATTGACAGCTTCACTTGGAATGTGGTATTGCAGTTCACATCCATACGACTACATGCAATATAAAATGTGCCATCATCTTACTTATTTTCACATTACAGCCTGCACATATGTATATTTTATGTCAAACAAATTGAGTCATGTATAAATAAAAGCTCTGATTTTTCCCTCTACTTATTTTCTTGAGATATTAATTGATTAAATTTTTATGTGGTTTTAGCGAGTTCTTTAGAATAAAATTTGTTAGAATCAGGGCTGTGGAGTCAGATTCGGAGTCGTGGAGTTGAAGTTGGAGTCGGAGCCAGAGTTGGAAGGCATTTTAAGTGGAGTCAGAGTCAGAGTTGGTAAAAATGTACTGACTCCGACCCTTACCTCAATCTAAAATCTTAACTGGATATTCCAACTCCAGAGTCCTGATAGCTACAGTAACCATTAAACTTATGCTTAAATATAAGTTATAAGTCTTAAAAGTAGCCTGATAATTTACGTGGTGGTGATGAAATGTCTTATAGGTTTACCATTATTAATACGTATTGAGCTTTTAGGAAGGAGTCGGAGTTGGATTTTTAAAAATCGAGGAGTTGGAGTCAGAGGTTTTGTGTACTGATTCCACAGCCCTGGTTATAATACTGCAAAGCACACTATTGACAACCTGCCATATACTGTTATTTTACACATCACCACTGTTTGCTCTAATTCTGTGAAGAAAGCTAGGTGTTTGTGTAGGGAAAACATGTGCATTGGTGCCTTACATAGTTATTCATTCCATGAATGTTACTTTCAGGGTGAAGCAGTGCCAATACTAGGTTCCTTTCTTCGAAAAAACCAACGTGCACTGAAGTTGAGCACCCTGACCTTGCTGGACACACTTGTGCGAAACTACAGCAGTGCCCTCAGTACAGAGTTACTCAACAAGGTTAGTTTATGTTTGTGATTGTAACTGTATGCAGTAAACTTTCTGTGAAGCTTACTCAGTAAAAGGAACATTGTTACATTGTATTAAGATTGCCTTACAGTGTGTAGAGAAACAGAATGCCAAGGCACAGATTGTAATGGAGTATAACTGTCCTTGATGTTAATTTATCTAAAAATGAGATGGAGTGAATGAGATAAACATTTTACATATTGTGATACTGTTGACAATTGATATCTTGTACGTAGGTTGGCTGATAAGTAATGCACACAGTGGAATATCTAGAAAAAGAAACCATGTATTTAAACAAATGAAAAAAGGAAGTAAAGTACAATATTTTAGCTACAAATTGGCATACTTATTTTTCGACATAGTCGCCTTGTCGCTCAATACATTTTTCCCAACATGAAACAAGTTTACGCATGCCGTCAGTGAAGAATTCAGGGGTTCTTTGTCTGATCCACGATGTCGCAGCTTGCTTCACTTCGTCATCTGAGGTGAAATGAGTCCCCTTGAGATCCCTCTTGAGGTGAGGAAAGAAATGGAAATCGCTTGGAGTCAAGTCAGGGCTGTAGGGCGGATGGCAGAGAACCTCAAACTTCAGCGTCTCCAGAGCATCAAGCGTTGCGCGAGCAGTGTGCGGTCTTGCATTGTCATGCAGCAACAAAATCGGTGATGTTGACTGCCTAACTTGACACACCCTCCGCCGTAGGTTTTTTACTGTTTCAATGTACCGAGCTGAATTGACAGTATTCCCAGCTTCCAAAAATTCTGTCAGGTAAACTCTTTGTGAGTCCCAAAAAACAGTCAAAAGAATCTTGCTGGCAGACGTTACTGTTTTGAATTTTTTTGGGCGAGGAGATGAAGCGTGCCTGTATTGCATGCTCTGTCGTTTTTCTTCAGGGTCAAAATGATGAATCCATGACTCATCCCCAGTAACAATATTCAAAAGAAATTGAGCTCCCTCTTCGTGATAGCGCTTCAAAAGTTCTTCACAACTTTCAACACATTTTTGTTTGTTTTCTGGCGTCAACATGCGTGGCACCCATCAAGAACAGACTTTTGTGTAGCCAAGCAAACCAATGATATAGCCCACTCTTTCTTTAGACATTCCTAGCCTACCTGCTATCTGCTTCTAGGTGATACGGCAGTCATGCTTGATCAGTTCATCAACCCGTTTTTGATGCTTGTCATCTGTCACGGAAACCGGCCTTCCACTGTGAGGTTGGTCAACAATATTGGCACGACCGGGTTCACATTCATGAAATTTAATGGCCCAACGATTTACTGTAGTTCTGTTAACAGTGTTTTCACCATACACAGCCTGTAAACAGCGATGAATTTCAGTTGGCGTCACGTTTTCAGCACTTAAAAATTCAGTCACTGCACGTTGCTTCAATCTCGTTGACATGTCATCATAACACAACTCCATGTTAACATGCACTGTTTTAGAACTGGTGTAGAGAAAGGAATCAAACTTGGCACCACTGTGGAGGGGGGTTGTGGCTACAAGGACACACTGGGCGCGCATCGCTGCTTTGCTCCATTGGCAAAATATTTCACTGTGTGCATTATTTATCAGCCACCCCTAGTATATACAGGTAACCCTTGTTTTGTGCCCATTTGTTTGTGCCTTTTTGCTTTAATGCCCCTTGCCAATTACATCACTTCTTAATTTATGCCCTCTAATTTTTGGTGTGATGCCTTTTGGCTGGCTCTGCACCAGAATGCAGCTGAGACATCATGAAACTCATGGTGTAGAACAACACTGGGAGGCCATATGCTCACTGTAACTGCCTCAGTGACTTTGCACTCATTGTGTGGTTAAACTGATATTCTTTGTTGTGTTTGCCTTGATTTACATCCTTTTTTCCTTATTAAATGAGTGAGAAACATAAATCTACATCCCTTAGTGCATTCCCGATAAAACACAGCAAAATACAATCTGTAATGAAGAGAAATTACAATAAATTAGCTTGAAAAAGGTGAACATATTGCTAATATCTGCCATGCACTTGGCAGATGCTCCAAGCCAAGAGCACCGTATGTACAATTTGTGGTAATGCTGAAAAAATTAGAGAAAGTGCTAAGTCTGGAACTCCTCCCTCTTGTAACTCTTACACAGCTACTATCACCATCGCCCAGCTCATTGTCACATGGCCCAACTGACCCCTTTCACCCCCACCTGTAACACAGTTAGCACCAGCTTCCTGGAGCCATTTTTTTCAGCATTTAACATAAGTATATGCAACTTGTTCATAGTTCCGTTCCTGTTTACATAGGCTGAAATGAATACTGATGGTTTACTTTTATATTAATGTCAGTAACACAGTAATGATATATGTATATATATCATATATGAAGGGGTTGTGTCTGGTATGGGTGCCCCTAAGTCCTGCCTTTTCCATTATTCATTGGGGGACTGTCATGTTTGACTTATGTCTCTTTGAGTTGTGCCCACTTTCTTAGGAACTCAGCTAGGGTGGAAACAAGGGTTACCTGTATTATAAAAATTTTTTGTGCCCTCTTGGCCACTTTGCCTGCATTAATCAGTGTAATGAAAATTGTTTCAGGTCATAATTGAATTGGCACCGTTGCTTAGTGAAGCAGACCTCCACATTGCACAGCTGACCCTGACGTTGTTGACGTCAATAGCCCAGCTGCACCCTGCAGCACTGGCCCGTGTTTCTGATGCAATCTTACCAGAGATTTTTGTCCTAGTCAGATCACCATTGTTACAAGGTGTGTTTCAGACTAGTTCCAAACAAAAGTCTTGCACTGTACTGCTTCAAGGTTGACTTCTTTTGCAGTACTAGCCAATGACAAATGTCATCATGTTATTTAATTTAGTCAGTGAGCTGGAGTTGGAAATTTGTGTTATTGTATTGCATGTTATATTATGTTCAGCCTGAATTAGGGCAGTGGAGCAGAAGTGTTTAGACTTGAATAGAAAGCCAGTACATCCCTGTGAAATTAGTGGCTTGTTAAAAGAGTGAAGTAATAATCTTGTACTCTATCATGATTAACTGTGTGCCTGACAGACAAACTATAAAAAGCCAATAGCATGCATGTAAGATTTAAAACTAACAAGTGCGTATTTTCTCTTCAACATGTTTCATTATTTTATAAGGCCATCATAAGGTGGACTTTTTTTTAGAAAATATAGATATGAAATACCAAGTTTTACATCCTGAACTTTAAAATAACTAGCTACTGTATTGTATATTTTGCCTACCGTGCATTATAATTCGATTTTTGTAATATTGTTCAACAAATGTACTTATTTGTCACAAGTTCATAATAATATATAACATAGCGCTCCAACATGTTTCAGACCCTGTTGGCCCATCGTCAGGGAGAACATCAGACATTATTGCATAAAACAATTACATAATGGTACTTGGTCTGTTGTATATGTAGATCTGCTGGTAATTGTTTGTGTGGTGATTTGTTACACAGGAAGTAGTAGATTAAGGCAGCGTGTGGATGATACGGAGGTGTTCATGGTACTGTGGCCACCTCCATGTGACAGTTCAAGAGGTCATTGCCAGCACATTGATGGTGTTTCTGTACAATTCATGCTGACTTGAACTTATGCATACAGGTGCTGCTTTAAATTCAATGCTTGAGTTCTTTCAAGCACTTGTGAAAGCTGGGCTTCCTGGATTGGGATACAGGGACCTGCTGGCTATGTTGGTGGCCCCAGTAACTCATGGAGGTTCTGTTGGGGGTGGAAGCTCGCTTCCTGTTCTGCATAAACAGGTTAGTTGAGAAAGTTGAACCAAGGTAAGTGTTTGTGTTACTTCTTCTACATATCCTCAGTAGGGTCCATTAAAGTCTTTGAAAAGTTCAGATTTCTTGGAACAGTGGTAAGGGCTAGTGCGCATGGGCGGTTTTCCTGCCGCTTGGAAATTGACCGTGGTGGCAAAACAAAAGTGAGTATTTACTGAGTGAGTACACGAGCAGAAAAATATCGCCAGCGAATGTTAGTCCTTGACAATGGATTTTGAGGAGAAGGCTGTAGTTTGTGCGTTACTGCTTTGTTTTCGAAAAAAGCGAAGAAGAAAGATGTGGGTTCATCCTTTAATCAGCCAAAGACTGCTTAAAGGCCAGTTTCATAAGTTATATGAGGACTTATGTACATATCCCAAAAAGTATATGGGTTATTTTCAGATGAGTAAGAAATCATTTGATGAATATTGTCCATGATACAGCCGTAAATATCATACCAGAACACAAATATGAGGCTTGGCTATAGGACCACAAGAAAGATTAGCTGTGACTCTGAGATAAGAAAAAACAACTTTATTCATACTGTTCAGTTGTTTGACTTTTTTCATGTAGCAAAACAGTTTACAAAAAATTATGTTAAGCAACAGAATTATACCACCAGAAGACTGGCTAAGCATTACTGATGAATTTAATCACAGAACAAATTTTCCAAACTGCAAACACGCCGTTGACGGCAAACACGTTCGTATGTGCAAACCGGATGGTAGCGGTTCTGAATTTTTCAGTTGCAAATCGTACTTTTCAACAGTTCTTTGTGGCTTTAGTTGATGCAGATTACAAGTTCATTGCTATTGAAGTAGCAGCATATGGTTTGTCTAGTGACTCTAACATTTTTAAGCAGTCCAATCTACACAAGAGCTTAGAGAGAAATGAGCTAAATATCCCAAAAGGTGGACCATCACCTCAAGATGAGAATGGTGAACATATGCCATTCGTGATAGTGGGTGACGAAGCTTTCGCTCTGTCAGAATACATTTTACGACCATATCCACACCGAAATTTAAGTATTGCCAAACGTATATTCAACTAGAGATTAACAAGAGCAAGGAGAATGGTGGAATGCGCGTTTGGCATACTTTGTAATAAATGCAGAGTTTTCCATTGTGCAGTTGATCTTCATCCTGATTTTGCTGATATTGTACTAAAGACATGTTGTATACTTCACAATTACGTTCGGGCAAGAGATGGGATTCGATTCGAAGATACTCTGCACGAATGCCCTCTTGAGAACATTGAATCCCTTGGAACTAGAAGTACTGTTCGAGGAAGAGGAGTGAGAGAATATTTTACAAAGTATTGTAACAGGGTTGTTTACCTTGGCAGCATGATAAGGTTTGAAATATGAAAACATGTAATTAACCTTTGTATTTGCTTTAAGATCTGGATTTATTTCTGCACACTAATTGACAGACAACCCTTGAATTATGTGCACATGTCTTATGTATTGAATACTTAAATACTACTGTTGAATAGAGCACCTGTTTCAAATAATAAATATGAATATACAATGCTTTTACCTCTTTTTATTTTTCTATCCTTATCAACTTGTCCCCAGTTTGGCACAATCGCCCCACATACTTCTGTCCACAGCTTTTCTTTAACATGTTTATCGCTGTATTCCGGCAGATGTGTATTATACAAAACGGGTCTTTTTTTCCACTCCAATAATTAATTTTTCTGTGTCAAAGAATTCAGTCACTGTGAAAGCACAGGTGGTGAACCCAGGACTGAAAATTCCCCTGAGCAGTTATTTGGCCGCTCATGTGCGCACAGGCACATATTCACATTTGTTTCATTTGTCATAGCAGCAACCGCGCCACAGCACAAATGTGGAGCAGGTTGCGTTTTTAAAACAGCCGTGGTGAATTGCCCACTTGTGCGCCTAGACTCATCTACGTTAATGTGTTCTATTCAAGGCGGTTAAAAACCCGCAATCGCTGGGCGGCCAAAAACCGCTCATGTGCCCTAGCCCTAACAGATCAAAATTGCAGCCACAAAGAAATTAAGAGCAGATTTAATTGAGGCAATACTTACCGTACCTTTTAGTTTGTTTTTGGGGTGGTTTTGATAGATACTGTGCAGTAATTTTTAAGGTGTGATTTTGTTGTTTGCAGGCATTCCATTCATTAGCAAAATGTGTAGCAGCACTGACAGTGACATGGCAACAGGAGGCTCTGACTGTTGTGGAACAGTTTCTCAGAGATGTGCAGAACCCTCGCAGTGATGCACAGCACATTTTTGCTCTTCTGATTATTGGAGAGATAGGGAGACATATGTAAGTAATCTGTTGTGGCTAAAGTAGAGAAACGTAAATCACTGTTTATTAGAACAGGTTCATAAATATTGCCCAGGAGATGGTGATACATGCGATAATAGCGAATTATCGGTGACAGATTAGTAATAAATGTAATTGTGGTTGTATCAAGAATAATATCACTACTGTGCAACATGTTTGTGTCAATTTCAGTATTAAAGTGGAAAGGTTAATTATATGGTTTGTCATTCCAGTGATCTGAGCAGCATAGCTAACTTGAAACAGGTGATTCTTAATTCATTTTCACCCCCCTCAGAGGAGGTAAAGTCTGCAGCATCTTATACTTTGGGTAGTGTTGCTGTTGGCAACTTACCACAGTATCTGCCCTTTGTATTACAAGAGATAGAAGCTCAACCAAAACGGCAGTACCTGCTTTTGCATTCTCTGAAAGAGGTTAGTAAATAGGGCAGTATATTCAGCTAAGACTGTGATTAGATGTGTGAGATTATGAACAGAGGAGCTGTTCGTATCACACATACATATACATTCACCCAATAGTTTTGTTCCTTCAGCATTTCTTTAACGTTTAAATGACCTGTTTTCACATATGCAAATGCACATAAAAAACACCCCTAGCAATTCACTTAATGTATTTAGGCAACAAAGAAATTTACTGTGTTTATAGATCAAAATGTGTAATGTCTGTTGTATTTTCCATAAACTGTTGTTTATTTCATGATTTTATCTTTCTCTGTTCCAGCAACATGATTTAATAAAACATGCTCTGAAATTTAAATACCAACCTGGTCATTTAAAAGTTAATGGTGAATGGTGAAATTATGGTAAGAATAAATTGTATAGAATATTGTAGTAGTGACTCTCTACAATGCTGAAGATGGGGATCTAGAAACCAGAAAGTTTTCAGGTTATTTTTTAAGAGCGTGAAATGTGATTCTTTACTTTGATTGGAAGTTGTCATTGGTGCTTAATTGTCATGCCATGATGGTGTGTGGGCGGAGTGGATTGGAGGTTTCACCCCACACATTTTTAACCTCAACACTGGAAGTGAATGGTCACTTTAATCCCCTTCTCCCCCTCCAGAGAGAGAGAGAGAGAGAGACCTCCATCCCCAGATTGTGTTTGCATGCTTTGGAGGAGAGTGAAATCACGTGACCCTGGAAAACTCAAATTTCACTTCTCATTTATCCAGCAGAGTGCAAAAAGAACTGTGCTGTAATTTATGTTGAGTAAAAGTAAAGTTGTCTCACTTGACACCATGAAGATGTTCAGGGAGAGCAGAAGTAGAACTGCCCCGATTTTTAACCTCAGCACTAGACGAAGATGAGTGGTTACTGTGATGCTCTGGCTGCTTTACCACTGGGGAAGAACCCCAGTACCCATTGAATAGGAGGCTGAGTGGGACCCAGAGCCCCTCAGGACTCTTTGGAGAAGAGGAAAATTTCTTGCCTGTGCCGGGATTCAAACCCCAGACTGTCCAGCCTGTGGTCTAGTTGCTATACTGATTATACCACTCTGGTAAGAGTAAATGTGTCCCTTTGCATGCTGTGAAGGCATTTGGGTGGAATAGGGGTGTAGCTGCACTCACTGTTAACCATGGCAGAAGGTGGATGTGGATGTCAATTTCACACCCTGGACACTTTACCTCAAAGGAACAAGCCCCTGGCATCCATTCAGTAGAGGGCTGAGTGGAGCCCAGAGCCAGTCTGGATGTTAGGGAGAAGAGAAAGCTCTCTGTCTCTTGCCAGGAATTGGATCATGATTCCTTGGGCATCCAGCCTATAGCGTAGCCACTATGCTGACTGAGCTATCATGACTCCACTTGTGTTTAGTGCAGAATGTAAACTGCATGACTGTTCTTTTGGACTGTGCCTATTATTCCAGGTTTTAAAGCTACGAATCACACTGTCCCACCATTGTCAAGAAACTTTGAACTTGTTTATAACTGCAAGTGTATGAGAAAAAAAGTGCTTATGAGGAGATCTTAGCCTAGAAAAGATGAGGTATGTGGGCATTTTATGATGTGTAAGAATAAACTTCATGGTTTGTTCAGGCTATGTGCTAGTGTTTTTACTGTGTCTTAATAACAGAGATATAATTTGACAAACACTCATTATACATCTAAAAATAGGAGTTTGGCGGGCTTGTTCATATCTTGTTTATAGTTTCCACACTGAACACGAACCAGACAGAAAGAACTTTTATAGGAATGGCTATTTATTTTCAACTTAAGGCACACAGAACAAGGTGGGCAGAGTACGTATAATGTAATGTCGAGGCACATTCATGTAACCATTGTTGCCATGGAAAAGCAATAGGTATTACATGTTCTGAGTGTGTGTGTAGCCTTAGTTACCCAGCATGCAATGTGCCACGTGCCATGTTATATTGTCGTCTGTGGCTTATCTGGCATCACCACATTTTTCCACATTATCTCTTAAATGGCACGATTTTTGGATAAAAGCTGCTGAACATAAACTGTGTGTTTGATTTTTGCTACAACTTTTGTCTGAAATATTTCTCATTCGAAGAAGCATTCATTGAGCTGTTATCATACATGTATTTAGGTTGTCATGTAAAGTACTCATGATTGTTGTATTGTTTTAAAGCATGAATTCTGTGTACAGATTTTTGAAAAAATGCTCAGATATCAACTTTCATGCAAATTTGTCCAGTGGGAGGCAAATTGTTCTGTGCAGATGGACGGATGGCCAGATGAACAGACATGATGAAGCTAATAGTTGCTTTTTGCAATTTTGTGAGCAGGCCTGAAAACTGTTGCTTAAAAAAAATGTGGACGTTGTGTTGCAGATTATTTCATGCCAGTCCTTAACCCCCGGAGGTGTGCAGTTACTCCAGCCATTTGTGCCTGCGATTTGGCAACAGTTATTCCGACACTGTGAATGCGGCGAGGAGGGGACACGAAATGTTGTGGCAGAATGTCTGGGAAAACTGACTCTCATTGATCCTGCAAACTTATTGCCAAGATTACAAGAGTCACTAGTGTCTGATTCAGCCCTAATGAGAACAACAGTAGTGACTGCAGTCAAATTCACCATTTCTGATCAGGTACTAAAGTGTGACCTGCTTCATAGTAAATATACTGTATTGAGGCCTACCCAAATATAAGACAACTCCCATCCACAATTTGCAAGCAAATACCTGTACACCACATGTTTTCATTTGTGTGCAGTAACAAGGTGATTTATTAGAAAAAAGTTCTTCCCTTACACTCAGGTAAATGTGGTGTGTAATGAAAATAGTGTCTTGCTTGAGCACAAGAAAATATTGGCTCCTAGACATCCCTTATAAGGGATACTAGTCAGACACTAAAGGAAGGCAAATAATGAAAAATTGTTTTGTTTAACAAAGAATTATGCATTATTTTAATAACGTGTGTGACATGAATACGTACAAAGCAGGTTGTCAATGTTTTTTCTCTCAAAACTGCTCAGTGGGTTTCAAGTAAATTTGGCAATGAAGGTGACCACAATAAAACTTGTTGAGAGAATTTCATTTTGATGCATCCCAGTCCATTATAACTTCTGCTGCATATTAAGTTGAAATCCCCCCCACCCCCCTCCCAGAATTGTCTGATCATACACAGCACACAAAATAGGCACATGCTTTAAAGTGTGGGTTTTTTTTGAGATTACAAATTTTATTTGAAATATTTTTCTAAGTGATGTGAATATTTAAGGTAACATTAAGGAAAATGGTATCCAAGTGTCCACTGTGATAACCTCTAGTGTGAGTAACTTTTGAGCAAAGTTCTCTGCCTCAATAAATACCAAATATTTATGCAAATTCTCAATTAATGTTTGTAATAGTATTTGTATTTTATTTTATAAGTATAGTAGTGGATACTAGCCATTATTAACATAGATACCTTGAACATGACTTTTCAGCATTGACTTCTGTCTGACTATTTAAGGTTGTACTACCCACTGCCATTGAAGCCTTGAACCTTGAATAGTTCTGCCAGTTATTAAACTATGTGTTTATTTTTTCAGCCTCAAGCTATTGATCCACTTTTGCGGCAAAGTATTGGTGAATTCCTGCGAACTCTCCAAGATCCTGACCTGAATGTGCGTCGAGTAGCTCTTGTGGCTTTCAACTCTGCAGCACATAATAAACCTTCACTTGTTCGTGATCTGCTAGATTCTGTTCTCCCACAATTGTACAGTGAAACTAAAGTTAGGGTGAGTAATGTGTTATCTGTATATCTGTTATGAATGTATGTGTACTAACTTTTAAGTAAACTTAATTTTCCCTCCTTAGGGTTGTCCCTTTTCCAAATTAGAACTGCATTTTTTATTTGTTGTGGACTTTATTCTGGTACTTTTCTGTTTTGTCATTGTTTTATTTTCTGTTCGTTTAAAACATTTCACTTTCTTTATTTCATGTCATTATTGAATTTTCAGTAATGAGCCTTGTTTTAGAGACCCATTTATGCTGCGTAAAATGTATACACAGAAGCAGCTGTTAGGAAACATACGCACATTGTAGCTGTAACAGTACATTCATTCCTCTACAGATATGTTCGTCCAGATAGTTCATGGCTTTCTCATATCTTAGGAGAAATGCTGCAGTCATTTCACAGTTCTTATCATCGTTGAATGTAGCACGGTTGTTGGGATACAGCAAAAAGACCGGCTACCTCTAGGAGTGGATTTCCAGTTTTGGCACGTAGTATTTAAATGATACAAAGTGTAACTGGGTTTTCATAACTTGTTTATGGGTCAAAGCTTGGTGGTAACTGTTAATGCCCAGAGTAGGGGTAGAGGTTTGGATCGCTCATGCACTCAGGATGTCTACATTTAAGGTTTTTAAAATTATCTGATGTTCAGGAAGATTGAAATGGCTGTACAGTTTTTTGTAAAATTCACCAAGATCAGATTTCACAGAAATCTGTGGTTTTGTGGTGTTATATACATACAGAGAGAGAGAGAGAGAGAGACGGAAATTTTCAAAGATGCTCTGCGTCATATGAGCATGCCTAGAAAGAGTTATGAAAAAACATGAACCATGGTCCAGATAGTAGATAACTTTTATTGCAGTTATTTCTTCCTTACTTGTCAGTGTAACACTAACATTATTTGTAGAAGTTGGTAGGTTTTAGTAGTGTAGCATGGTCTGGCCATGATCTTTTTTTTATTATAGAAAGAACTGATTCGTGAAGTCGAGATGGGCCCATTCAAGCACACTGTGGATGACGGTTTGGACATTCGTAAGGCAGCTTTTGAGTGCATGTACACACTGTTGGATTCCTGCCTGGACCGCCTTGACATATTTGAATTCCTGAACCATGTGGAAAATGGCTTGAAAGACCATTATGATATAAAAATGTTGACATACCTGATGGTTGCACGTCTGGCACAGCTTTGCCCCACAGCTGTGCTGCAGAGTAAGTAGCATACTCGGTTAGGACCCTTGCAGGTAGGATGTTGCACTGAAGTGTGCTTTGCTGATCAAGCTGTGATGATGACGTGCTGATGGGCTAGCTGCAGGCAGCAGAATTTTTTTTATGTATCGTCCAACTGTTATTTCTTAGCTGTGTGTGTGTGTGTGTGTGTGTGTGTGTGTGTGTGTGTGTGTGTGTGCTTTTTTTATATTTAATTTTAGAGCAGTGTGAGACTGTCTTGGTACTGTGGTGTCAAATGGGTCATCTGTGTTTTCCCCACGTGAAAAATGAGTATGGTGCATTGATGAAATCATAAATTGCGGGGAAGACTGAAGTGCTTAGTTAAAAACATGCCCCACTACCACCCTGAATCCTATATGTGTCTTACTGATGTGAATGTACAGAAAAGTTTATCAAAACCACTGTTCAGAAGTAGGTCTGGTGGAACTGAGGTGGAATAATTGGCATGTATCTTACATGTTTCCCGTATTCTGCATTAGGTTAGAAGGGTTTGTAACAGACATAATTGATATGTTGGATACTGTCCATCATCTCAGGCTGAAAATCCCACAACTTTTGGAGAATGGATCTGTGGTGGGCCCTGTAGAAAGAGTTAGTCTCTAGCCCACCAGAATAGATTCCCATTCCTCTTTCTGCCTAAAGATGGAGGCATATTCATTCTCCAAAATGTTCTGGATTTTTAGCCTGGGATGTTGGACAATATATGACACTACTCATGTCTGTGATGATACTCTGTCATCAGAATCCTTCAAGTTGAAGAGTTTATATTTGGTCTAGTAGCTAAAATAACCCAATTCAAATTCTGTTTAGGGGGTAAGGTGGATTAGAATGGTTTATTAGATCAGTTAATGTTATTTTCTTATTTATGGTGAATCTTCAGTGAAGCTTTGACTGATAGATGAAACTAGCCTGTCCTTGCTGGTGCTGAGTAGTTTCGCTGATAGCAGGAACCATTCTGTAATTTCTGGTGCCCATATCTTTGGCTGATAGAGGGAATCATTCTGTCCTTGCTGATGCTCATTACTTTGACTTACAGAAGGACCTGTTCTGTCATTGCTGGTGCTGAATACTTTGGCTGATAGTTGGAGCCATTCTGTAATTTCTGGTGCTCATATCTTTAGCTAATAGAGGGAATCATTCTGGCTTTGCTGTTGCTCAGTACTTTGGCTTATAGCAGAAACCATTCTGTCATTTCTGATGCTCATATCTTTAGCTAATAGAGGGAATCATTCTGTCTTTGCTGTTGCACAGTATGTGTGTCCATAATAATACATGCTTACCAAAAGAAATCCTCTTACCTGTCACTGTATTTGGAGCAGTTACATATTACACGAAATTGTTATGGGAGAGGAGACTGAGATGTTTTGAAAGTATTCTTCACTCTTTTTGTGGCTAGGGCTGGAAAGGCTGGTAGAGCCCCTTCGCAACACATGTACCATGAAGGTGAAAGCCAACTCTGTGAAGCAGGAATATGAGAAGCAGGATGAACTAAAGAGGTCAGCAATGCGTGCTGTGGCAGCCCTTCTCACCATTCCAGATGCAGGTGTGTTAAGGGAAAATTAGTATTTTCAGAAACCTCATCCACTGCCAGATCGGCTGCCTCAGGTCCCAAATAGACTGTTCTGAGATTCAGCTCTCCTGCCTTCATAGCATGATGTTTAAGCATAAGGGCAACTTTACCTTATTAACTTGCCAGCTTGAGTAGATTTATTTTTTGTCTGCCCCTCATTCAATTATTTCATATTGTCTTTGGAGACATCTTTGATCTTCATATTCTTACTATGTTGTTTTCATGCATGTTTATTATGCCCTTTGCTTGAACCAGATCCATACAGTTTCTTTCCTCAAGTCCTTTTGTTTTATATTTCAATTGGTATTTTAATCTGTGAGAGCAGTCTTACAATTAATGTTAATGTGTTTCACAGACAAGAATCCACATCTTAGTGAATTTGTCTCTCAAATCAAAACCACTCCTGAACTTCAGCTGGTGTTCGATTCAATGCAGAAAGACTCAACAGCACCTAGCCAGGATGCAAATCTTATGGACCTAAGCTGAGTGAGATGTGCCCACAGAACTGACAACCTTGTACTGACAGCCGTCATTGTCTGTGAGTGGTGAATCTTCACAATATTGGTTCATTTCTGCTTATCTGTGTCCTTCACTGTGAAATAGATGACACTTCCATCAGCAGAATAGAACAAAGTTTTCCAAGACAGAAAGGATTAATTGTGATGTAACCTTACCTTTAGGAAAGTTTGTGCATTAGATGTTGACAATACTTAAGCGGTAATGGAAAACTTGTTTATGAAGTCAAAACAGTATGCATGAAACAAAGATTTTAAAGTGTATATTGTTAACCTTGGTTTTTCTTCAAACAATAGTTTTGGCAACAGTTAATGTCAATGTTGTTTTCATAATATGACATTTATAGAAATTAAATTAATGCAAACATTACATTTCTTAGTGCATTATTGTATAGCATTCTTTGTTCCCCCTCCTGTGGCGCATTTCTGTGTCACTTTCCAATATTCAGATTGTGACAGTGCAAAACTAATACTGACCTGAGAGTTTCAGCAATTGGAAAGTACTGTGGATGAGTAATGCGAGTGAAATTATGGAAAACTGATCTGTTTGGTGCAGTAAATTTCAGACTCTAATATTGTAAATACTGATGTCCCTTAACCACCATTTAGAGTATGTAGATGGTGCTTGAATATTTATTTGCAGTTCTTGTGCAGAAAGAGTTTCTGATAAATGAAGATCTGTGTTATATATTAACCCTTTAAAGATGAAGCGTGTCTGTTTTATATAAGGACTCAGCACGTACCGTGCAGTAAACACTCTCCACTTCAGTTATAAAAACCAGTCTCTTAACGTTTTATAAGGCAAAAGTTGCTGTTTGTTCTGAGATCCGTACAAAACACATAAACGCAATGTGGGCACCACGTAGAATTTTTTAATGTTAAACCTTGTCATATGTAAATTTACCGCTAGGCTTTAAAAGGTTAATCACGTGAGTGTTTTTACTTAGTACCCATGCATTCTTGTGGAGCTTCTGCCCTCTGTGCCCATCCCATTTTTTGGCTTTCAGTATTCACTGTGGAGTGCATCAGCTTTGCCAGTTAACATCCTATTGCAGTGCTCAAACAAGGCTTCTTAAGGGTGATTTTGAAACTGTCATGTTTGGATAAGCACCTACTGTTAATATGTTTTATGTTTTGATGGCAATGATTGTACTGATATGCTGGTCTGGGTTTGATGATAAAAGTGAGTAGGGTGAGGATGCAGGCAGATTATAGGAAACCTTTGTTGCTCATGGAGGTTAACGTTCTTGAAGAATCCTGCAGAAAGTAAAACCATGATGCATGAATTTAAAACCTAACGGGAAAAGGGGGTCAGGGAAAGAAGGACGCATACAGCGATGATGTAATAAATTGATGATTATAAACGTGTGAACATTTTTGGCAGCATTTGTAGGAATGCTGTCTATTCCTGACTGAAAGTTGGGATGTTGCACGACCAGCATAGCTTGCATGGTAGAGGAGCAGACAGAAGACTTGGTGAAGAAAGAGGTGATCCTCAATTGCTTTGCCTTCATCTGCATGGTCTTATAACACTTCCTTTTATGGTGCCATGACAGCTCACATCTTGTGCTTAAATTTGAGGCACCTTTCCATGAAATAATCGACCTCACAGAAATGCTCAATTCATCTACCATCTGGAGTTGTTTTTCCACAGCACTGGCAGTCAGCCAGGACCTTGCAACAACAGCATCAGGATCTTTATATTCTGGTTCTCTGAGTGCTTTCAGCTGCTCAAGGTGCTCCTCATTGAACTCAACAGCATGGGAGTTCGGAACTTCCTGGACACCAGTCTCATCCAACCCTTTTCTGTGGCTCACCTTCCAACCCTCATACACACAAGGCATTTTAGCCCTCAGTGGAGTACTGGACTTAAATCTTTCCTTGAGCATGTCTCCATTTTTCTTGATGGAATGAATCTTGTCAGTTTTAACACCTTAATGACATGCAACTGCAGCAGTTTTTGTTCTGTCCTTTAACCTTTTAAAACCTAGTGGTAACTTTACATACCACCAGGTTTAACATTAAAAAATTCTACATGGTGCCCACATTGTGTTTATGTATTTTGTACAGATCTCAGAACAAACAGCAACTTTTGCCATATAAAACATTAAGAGATTGGTTTTTATAACCGAAGTGGAGAGTGCTTACAGCGCGGTACGCACTGAGTCCTTATATAAAATAGATATGCTTCGTCTTTAAAGGGTTAATATATCCAATGCCTCCACTTTTTCTAACAAAGTCATCACTTTCGTTCTATTTTTATGCTTGGGCTCTTCATCAGCATGTACATCACCCCTTCCAGATGTAACTAAAACATGAGGGCAACAACTAGTTCTAAAAGTTGTGAGTACACTATAAAATGTCTAGTGGCTGCTGTGTGGGACAGGTGAACAGATGTGGCCTGCTGTGTATTGTTACACAAGCACAGCTGCAAATAAACAAGGGGTCTGCGCTGTGATGCACAAACCTGTGAATGTTGTTCGTCTGCTGTGTTTAGGCTGATTGCAAGGATGGTGGCCAGTGACATCCCAAGACAGGGAGGGAAGCTAGAATAGTTTGTGGATCTGATTGGCTACCTTTCTTGCAAAGTGTCATGCATCTGTTTATTTGTATTACAATACCATTTTACATGGTCTTTAATAAGTAGAAAAGGAAAGCCTAATGTGGTGACCATGTCTTATCTCTCTTTCTGTGTGTCCGTCTGTGACCTAGTATCAGCAGCTAAACGATTTGTTGGATTTTCATGAAATCTGGTATAGGAGTTCTTAACAAAATGTCAAGCAAGCATGAGTTTTCTGAAAATTGGCTGAGTGACAGTTGCACTTTACCTAAGGGCATAAATAAATTTCTGCCTGTACTTTCCATATTTGTTGACCAAGCTAGATGAAGTTTGGTATAGGGGATCCTCATGTAATACTAGTGAGCAGTAGTGTATTCCATGAAAATGAGTGCAGGGAAAGACATACATCAGGGCATAAATGAGATTTTATTCTTGTTTTCTACATGTTCCTTCCAAATTGGATAAAACTTGTTACAAGAGATGTCCACAAAAAATTTATCAAGTGATCTTGAGTTTTGAGAAAATTCGCACAGTGAAAGTGGCACTTCAGTTAATGGCAGAAATGAATTTTTATTTATACTTTCCATATTTATTGTCTGAGCTGGGTGAAATTCTGGTTAGGGGATGTGCACATAATGCTGTTGAACATGTGTGAGTTTCATGAAAATTAGCTCAGGGTAGGTCATACTTTTCTTATGGGTGTAAATGAAGTTATGTTACCAGCATACGTGTATCCCACAAAATGGTATGACAATTTTAAAGTAAAGAATGCCTTGGTAAAGGCTGTGTACTGCGTCATAGAGTGTACCATCTGCAGTTATGTTTACTTTTGTTTTCAAGTCTC
The DNA here is from genome assembly GCA_013340265.1 of Coptotermes formosanus. Classification (NCBI taxonomy): domain Eukaryota; kingdom Metazoa; phylum Arthropoda; class Insecta; order Blattodea; family Rhinotermitidae; genus Coptotermes; species Coptotermes formosanus. The sequence goes on from BLKM01001584.1 coordinate 360,536, forward strand.
TCTCAAAACCCTGGTTACAGCCTTAATATTGGTGACAACTGATGGTTATGATTATGTGTTTCATGAATGTGTTAATGGTGCAGTTAGTGAAAATAGTGAAATTTTAATGCATTACTTTTCACACAACAAAACAGATGAAACATTAATTGTGTAAAGTTACCAGTATACTAATATAATAAATATATTTCTGCTGGATTTTTATTCAAATATGCAATGAATCACATGTACTGGAAAACTCAATATTCCAAGGCCTTGTTTTATGCTGTAGTTGTGTTCCTGAAAAAGTGGGTGTAAACCAAAATGATATTCCCATAAAAAAAATAAACGTGCATAAACGAGCCAAAGGGCTTTAAACCAAAAATGATAAGGCATAAACTAACAAGTGGTGTAAATTGGTAAGAGGCATTACAGCAAAAAAGCATAAAACAAACAGGCCTAAAACAAGATCTTGTATGGTTTTTGTGTTGGCTCAGGTTGACACCGTTAATAACCTTATCTCTACCCATTTAATTTAAACAGTAGTTTATGATGCTATCAGCCTCCTATTTTTCTGGGTGTATTAGACTGTGAGTGAGATTTAACAGCTGGGATAGGATAGTGAGTGTAAGTGACTAGGCTATGGGCTGCACAACCAAGGAATCGTGTTTTGATTCCTGGCCAGGGAAAGATTTTTCTTTTCTCCACAGCATCCAGACTGTCTCTGGAGCCCACCCAGCCTGCTGTGCTATGGGTACTGGGGGCTCTTTCTGCAGAGGCAAGCAGCTGGGGGGCATGAAGCTGACCATTCACCTTCATCTAGTATCCAGGTTATGAATGAGTGGAGCTGGACCTTCACCCTCCCATATGCCTTGCTGGCATGCACATGGACAACTTTACATTTACCTTCATGAGATTTCAGTATGTTTTACCATATTGGCAGGAAGTGGAATCATTTTATATGACTGTGTTAGACTACTTTAGGATGATCAGAGGCTTAAGGTCATGTGGACATAGGTCTAGCATTAAATGCAGAGAAAGCAAAGGATACATTCATGTCCTGTCACCAAAATGCAGGAAAAAATAAGTGCATATATAAATCCCATGAATATGTATGGCAGAGTTCAAATATTTGCAGTCACAAATAATTTAAATGCAGGTTACATTTAGGAAGTGCGTGATACAATCCAGAATCATGTGTGTTCATGTCTGTTGTCTGAAAACATAAAGACTGTACTGGCCAAAAATTTCATTTGTGCTGCTATTTTGTATGGGTGTGAAACCTCTGGAAGAGAGAGGAGGAGGCATGTTTTATGCTATCAATTGCGAAGGTGATACAGCATTAGTAGATGAATGAAATGTTGAGTATGCAGCATTGATGGATTGATACTGGGAGGGGAAAACTGAAGCACTTTAAGACAAACCTGTGCAATGATGTGTTGTGTCTGCACTAAATGCAAATTAAACTGAATGACATGTAGTAGCAGTTTTTTTAATAGCCTGTCTTTCATCTCTTAGCTGCAGTGCCACATTTCTGGTCGTCATATGAAACAGGATCAAATTTCTTCTTTCACTACTGAATTTGTATTATTACTTCAGATGTGAGCAACAGTGGTAACACTCCTTTGTGTCATGGCCAGTTTAGTAGAATTAGTCGATACTGTTTCATAGAACTACAAATAGCCATTGGACTGTTATTGTTACAAGAGATGTAGAAATACTGTTGCATTACTTGATGTATGAAACATTTTCTGCGTGAAGTTACAGAATTTTTATAAGCCCAAATTCTTTATTTTGTAAGACAATACAGGCTTTTAATGTCCTCTTTTGCCTGTTACATGTGTATTTCCTGCCAATACCCTCCCCACCCCCACTCAAGCAACAAATTTTGAACTAACTTACATCTTCAGGAAAAGAGTGGCATGATGATGATGTTAATGCTTGTTGTGTTTGAAGTTCAGGTTATATATGATAAGGATGTGAAGTGTAATATAGAGAGGCTGTGTCAAGGCCCCAAGGAACATCACTGCCTTGGTGTTTTACAATTATAATACCTTCCTTTCCTTTCCTGTGGCACAACAGCCCAACTCAGGCCTAGGCCACCTCACTGTAGAGGTTTCTAGATCACACACGATTACACACACACACACACACACACACACACACACAGCCGGTAGGATCCTCTGAAAAAGTGATCAGCTTGTTGCAGAGACCTCTACCTGACAACACACAACACTCAAAAGAGACAGACATCCATGCCCCTGACGGGATTGGAACCCACAATCCCAGCAAGCAAGCAGCCACAGACCCACTCCTTAGACCGCGTGGCCACTGGGATTGGCTCATAATACCTTCTGTAATACCAATACACCAGCCATGTGAACTGAGGTTGGACAGTAGTCACACTTATGCCTAATCATAGAATTGTGTATGGCAGTAAATATTCAGATAATGTCTAGTTTTTGTGAACACACGCACACACACATATATATGTATTGTTTGACACAGAAACAGAATGACAGCTCTGCAAAAACCACATCTTCTGATTTGGTCCTGATAAGTAATGAAGAGGTGGTTCATGAAATTTTTGTATGAAATGAAATAAACCAGGGTTCCTCAAGTTGTGCCCTTTGCAGCCCAAGAAAAACTTGGTACACTGGTAGACAAACAGAATATTGGAGTCATTATAGTCAACCCATTAATCATTAATATCTGATCGTATTTGTGTACAAAGTGATAATTTTATATCAACAATGTACACTAACTTTACCAAACAACTTTAGCGATGCATATCACCATCAGCATATAATGGCAACATAACACAACTACTGTGAAGGTGATGTCAGTTCAGGAAGTCAACAGCTGTCTCCCAGGAATATACAAGTTGGAATGGTGTAGCCAGTACAGTGACTTGGTTGCAGGTTGGATAGCTGAGGAATCATGGTTTGATTCCTTTCACACACAAGAAATTTTTCTCCCATCCAGATGCATTTGGACTGATTCTGAGGCTCACCCCACCACCTATAGAGAGTACTAGGCATAAAGTGGCTGGAGCTTGACATTGACCACTCACTTCCATCTGGCTCCGAGGGTCAGAGGTTGAAGTTGTCCCTATGCATACCATGAAGCCATATGAGAAAGTGGATGTAATATCTCTACTCATTTACTTTTGGCACAAGGTGGGGTTGAGTAATCAGTGTAGCCCCCCAAGACAGGACCCTCTGAGCAGGTCTGGGCGTTTCGGAGACGAGAAGAATCTCTTGCCCGTGCCGAGAATCGAAGCACGATTCATCAGTTTCCGAGCCGGTTGCGTAGTCAATATACCTTCAACGCAGTCGAGAAAGACGAAAATAAAAACACGAGGCCAATTGTTTCAGGGGGTAAGCATGATGCTCTAGTTACTTCAGCCACCTCTGTCAAAGGACAACATAAGAGACGTAAATATGATTACGGCCATTTCCATATGGGGTTTACGTGTGGTGGTGATTCTGGTGCATCTCATACCCAGTGCTTTTTGTAGTCATTGTACTGCAGCGAGCGGTTCCATGGTTCCAACAGAATTACAAAGGCGGTTGAAGAAGACGCACATTACTTGCAAGGACAAATTTCTCGTTTTCTTTAAACGTGTAATTACGTGACATTAGTGATTAAATGTGAAAATGGAAATATGTTTGTGTTCTGCACCCCAGTGCTCGTAGCGGTGAAGAGCATGGAAATGAGCGTATAAAGCGTGGTTTCATGTGTGTTAGCACAACAGTGCCGCTTTCAAGTTACACAATATCGAGATGAATGGAGGACGTGAACTGCAATATCGGATGAGAGTCATTCAAGCACGTTAAAACCATGAGGGTTGTGCTATATAAGCTTATGAACTCACTGACATTGCAGGAGTTTGTGTTCGTTGCACCTGTGATGACAGTCTAGAACAGCACAGAACGATGTAGAGCTGGACACCCATGAAGACGGAACAAGACTTAACCTTATCCTTTTGCTGATGAAGTGCAAGAACAGATTCGTGTGTGCACACCTTCGCCTGTTACCATACTACGGGAGAAGTAATGTTTAAGGTAATTACCTCATACGTAATTGATGAAGGAAGTGGTAAGAAAGAATGTGTTTGTATTTCGTGGTATAGATGGCGCACAATGAATGGTGGGTGAAACGTTGGTTATTGCCCATAGTGGACTGGTCATCACAGGGTCGGTTATCGGTACGGCTACTAGATGATCGGTGGATACGATCTTGCTGTAAGAAAGATTTCAGGCCCTATGAACGCAGCATTTGACGAAGTTCTGAAGGTAGAAACCTTTATAAACTGAACTCAAGAACTTTCAGTGCACTTTGAGACGAGAGGGTTAGCGGGTGCAACATTGCAGATGCACAAGGAAGTAGGACAGCTGTGATGAAGAAAAGTGTAGGTGTGACACATTTCAACAAATGCGTTTTTGAAATAATTAATTCATAACACCAGCGAATGCACATTTGACACATTCTTTGGTGTTATGAATTAATGATTTAGTCAAGATGCACGGAATAAACAGGGCCGAAACGTCTGTGAAGGTCACGTGCAGTAGTGTTGTTAACTTTCGGGCTGGTCTGAAAGAATATTTTCGAAATATGTAGGGAATAGCAGAAGGGGCGTAATTGCTGTCGTACTGTGGCAGCTAGCGAACAAATTTGAGGGAAATTAATGTACAAACTATAAAAAAATGCCTCTAATGCGAAGGAAATATTGATTGCTACGTTTGTTTTCATTTTTGGAGTTCCGCGAAAATTTGGGCACCACCGTCTAGATCATGGCACTAGATGGGAATAATGACTGTTGTCCTGTGGCCGCTCGGGAATAAATTTAAGGAAACTTAATTACCAGTCCCAAGGAAGGATTAGTCGGCCCCCACTGGCTGGAAGACTTTATTCCAAAAAACCTTTCAGGCCTGCTACTGAAGAGAAAAATTTCTGCACCTTCCAGAATTTGTGCCTGACATACAAACCACATCCATTTATTTGAGTGAGAAAAGCTGCCCTCAATGTTGAGGAGAAGAGTAATTTCTACTGTATGTTTCTTACTGTTTAAAAGAAATGTAATGCCTTTGCAATACCATAGCAAGAAACATGTTGGTCTGTGACTAGATTAAAACTGATAAGAACTTGAAGCTCTTTACAAATCTCACTTCTGTCTTACAGTCTTAGTACTTTCTAAAATATAAACATATTTAGTGTATTCTCTAGTACATTATAAAAAAACTACAGTTAAGGAGGTTTAGTTTGCTTGTTACTTAGTTACCACAACAGATAATAATATGCAGTTAGGATGGGTAAAGAGTGCTTTAATTTGTCAAAATTCAAACCTGTTATTCAGTTATCTCAGTGTCTTAGTAATAAAAACCAGACTTTTACCATGATTAGAAGACTATTATTCTAGTTTATCGAAAGCCATGTTTAGGAAGAGGTAAATGCACCTCCACTCCCTCATATATCTTCATGGCATGGCACTGAACTAAGCAAAGGGACCGCTGAATGTTATAACATACAACAGCTGAGGTTAGGAAGTGGAGACATGTGGATGCAGCTGAGGTTATGAAATTGAGATGTGTGGAATCTTACTGCACTTCCCATTTTTGTTCTGTACAGTGCAAGTTACCATTGAAATGTTGTAGGCTAAAGTTTTATATATATTTATTCTTTATCTTTTGTTTACATGCTTGGAACATGAAAATTGATGCAGCTTGTATGACTGAATAAGGATATCACTTCATTGACCCTTACGCAAAACTGATGCTTTTGTACTGTTTAATGAAATCAGCCATCTCAATCATGCTGTTCCCACATTCACACTGTAAAAAAAACCTCATGCTTTGGAATACACATGATTATATAATGTTCATTGAAATATATAAATAAATACACAGTGTGAAATACATAATACTGCACATACAAAAAATTTAAATACAGTACTTCTGTAACAGTTTAAAATTATACTCACAGAAACTGCAATAACTATATGAAAGAAACTAATAAGGAAACACCTTAATAGAGAAATCTTCTGACATGTCTTATACTTTTCAACTTAGGACTTTGTCTTGACTAGAGCTGGCAATTTGAAGGAAACAGTTCTTTCCAATATTACTGCAGTTAAAAATTAATTCTTATTGTAAATTAAAAATTAATTCTCAGTTTTAATCCAGTACCTAGTGAATTTATAAGAATTTCTTTGGGCTGTTTAATATAATTAAAAGTGCATCACAGTCCTGGAAACTATTAAGATGTTTCTGGCAATTATAACACTTGCTACTGCGAAACAATATAAAAAAATGTTTCTGGCAGTTTTTATTGCCCATCATGTACGAAGCAGTACATGATACACAAATGAAATGAAAGGTGTATCTAAGCTGATGAACTCAAATGCTGAAACCTGCAATACTTGAAGTTCTCTTTTCTTTAGTAGACTTACAATGTTGCATAATATTGATTCTTCTGCAGACATTGCTGCAGTACTTTTTCAAAAGTTTGTTTTTTTTTTGTTTAAAAGAAGGAATAGAAGAACAGAAATTTGCTTCATCATATATTCATGCTTCAGGTATAAAAGGTTATAACAAATTATCCTATTCATTTTAAACAATGTTGCAGATGCAGTTCAGTCTTATGACAGATTGTAGTTACATATTATCCAAATCATTAACCATGATGAGACAAAAAGTAAAGAAAATTTGATCTACTACAATCTTATTAAAAATAGCAGTAACTTTGAAAATACTTTGACACTGGAAGAGGAACTCATTCTTACACCTACATGTCTTTATGGAGCAGATTATGTGCTTAAAAATAAGCTTTAATTTTTAAAGTTTTTTTTTAGTAAGTACAGTTTAGTCAGCAACTCAGACTGTTCACCAAATGTGAAATAATTTGTTTGACAGCTGACTTGAACTTGTTTAAATTTAGTACATGAACAAGTTATGACATTTTTTGGCAAGGTGACTACAGTTTCCAGTCTTTTCATTAACTTAAAAAATCACATTTTTTCATATCATAGGCTGTGTTTGAGAATCAAAGCAGACACATTAAATAGTGAAGAATATCATTCCCCAGAAGTCTGAAACACAAAAGCCAGCGCTGGTAAAGTTTTCAACCCATGACAGCGGTGTGGACTGCACTCAGAGAAGGGCTTAAGTTTCAGAATTAATGCCTTCAAAATTTCTAGTGGCAGATGGGTTTAGTTGTTTTGAAGACCCAAAAGTTAGGTTGTTACCCTCATACATGAAACATTAAAGTTACAGATTTAATTACAGGGTTCAACTTTATTGCATTAAAAAGCTGATGCAATACTGCATAAGTTTGATAACTTGTGTTGCGTCATATGCTGTCACGTGTTGTATGAGCTGCATTGAGCTGTTTACCACTGTGGCGCTACTTTCATAGTATTTATCACTTTTTCAGCATTGAAATTCGGTGTTACAGAAATATAATATTCATAACAAAAGACTTAATGGAACAAATTTGTCACAACACTGAAGTATTTCTGAGTTCTTCAGTAATTATGACACATAGCTTCATAAGTGAATTACTCAGAGGAGGAAGTAAACCGTGTTCATAAAGTGGAAGCCTGTTCCATATCACTAAATCATACCAAGAACCATATAAGATACATTTATCTTCAAGTGAATGGTCATCAGATTTGATGACTATGGGCTGTTTTCATTTATATCCCACTTCATGGCTCATCTGGGTTGGGTGGCTGTGTCAGGGCCTTCAGCATGACCTTGAGGAGGGCTTGTATCTCCATGCCAATGTAACTTCTAATGTGAAACTGTTCTCTGTATGCCTTCATGGCATGTCAGTTAGAGAAAGTGTTTACTTTGAACCCAACATCCAGTACATCTCAACACTGCTTCTCACTTGTTATCAAAACAGTCAGGTGAGTTACCTCTTACATGGAACTCACAACACATCATACCAGGACAAGATCCGTAAAGGATCAAAGACAAAATTAGATGCATGTATGCAAAGAAAAAACTACATCATATCAGCATACAACTTTTTAAACCATAATTAATGAAAGCACCATAAAAACATTACTGTTTTATTGTTTTAATGTATTATGCTTTTTAAAAATGTATGTACCATCTTAATCACAAATTAAGAAACTTGTATGTTGACATTAGCTGTATGAATGCTGTAATATAATACATATTACTTTTGTAATCTATTATATTTTAGTAAGTTTAAATTTTGGCATAAAGCTCCCTGGAGATTGTGTAAATGATGCCAAAGCAATGTAAGACTATATATCTGTGTGTCATATGTGCCTTTCTTGGTGTCATGAATGAATGATTTAGTCAAGATGCATGGAATAAACAGTATCAAAATAGTCAAGTGTGTGTGTAGAGTGACATTCCTCATGGATTTAAAGTTTTTATTTCCTTGATTACACACTGTTCGAAGTGAAATAGTATATTTTAATAATTTTGAGCATGCTGTGTTGCCCTTACACAAGAGGTTAGGTGCAGGTCTACCATCAACCCGTGTGGGCATGTGATGGACAAAGTGCACTGGTACAGTTTTGTCTGTAATTACTTCACTTCACCATGTTCATCACCATTCCACCAAAACTCTGTATCCAATTAATACATCCAATGAGGTATGCAAGGGATCCGGGAGAGCATAGTTGGTGTAGTGACTGTGCAATGGGCTGAATGGTCTAGGGTCTGTGTCCCAGGAGCGGCAGGAGATTTTCTTTCTCCAAAACATTCACACAGGCTGTGGGAACCACAAGCCTTCTATCGAATGGCTGCTGGGGGGTAAAGTGGCCATGGCACGAGGCTAACCCTTCACCACTATCTAGTGCCAAGGTTAAGAATGAGTTGAGCTGTACTGCAGCTCCCTCTGTACACCATCATGGCACGTATCTGGGAGAACTTTTAACATTTTTTACCGAGGTATGTAACAGGTGTGACCAGCGTACAGTCTCAGCACTTCACTGATAACTTGGCTCTTGAATTGATTCAAAGTATGGAAATTATTGTTTTTTTATAAACTATTTTGTCAAATAAAGGCACTGAAATTGTATTCTGAAGTATATTTTCTGGTTTACTTTCACCTCTGAAGTGCTGAGTATTTATTCAACAGATTTAAATATAAAATCACTAGCTACTCTGATATAGCACTGTTCCATTCAGATTGTCAGAGCTACTAACGTCTTTTAAAACATTTGATCAATTAAAGGTCATGTACAACACATGATATCTGGCAAGATATTTAGAGACATATGTATGCAGTACAGCCTGACATGTGGTGGGAATACCATTTGCTATCAGGGCCCGATATGTTGGAGATATTCCCATACTGATGGTCTGTTATGTCTTTGGCATGGACAAATAAGTCTTAACATACAATTATTTGGACTTGATGTGTGTGGTTTTGTGAATCAGAAATAGGATTTTGTTTACTAATTTTCCATTATGAAAGTGAAAAATCGAGCCCTGTAATTTGCTGTCATAGAAGATGTAAATACCTTTTTAATATAATTGAAAAAAGCTAATTTTGGTAACAAGTGTACTTTTTAATATAAAAAGTCACTTTTTATTCTTTTGCAATATTTGTATTATTTTGTTGTTAATTTTATTCCTTATATCATAAAAACATTCAATTTTTTTGCTGCTCCAAGTCTAATGGGATGTGCTGCTGTGTCATTGAGGAGATAGTTTGCAAAATTTTTTGAAGTTTCATAGTGCCTTCATCTTCAGGGACAAGTACTGGTACTGTTTTTCCTCTTGTCCCTGAAGATGAAGGCGCTGTGATGCTTCAAAACATCAAGAACTACTTGCTGAATGGCACATCACCATGTCCAAAAGACTTGAGTGTTCAGCAACACTGCTGTGAGAACCTCAAATCTTACAACTTTTTTGTCAGGCATAAACATCCTTAGTGACAGTTATTTGAACACTGTTCTCATGAAAATCTTATAACTAAATGCTTAAATAAATAGAACGAAAACATGAATATGTAATTATAACAGTGAATGTTGGTGAAGTCAGATCTATGAAAACAGCCCAAATTCTGGGATGCATGGAGTACTTCCTACAGAATGGCCGATGTTAGAGGACGCTCAATTTGTTGGCCAGATACAGTAGATGCAACAATGTACAAGCCATTGACATCAAATTGCCAATGGCAATCAACATGTGCACCTTGCGGAAAGCCTTATGAATCTTGACGTAGTGGGGACATTTCGCCAATGGGCCAGGATCATGTCGTCCAACCTCCAAGCCAACTCCTGCTGCCTTCTCCATTGCAATTTTTGCTGCAATGAGCCTCAGGAGGGGTGGAGCCAAGTATAAGCGGATGAGCAGCTCAAGGAAAAAGCATACTGCCATAGCACCAACCTGGAATGGGAATATAATGACTCAGTGCATTAAAATGTTGCATCAACTTTACTTACTGCAATGTACGGACATCTGTAAGCTGTATATTCCATTCATCTGCTTGACCATTGTAATTATTCCTTTAAGATTAACATATTTCTTTTTTTTTTTGTGAATTATGGTACATAAAATCCTCACTAAACATTCTCAAACATGTTATATAATGTGCTCTAAAATTTATGAATCTTAAAACTTGTAGGAAATTATCAAATTTGTGCTTCCACTTTATATGAAGGTCTCACTTCAGTTCTTGAATATGGAGTACAAGAAAAGTGACTTCAGACTGTAGTGTAATTCAAAAGGTAATAGAAACTCTTCTGTATGAGTTTCTAAGGAGCTGTGATAGCATAATGGCCATAGTGTCTAGGCAGTGGACTGAACAATCAGGGAATTGTGATTTGATTCCTGACAGAGGCAAAACATTTTTCTCTTACCCAGAGAATCCACACTGATTGTGGGACCTACCTAATATCCTGTTCAAAGGGTATCAGGTGATAAAATGTGTACTTTGTTAGCACTGTGATGTCTGTGTATCACTAGGTCATACAATGAACAGAACACATAGCCAAGGACCTTGTCTCAATATTCATTCCTAAAATTGGAATTAATTTTTAAAATTGGAGACAATAAACCACTCAAAATTGTAGGCTTAAATTGAACATTTTTTCCAAATTATATTACTAGTGAGTGTGTGTGGTTGAAATGCATTCTCCTGTTGTACTAGTTTTTTGTGAACGCTCCTGCAGCACTGAAGACCCACCAAGTTACTTGCATTCATTCTTCTTATTATCATTCATTTTTTAATGCTTTTAATGTCTTTAAAACATGTTTTACACGTTTTGTACTATGGTGTCAAACATGCCAGAAAAAAAATGGTGCTATATATTCATATTGTGGGAACAGTATTCTTTGATGTTCACAAAGTCGTCATAGTGCGGGTAAACGTTGTGCTGAAGTTACAGGTGTTTTGTATGTTGGTGCACTGAAATGTTTTGATAATTTATGCAGAGAACAAGGGTGTTACAAAGCTGTCTGAGGTACCTGTAGAGCCAAGTGAGCATCCCATGTGCTTGTAGGATGTAGTTTGACAAAAATGACAAGAGTGACCAGGCTTAGGAAGCTGTTGAGCCCAAAGTATCTTGGGAATAGAACTTGCTGCACTTCCCCAAATGTGTGTCGCGGCACAGAAAAATAGAGTGAAAGACCTGTAAATTATACAAACACATTATTGTTGTTGTTATAGGTGAAGGACAAACCACATATACACACAGAGGAAAAGAAGAAGTCTGATAGAGGAAGCACCTGCAGTCACCTAGATGAAGAATTATTAGTGAGTACTCAGTCTGCCTTATATCCTTGATGTGAGTGAATAGTGATCATCAGAGTCACATCATGGTTGCCTTGTCAACTACTGTTGCTGCGTTGTGCGTTCTTGTTGAGGTATGAACTTGTACACTGTGGTTGCCATGGCAACCATTGTTGCCAGGCTGTATGTTCTCTGACATTTTATATGTATGTGTGTGTGTGTGTGTGTGTATGTATGTATTGATTTATTTTATTTTGTAATCACGTACTTTCCGTAGGAACTGAATACAAAACTAATTCATTTAGTCACATACGGAGGCTGAACAGTAGAATTTTTCAGTTGGTGTTGTGTACCAAGTTTTGCCATGCTTGTTGTCTATTATTTTTCTTTCCAGAATCATCAAATTCATGGTGTGCATATTCAGTAACATCATGAGTGCCCCTCAAGGGGTGTAATCCGTGGTATAGCTACCATATATCAAAAGTATGTAAAGTGCAGGGGCTCACAAATACATTGGGCCCATCACAACAAATTTTTCACACTAACTGAACACCATGTACTATTTGGGCAAATTCGAGCGTATTGCGAGAACTCAACTTCATGTGAATGTGCTTCAGTATTGCCACCCGTAGGATAATAATAGCTCATATCACTGTTGTCTGCATTGTGCTAAATTTAATGTCATACTTTATGGGATTGTTTTGTTCAGTAATTTGCAGGGGGTTATATTATTGGTTGACTGTTTCGCCTGATTGTCATGAATCCATTAATAAACGCCGAAAACTTCGGAGTGACATAATTATTGGAAACGTAGCACAGTTTATCTTTGGTAGCACAATTGTCGATCGGGTGGCAATACTGATATGTAGTGGAGAACATTGTTTAAGGTTAATACTTTTGTTACAATTTTGACAAGGTAAATTCTCAAATTAATCAACATTTTTAGAAATGCAGGCATTTTCATTATGCCTTTGACAAGGAAAACCCTTAAAATATGAAACGAATTTATGGATGCAAACAGTGAACAACTACTTTGGATTTCTTGAACTGCCGCACCTTCTAAAAATGTAAAAAGGAGGTACTTGAAATCCACCCACAAATCTCAACAAAGAATATCCAGAAGTGGTATCTCCTCATTTTGCAGTCGGTCTGTTAATAGTTTTCTTGTTAAAAAAAAAGTAACTAGAAACAGCAATTAAGCAATTGTCAGAATTACTTGTTACAAAGTACAGCTGTTTTGAAAATTGCAATTGTCAGAATTACTTGTTACAAAGTACAGCAGTTTTGAAAATTGCTATTCCGAGATGTGCACTATTTTCTGCTTGTTTTTATGCTTCCGATAACGGTCACCGGGGTTGGAAGGTCGTTTAGTGAACCATAGTAATAACAGAACATAACAGGAATTCGATAGGTCAAACCAGGCTAAGTGACCTTTGAATTTCGGCAATAAAACACAAAGAAGCGGCCAAAAAGGGCGTTAAAGAAGTTGTAAGCGATTTTTCAAACGCGAAGGCCAGGAGGAAGAATTTTTGCTTAGGACCTAATGAAGAGTTTTCGTGGAAGAACAACAAAGTATTAAGGGATTTATTGAAAACAACAACAGAATATTAAGGTGTTTCTTTGAAAAACAAAGGAAGTTCAAATTTTCCGGACATTTATTGCTTGTAACTGCCAGTAGTGTTTGGATTTGTGCATATGTTCATGTGCATATTCTCCACCCGCCTCCCGTGGACGTTCTCTCTAAGCTGCGCCGGTGCGCGGCCGCGCAGTAACTGAAATACTCCCGCGCACACTGAATTGTTGCCGCGCAGCTGGAATATTTCAATTCTCATTGTAAATATTCATATTGTGCATATTACAAAAAATTGTAAAGTGTCGCGCAGTCGTCAGGTGGTGTAAAAGTTTTCTGCTCGGAGCAGTAGCAGGTCCACGCAGCTGTAAAAAAATCAGAAGGAGCGTTGCCTCCCACCAAGAAACTACAAACGCTCTAGATGTCATAATGGTATCAGTTATGCATATAATTACAATAAACTAGGTTTAGATAAACAGCCATATTTGAAAATCAAGTCTGTTTGTGAGAAACTTATAAGAAGCTGCCATTTTCGTCATGGATACGAGAGCCCCTTTTGGCAAGCTTGTTTAGGGGCCCAAAAGTACTGGGAAACCACTGGCTGTAATGTACAAGAGTGGATGAGTTGAAGGGTTATCTGTGGAAATCATAGCTAGAGATGAACGTTGTCTAATTTTCCAAACGTAATTTGAAGAGAAATTCTCCTAGTTCGTAGTGAAGAAGGTTATCGTTAATATTTAAGCCTTAAAAGACAGAGTCAGATTTGTAACAACTTCTGTGTTGTTTGGCCATGAGTGGAGTTTGCATATATTATTGATGTACAAGTGAAATATTACTGAAAGCAGTAGCCAACATGATGAAATTTCTTGGCACCACTTGTCAGAGCCCGCGCATATCGTTAAATATCGGCATGCCACTGATCTGTTGCGGATGTTATTTAAGTTTTAACCGTCAGACATATGACATGTACCTTCATGTTATTCAACAGAAGAAGTGACTTGTAAATATTTTACCTGAGACAAAAGTCATCCACATTTGTGTTCCAAAGTGCATCATGAAGGCAAACAGGTAGACCAGACTAATGAATGGTGAAGGTTTTATGTAGACTTCACTTCTGCTCTTCGCTGGATTCAATAGCATTGCAATAGTGGTCACAGCAACGAGCATTAATATGTGAGCTGGCTGTGTTGTGTGAAACAAAATTCTGCAAGAGAACCAAAATTGACTTACAGACTGGTGAGTTACTTTCTTATGTGTAAATGAGTGTAAAAATTATCACAGAAAAAGTAGGTTCATAAGGTAACAACTTAATAAGTAATGCAATAGAGTAATTTGTTACATTTTGAACACAATATTGTGTTTCTTAATAACATTTGAAAGAAACTGGTTTAAAAATTGGAGAATGATTTTGGAGCGGGAGCAGTTCACATATGCCAAGGATTCTGTATTTTAACCCCTTGTAAACAAAGTGGTTGGGAAGTGCAACTTTTTCTCCACTTACCTCCAAACATTTCTGACTTAACGCACGCTTGGTGTAGGATCTTTTTTGAAAAGCTTCTAAAACAAAAACGGAAATTTTTGAACACCTGATGATGAATTTGCTTTGTTCCAACAAGTAAGCATTTTTGGATGTATTTATGTTCCCGCATAACTAAATGTGAAAAATATCAGTAGTTATTTCTGCAATATTTTTTTCTTGTAAGGAAGGGGCATTGGTTATGCTGAAATTCGTGCCCGAAGGTATTCTTCCGATGTCTTGTGTTTTATTAATATAATTATTTTACAAGTCAGTAGCTACGCTTGAAGGTGCTTTTTGGAGAGCTAATAAAAAGGGTTATAATACTGTCTTGTCTAGTCTAGGGGCGTATCTAAGGTTTTTGGCGCTCTGAGCGATTAATCACATTGTCCCTCCCTATTATGAATTATGAACTTAAATAATCACATTTATTTATTGAATTACCTTTCGTTTTGCCCAATAATTTAAAATTTGTTAAGTGCAGAGAATGAAATTCTTTTCATTCAAAATATTCATTTTGCCACCACTTGAACTCTGCGGCGCAGGGAGTCCGCATCACTTGTCCTCTCACCCCCCAGCCACGCCCCGCTTGGCTATGTTTCTCGGAAATACAGGAATTTATAAAACATCTATGCCGTGAAAGCAAACAAAAGTTTGTATAGGAAAGTTTTATGAATTAACAAATGACAGGAAGTAATTTACGGTCTACATTGTGCAGCGAATAAATACCCCGTTTCAAAAGGAAGTGACGTATTTTGGAGAGGAGTCTTTTTTTTAACATATTTGGCAAGCTCAGTGACGTAATAACTGATATTGACGTCCCTGAAAATTGTATTTTGCTGGCTAACAAGTCACTTGGAATATCAGGCATACAAATGAACTGTGGAAAAATTCATTTCACTGAGCGGAAATCTCGCATGTATGTATATGTGTATGTATTGTGTGTGTGTGTGTGTGTGTGTGTGTGTGTGTGTGTGTGGATATATATTCCACAAACAGCTGTTTTGTTTAAGCCTCCTACTCTCTGTTCCGTCTAGGGATTCCATTTTTTTAAAACCCGGAACTGGGCACTTAGTAATTTTGAGGTGTCGTAGGGAGGGGTAGAAGACCAAGTTTAAAACCCGTCACGCAATGCAAAAAACAGAATAATTATTAATAGAGTATTACTACAATGCAACAACTCATAAAACTTATGATATGCAGACACAAAAATGTAAATAATAATAATAATAATAATAATAATGCTGAAGCACTGAGTTCAATTACTGATTTTTCCTTACACATCCGTTCTTCATCCTTCCCAGTCTCAGTTCAGACCCTGTAATCACTACCTACACATCTCCCGTCATCTCCCTCTCCTGTTCCTGCCTGTTACTGGGTGGTTGATGGCTATCCTACACCTGCAAAATTTTTTCTTCCACCGTGGAAGAGTCAAAATGTCCGTAGGCAGTGTCAGAAATGTACTTTTGTGACTGGAAAAACCCGGGGCATTTGATGTCCCGGACCCAATTTTGCGGGACAGTGGGGCAGAGCTCTTTAAAACCCATAACGCGGAGATTTTTACAAGAAAACAGTGGAGAATGTTATCCCTAGTCTGTAACTCGAGTCCCTAGGTAGGTGTATTTTGAAAATTTGTAGTTGCAGCAGTGCATAGCGTGTTTTTTTACCTGCTTGGCCGATAAGTGCCGGCCCAACCCTCCGCCCGACGCTCTGCCAGCATTGCGTCGTACGCCGCATGTCGGGGAGGTTTAACAGTCGAAGACGGCAGCTAGACAAACGATCGCAGTGATAATAACGTTTAGAAAGGCTAAATAAAAACTCACTAGAGCTCCGCGCTGGCCCTTGTAGGACAAACCGGCGGGGGGGGGGCCCCCCCCCCAATATATTGCCAATTGGTGTAGCTATGGATGTTGGTCCCGCATGCAAAGCTTACCGATGGGCCATGTCGAACCCCTGAGGTGCGTAGCTACTTTTTATAAAATTGTCATAATTAGATTTGATTTTCAAATAAAGCTGTTTTTTTTAATTGTTTCTTCTCTGACTCCTCGCAAATGCACTCGAAGTCACTCGAATGATGTAGGTCAGGGGTGTTCAACCTGTACTTACTCAAGGGCCACATTTTAATGGCGGAAAGATTCGCGGGCCGCATGCACGTTTTACAAAGTAAAGTTTGCATATTATTGCAGGATATGCCCACTAATATTTCCCTACATAAACATACATAGGACAGTTTTTGTTTTATTTATTTATTTACTTATGGTTTATGATTTATTTTTATTATTATTTGCTTATTCCCCCACTCTGCAAAAATTCCCTAGTGTTGCAGTATTTACTACTATATTAACCGAGATTTCATACACAAAAAACAAAAAAAAAATGTTTTTAAATTTCAAAATTTATTTGGGGGCCGGACAAAAACATTCGGAGGGCCGCATGCGGCCCGCAGCCTGCGGCTTGAAGACCGCTGATGTAGCTGGTGTGCAGTTAGCGTAAAACAATTTGTTGCGACGGACTGGTGGTTCCCTATCCTTTGCGTACACTTGCTACATTGTAGCTACTAGCCTGTTGTATACTGCACGCAACACCGTCTTAGGTCACAATTTTGGTTATAAAGTATTACCTTAATGAGTGTGTTCCATTGTGTATATGAATCACACTTTGCTATTCTGTAACATACAGCTACGTGTATAATCAAGTTTGCTGGTGTGTCACACTGTGTCGTGTTCACAGCGTGAGACACCAGCAGACGTGCGCTTTCAGCAACACCAGTGTCAGAACCTCGAATCTTGTGGCGTAGACTATTTGAGATTTAATCTCATGGAGACTGATAAGATACCTTATTGCGGGATATGAGTGTGGAGATGCAGTTCTGTGTACTTGTTCCTACGAAAGTTTCTAACACAACCTGCCATGATTCTGGTCTATAGGCTCCGCTGCCTAAACGTTGGCCATGTGTGAACTTCGTTAATAAGGCGTGTCTGAATTTGGTATCATATTCTAAGTAGACTTCCAATTTGTCATTTATCATTGTGTTCCTTTTTGAATTAATAGAGTTTCATATGCTTTAGTATGACGTAAGTAAGCCCTGCTTTATGGCATTTTATCTGTTAACAGCTGTTTTGGAAATTTTCTGAATGACATATTTTTATGGCGGTAGGCAAAATGTTCTGCAAATATTTTGTAATATAACTGCATACCCACAAGGCAACGACCTTTCATTACGGACTTAAATGTGTAAAACACGTTTGGCTTTGTTTCAAATTAAAATGTTTGTAAAGATAAGTTAATTAAACTATCCACATTTTTAAAAACTTAACTGGATCCCTCCAAAGATGTGTAACGTAACAAGATTTCTAAGCAGCGTTTTGGCTGTACGGTAGGTTAAAATACTGTACAAGTGCAACTTTGTTTTAGAAATGTGCTTGAAATAGTTCGCAAATTTTGTAATTAAAATGCTATTTTTGATTAATACTGCACTGTAATTTTTAAAATTCCACCGTACAAATTAAAATAAATAATTTCTTCAAAAACAAGTTACTTGCTACTACTACTACTACTACTACTAATAATAATAATAACACAGCTGCTGCTGCTGCTGCTTCAGTTTTTACGCTGTGCGCAGCTACCACTCTGTGCGTCCCGAGTGGGAACAGCTGTATTCTAGGGCCCGGATGGTTTTTAAACCAAGCAATCTGACTGTACGCTGGCGGCACACATATTACGGATTCTTCACAACAGAATTTTTATGTGGAAACCAGAATATATCGAAATTCTGTATCTTCTGGAATTATCGCATCTGCGGAAAAACCAGCTCTTGTGATTTGTATTTTACCCAGGCATTTGCGCAGTAGTATGTCGCATTGCATTAAAACTACTTGTTTCGATATCTTATCCGTTCCGCACGCAAATTCTGTTGCTATAATATCTGCAGTGTACGTCACCATCCGTACGTTTCGCAAAACCTCATCTCGCTTAGATTACTTACTTGTAGGATTTCGTCTGCTGCCACTTGGCAATGCGGTCGTACACAGCCCACACCACTGCACGCTGCTTCTCTGTTACAATTGCTAGAATATCTCTGCTGAATGTGGTGTTGGTCTCTGGAAATGTACATGGACCAACTCGCGTTTTAGCGACGTGGCTGTTGCACTCGGCTTCTTCTTGCATCATCCTCTGCGTCAACTTCTTTAGTCCCCGCGACTGTTTTTTGTTCTGGACAGCACTGGTATTTATTTCGTCAGTTTTCGATCGAGCACACATCTTATGACACTTGAAAGTTAAGATTTACCACAAAACGACTTCTCACTGTGTTCCTTTAGTTGTTTCCCACGCTGCTAACTATTGACGTTGAGACAGCCGAGAAACAGCTAGTTGGACAGTTCTTATAGTTTGTGTTGGAAATCGGAATGGAAGAATATTAAATATACACCCTGACGCTGACTGTGTGCTGAATTAGACGCTAGACAATCTCGATGTTACGCTTGTTTCTAGTTCACTGTTGCCCAGATGCGAATGTACGGTTGTCCCCACTCGTTCTACCTAATATACAAGACTCGGAAAGCCACAGAAGGGGGGGCATGTAGGGGAAATCGGTATCCGCGGCCCCACTTCTTCCCAGCAGGCATGGATCAAAGGCTGAAGCTTCTGGTTTTTCGGAGTACTACGGCTTCCTTATTGTTCATGTAGAAAACCCCAAGCGATGCCGTATGTTTATTGCTGTATTAAAATCAATTTGTTTCGGTAAAGATCTGTAAGGAAACGCACTGCCTGTCTCTTCACTGCCACCACGCAGTGTATATAGCTTTTGACACTTCGCAGACAAGAGGCCGAATGTGCCTCATTCATAAGGAAGAATCAAGAATTCTGCCACCCCATTTCTTCTGCATAAAATATGGGCCTTAGTTATAACAGTTGCATAGTTTTCCATTGTCGAGGTATTTGGCATAATTATGACTTGGTCTTTCATTATGTTGGGAGAATAAAAATAATTTTAAAACGTAATTTTAATAAAAAAGCAGACAAACATATTTGGACACATAAAATATGGGGTAGGGGAAAGTTATAGCGCTAGGAATATCGCAGGGGAGGGTTTAGGTCTTCTGGTTTGTCGCACTGGGCAACGTCGGGACACTCGGCTGATACTCTGCGTAACAACCAAGAAGACGTGAATCCTCAACATGAAGGGTGCATCTCGGATTGTATCACATTGTTATTAAGGTACTAATAAGGATGACGTTGCGATTCGCGGGACATGTAGCTTTCTTCTGGGAAACAAGAAATGCATGGAGGGGAAGAAGCTGTTGGGTTGACCAAGGTATGATATACTGATAATGTTAAGCAGGATTTCAAGGAAACGGGTTTTATGTGAACTGAAGTGAACTGTTTCGGAATATAGTTAAGTAAAGGTAAAACTGTGAAGCCACTGTGCTTAACTAATTGAGCGTCACACCATGAAGACGGACTGAAGAGTGAAGGCATAGTTCCGTGCATTTTTAATTTCAACAACTAAGTGGATTTAATTGGTTAGCTTCGCGCCCCGGCTGCTATGTTACCAGCGGAGTAGCCCAGTGTATCCACTGAGTTGGAGGCTGGGTGGGTCCCAGAACCTGTCTTCTGATCGCTGTGTTAAAGAGGAAAAATCTTTGTCTCCGTCGGAAATCGAACCCTGTTTGAACAACCGTCCAGCCCTTAGCTGACTGACTGTACGGGCTGAGCTGGGCCTGTGGAGTTTGTGGGAACTTCGGTGAGTCTTCCGGAGAGAGCGAGAGGGAATTCCGTGCTAACATTCGCCGCTTCGACATAGACTTACCTCCACGTGGTGCACCCTGGGAAACGTCTTGTACGGCAGTCGGTAACTCTGCATATGAATAGGACTTCAGTAGGTCGAAACAGGTCTGAGGTCAAGGTAAATGCGAGGTGTGAAATTTGGTTGCATTCTCAAACTGCACCACTAGCTGGTTACTACTTTTCCAATACCAATACTTTCATGACATGTTGGCCTGTTTCTGAGACATCCATTCCTCTTTCTTGCTTTAAAATCAATTACGA
Source organism: Coptotermes formosanus (assembly GCA_013340265.1). Lineage (NCBI taxonomy): Eukaryota > Metazoa > Arthropoda > Insecta > Blattodea > Rhinotermitidae > Coptotermes > Coptotermes formosanus. The sequence continues at coordinate 381,370 of BLKM01001584.1, forward strand.
TATTGCAGTAAATTATACGATTTCATTGTTCGCGTTGTATTACGCAGTTTCTGAGGTTGGTCTTTAAAACCTGGTGTCAGAATATTTTTCATAGTTTTACTCAACCATTTGCAGGGTAATTACACAGTAAACTGAATTAGATAATTATCTCACACTTAAGAATTTGTGATTGCTGAGTAGTGCCGTTGGTAATAAACTGTTCAGGAAAGAGAAACTGATGGGACACTACTCTTGCTACTGCCTGCTTAGAAAGTGTCACTAAACGAGTGATAGGAGTTGTACCTTTCACGCCGTCCAGAGGTGTTACCACTGTCGAAATGAATTTTCAATGAGAGTTAATTAGCCAGTCTGTAACTATACATTTTAAAATTATTTATTTCTTGTCAAACGTGACTGGACCTAAACATTCACGTGAAGGAAAGCATTGCATAATAAATCGGGGCGAAAAGGGACAAATTTGGAGATGCAGGCATAATTACGGGGATGTTAGGTGGAATGATTTTGGTTCAGTAAGTGTTAAACGAAACTGAAATTTCAGATTTATAGGGCTATTCAGTGACGCGCTTCTGTTCTCATGATGATGATGAGGAGGAGGAGGAGGAGGATATTTCAGTAAACCTGACAAGTGTTTGTGAAATTGTCCATACCCATGGAGTTTTTGTAACAATCTTTCGAAAACCAGGTCTGTTCTATACACGTTATTTTAGAAAAACCCACGATGTTGCATAGTGCCAAGCAGGTTGCATTTTGCAATCGCCAGAATCCTTGAATGTTGATGAGACTTGCAATTTTAATATTTAATGTTTTACATGTGCATTGGTTCACATAACTTTTGTAACATCTCAGTGTATTTATTCGTCGTAACGCACCCCCCTGAGGATGGCCACATGAGTGGCCAAAACACGTGGGACGTAATACTGCCTTTGTAATATGTTTTCATAAACTTGTGTGCATTTGTTAGTTTTGGTTACTGTATCTATTTTTACGTGATTTAACAACGCTGTGAATAACTCTGCATAGCGTTAAGTGATGGGATAATTAATGACAGATTAAAAAGGATCTGGAATGAAGCAGTTGTGGCCAAATTTAAGGTTCTACTCCGACATTCTTCTGGATGGTCTGAGGAAAACCACAAAAGTCAGTCGTTACAGTTGCTGTCCCGGCTGAGATCTTAATTGGGTACCTTCCGAATAAAAGCCGGCAATTTACAGCTGGGGACAGTTTGGTCGGTGGTGATTTTGCTGCTGCTGATGATGACGGTGATGATGATAACATAACAAGGGGTTATTTATTGAACAGTTGCTACACTTCCGACTACTTAACAAAGGATATTGTACATATCGGAACTATGTTTCGTTAAGCCCCTACCAATAATATTTTTGGCTGATGAGGAAGAACCATGAATGTTTGCTGCTTCTTGAAGTAAAACAGTTGACCAGTATTTGGTACTGCCTTAAAGCACATAATGGCTTTAAACTTCCTTATCACTATAACTTCACGTGATAACACATCTAAGCTGCTGTTGACGAATGTTTCAGGTTGTTGTCCTGCATGATGTGACAGCGTGTAGGGTGATGTGTTGGCTGAGTATAGGTATGTCGCTTGACGCGCCTGCTTGGCGTCACGTCCCAAGAAAACGTTAATCTTAGTTAGTGTTCAGTACTGCGAGAGCCTTAGATCCCTGCTGTTAAATATGTTAACTTTACGTTACGTGGTAGTCACTCTGCTCAACTCATATCTCGGTCTTCATCTTCGTCATAACATCGACGAGATATACCGTTTGTGTCTAAAAATCACATGAAGGACTGTTCTTGTTTCTTGCTCTGCTTTCTTCATGCTTCATCATTTCAAGAACAATTTGAGAGCCTGTCTGTTTGCATTCTCTTAACATGGCGTCAGTTGTTTTCCTCTGACTCCGAAATAAGAATTTTAAGTGTGAAAACCTTACCACACGAAGTCCTGCTTCTGTTGGTGATGACGAAAATCTGCCTTGGATATGGAGCCGTCACGTTTCTACAAAACTTTCAGTAATTTTTACCAGACCATAAGGTATCACATTCCACAGGGCATTATTTTTCATTTTCACCTATGTGAGGAACTCAAATTTAGTATAAACTGCATTTGTTTACAAAATGATGGTAAATGTAAATGCCCTAGCAAGCTGTGGCTTTGCAGAAGTATGGTGGTGGTGAGTCATTTTACTTTTAGTGGTTGTGCGTCGTAGAAAATGTCTCCTCATATATTACGGAGTACTTCTTGTGGATACGACTTTTACCGTAGCGATTCCTTCTCAGCATAGAGAGAGAGAGAGAGAGAGAGAGAGAGAGAGGGAGAGGGAGGGAGAGAGAGAGAAGTGTTTTATGTAACTACGATGTCAATTTCCCAAATAGTTAGTCGGAGATGAATGAAATACGGGTTTAGAACACTGGTGGAACAGTAATGACAGGGGAAGACGGAAGACCTGGCCCAGAGTCAAGAAAGAAGCACTGTACCACACTGTCGCGGTTAGTAATCTTCACATGGAAGTCTCGAGAAAAGTGGAATCAACAGAATTTTTCGTAACTTCAGTTAAAGATTGGAATAACAATGTCTTGTCGATATAATCGGGTGATACAGCATCAAGGTGCGTTATTGCAGACTGTGTGAAATTTATGGGAAGGAAAACGCTGATGTAATATTACATCATCCACAGGTCCATTAGTACAGCTAGATTTTGTGTTTGTACAAGTAAGCAAATATTGACATAACTGCTTTTACTATTAAACAGAAACATGACATTCGTCCATAAGATTTAACATGAAAGGTCCTGTCTACCGTAGCGCGCATCTGGAAGCTGGTTACATTATCTTGTAATGTGGAAAAGAGACGTTAGGTTCAAGCTCCAACTATTTATCTACTTTCATTTCTGAAAGAAACAAAGAAAAGTTCAGAGACCACCATCTGTGAGTGCTTGCGTATATTTGCCCTTCGTTTTAGCTTGTGAAAAACTTAACCGATTTTCACGAAATTAGGTGTCAACATTGTGCATTGGAAGACACCCAAACGCCATAATTTAAATATACTACGCTCGGTAATAACGACATGGCTGACACGCAAACCCATAAGGCGGGAGCGACACCAGGTCAACTGACTTTTGGACCCTCAAATGATGTGCAGTAACAGAGCTCGGAGAAGCGTGTAGCTAACTTTTTACGCTAATATTTCTTCGAAAAATAAATAGGACGATATCTGAGCAAAGCCTTCGGATTACTTGAGGTCTCTACGGACCACCTGAACGAATTTCTGCAAAGTCTGTGGTTTTTATTCTGCTCTCCGAGTCCATGAAAATCATAGAGTGTACCTAGGATATGCTGACTGCACTCTTTGTCACAGATAAGCGGACAGAGGCAGTGCACCTGACTATCCTGTGCTGAAAGAAAGCCAGAATACACGTCACATTTTCCAGCACCGATCTTCAGAATCTTCGAAAGCAAAGCTCAAGCCATGGCAGTGTGTGTCTTCAGTCTGAGGTTGGAACAGGCGGCCTTCATATGTTTGGAAGGAGTATGCTAATATATTCATAAGCAGTAGTGGATAGCCGACAACGAGTGGTCCTCCATCTTGGAAGTTTGGCAGGGGACTAACAGTCTGTCAGCTTAAAAATCAGCATGTTAGAAATTGCTACATACACGTCGTCTGACTTTCCTAGCGATGGGATCTTTTGAACACGGTAGCAAGGAAGATTCAAGTCTTTTTGGGCATGACGCCATGTCGACTGGTATTTACTAACGTTTGGGAGGGATCTGCTGTCTTTTTCCACTTGAACTACACAGAAGGTGGAGGAAGTAAGCTCCTGCTAAGCGTCGGTGAGTATTTGCCGAATCGACACGGCATCGTAGACGAGAATACATGAATCAGCACTAGTGAGAAAACCTCAAATTGCGCACATCAGTGTCTTCCCGGGTCTTATAAAAACAGAAACTGTCATGACTGCTAGCTTCTGAGGAGGAACTGTTCCATGGAGTTAGTTTTAAGGCAGAAGCTCCGTCATTAGGAAGACAGGCAATGAAGTCACGGTTTTGATTAATTGCATCATTTCTCTGAGACGTGTCTGCAGCTTCACGCAGCAGATCATCCTTCCAGAGATTGCTTATGATGCATGCGTCCAACGTAAAAGTGCAATTTCGATGGGGATCGAGATTCGATATGTTTAACTCTAACCGAGGTTAGCATTTCACAACTGCAGAGTGGTACTGTGCTCAGCTGCTGCTTTATTTCATGCTTCGTTACAGAGATGTGCGGAAGCATGGCCTTATGGCCACTATACCGAAAGCTAAGAAAACTTTCGCACGGTCCGCGTATTGTTAGGTATTTTACATTCTAAGAAGCAGTCATTATCACGTAGTCTGAGTTACGACAGATCCATAGCTTCTTCCAAAGCGAGTTAATTTGCCAGTTTGCCCTGAATTGTGGTCCACACGTTTTAGTTGAGCATGTTGCTGCTAATGTCACGTGTTTACTCACAATGTTTAAAGACGGCCCAGGAGATGTTGCCCCGTCCTACTCGCCCGCAGATGTGCGTCACATCTAACAAACACGTTTTGAAGTAACTTATGTTCGATTTATTTCTGTAGGGTTCTGTAGGTGGTATGGTCTATTATGTTTAACACCCTTCAGATTTTGGACTTTATTCGTCGTCCAGTGTTTAAACAAACACAATATCGAAACGCAAGACGATGGGGGGGAGTCGGGAATTGAGTGGTGCTAAAAGTTATTTTTATGCATTTTATTCTCAAATTTTAGGCGCTTTTTTCGCAGACATGTTTCACGTCAAACTGACTGGATTATTTCCTTTAAAATTTATAACTGGTGTTGATCTTATCCGAACTGAAGGGTTTATTGAAAGCGGAAGTCGTACGTGCGTATTTGCGAACTTAAATATGGGGATCAGAATTAACAAATACTTGTATAGCAGTAAACTGTTTTTGGAGTCCAGATGTGCATGGATGCAAATCATTAAGTTGTCATTATGTTGTAATTCATAAATTTTATGTTGGGTGCACAGGCGACCGAGATGTTACCGCATTGTGAAGTAAGTTGCGCGAAACGAGTGTCTTGCAAATACTGTATTCGCTCACAACTGGACAAATTACTATTTTACAACCAGTGACTTTTCGCCGTTCCGCTTATCGACTTTATAAATAGACACGTACGTAAGTTAAGAACACAGTTTGCTAAGAGCTTCGCTTTTCTGGGATATTGCGGAGCGTAGATTGTGCGAAACATCAGAATTAATCTCCACCCAGAAACTATGTAGGTGTCGGTCGGTGGTTGGTGTATTTTGAACTGTGAATGGCTCTAAAGCTCTTTACTTACAATGCTGTAAGGTTAAAAGGTGATGCAAGGAGCTCTGAACAGAACCATAATTTTTCCTTTACTCTTGTTTCGAGTCGAAGTCCTACACATGTATTCGTATTGTTGAAAGGGGAATTGAGACGGCGGGGATAACTTCTTTAGGCCATTTGCAAGAAATACGTTACGCTATGTGTCTGTGAAAAGAATTGAGAAATAAGAACTAAATACATAAAACTGCAACTGAATTATTGTGGACTGTTGATGTAAGTGGACGCAACATTTATTAAGAATGGGACGCTTCACGCGTTCTGTAGTTACAGGAAGAGATGGACAGACCAATACCCATGAACACAGAACGAGTCTGGATGCCTTATACCCTGTTGTTGCTGACTGTGATGATTGCTATTAATTTTGAGAAGAACGTATTTTACAGATTCTGTTTATGTTGTTTTTGTCGGATATAACATCAGAATTTCGCATCGCCGCAGTGTGTATGAGTTGCTTACAAAGAATGCCTTATTCAAAATATGTAGGCACGTTTATGTTCTATCTCCGTATTAAATTTTTGTAAAAAGGTAACGCAATCCCATTACAGGCCTGGACAGGCCTTCAGGGTTCCAGGAGTTTGAGGCTCCCAGATTTCCAGACAGTCGGCACATGAAGGCGGTAAGATTGTCAGCCGTACGCACCGGCCACCTTTACCCCCCCCCCCCCCCCCCAGAAATACTCCTGGTACTCATTTTGCGCACGTGGCAGACATGCTCCGTTATTCGATGGAACTAGGCAGATATCAGGTACACTGTCTGAAACTGAAACGGTCAGGTGACATACATGCGTACGTTGTACGGGTATGTGGCAAACTGAGAAAATTAATTAGTGGAGGTAACAACTAGAACTCTGTTTGACTTGTGAAGGATTGTGGGAGGTGACCCTGTGTGGTGGGTTATTTAACACACTTCAACGTTTCTAAGGAAAGTAGGGCAGATAGTTTCTAGACTAGTGGTATTCAACCTCCTCCCCTCCCCCCGCCCAAATTGCTATAACCGTATTTTCGTATGGTTTGCGGACCGCATTTATACAAATCACAGTAAGTCGTGTACCCACCCTTCTATGTTAACTGTGTAAATCTTATACTACATACGTAACTTACAAATATGGTCATGGGCCGCAAAACATTACCATCCCAGAAGACCAGAATCTGGCACCTGTAGTGTGTTATTTGGGAAGTTAAATTGAAGATTTTACAGACGTGTAGTTAGACGTAAGGCAAGCAATACTGTACAAGCAGGAAACATCCAGTGTCTGATGTGATGCTAGAAGAGTAAGTCTAAGTGATTCGTAGCACATGAACCGCGATGCTGACCGAATTTAACTGGTTCATAGTGAGATCCAGTGATAACTTTTGGTGCTGGGAAATTAATTTTCGAAATAATTGGAAGATCACAGTTTAGTATTTTACACAAAAGCTTCGCTACAAGGCAGGTGAACAGGTGGCCATCTGCAAGTTAATGCGAAATTGGCGAACGAGATATCATTGGTTACAAGAATGATATTACATCATGGGATAAAGTCCTCTTATGTACTTGTCCGGTCAGAGTCCATACAGTGCGACCACAGCGCGTCACCAGCGAGTCTTACGCAAATCATTAGAAGATAGAGATGATTGCCGTGTAATTGTGTTCATAAAGTCACCGAGAGTCATAGTAAGGACGCCGCAAGGATAGGCTGCAGGCTTTATGACCGGGACAACGGGGTTAGATTCCCGTCACCGGCAGGATGTTTTTTCTTGTCTAAAGCGTCCATGCGAGCTCTAGACCCCGCCCCACCAGCGTCCTATGCAGTGGGTTTTGGGTGTAACTGCCGGGTTATATATTCCTTGACCCGTAAAGTAACGCGTGATACGTGTTTGTAAGAGTCCGCTGTGACACAGGCGACAGATTAAGGCCTAACTGGTAGATAGTCGCCAATAGTCTCACAGCAGCAGCTGCTCCAGTAAACTCAGTAGGCTGCTACAAGTGCATACTACTTAGGGCCGTCTCTAGGGGAGTTTGGTGGTGGTGATGGTGGTCGTCGTCGTCATCCGTCACGAGTTAGGTCTTAATAGACCTGTTTCGGCATCGTCTAATAGTCTCTTCAAACGTCTTCCAACTCGTCTTCGTCCATGAGTTTGAGTAATATTAACCCTTTAAAGACGAAGTGTATCTGTTTTATATAAGGACTCAGTGCGTACCGCGCTGTAAACACTCTCCACTTCGGTTATAAAAACCAGTCTCTTAATGTTTTATAAGGCAAAAGTTGCTGTTTGTTCTGAGATCCGTACAAAACACATAAACGCAATGTGGGCACCACGTAGAATTTTTTAATGTTAAACCTGGTGGCATGTAAAGTTACCGCTAGGCTTTAAAAGGTTAATACAACATGAATGGCGCCAAGATGTGTTTTTATCACCAATGTAAAGGCCCGTAGTTAGTATATATACCACCAGGCTTAACACTAAAATACTGTGTATGTTGGGCACAGTGTTTTCTTTTATTCCATGTGGTTCTTAATAAGCAGCCATCAGACCCGTTTTGCTATGTAGCATTTACTGGTTTTTCTGTATAACGAAGGGACAATATGAGGCCGTCGCACTTCAGGGATGTTACGCAGCGTATGTTGGTACTTGTGTACCGACGTTTCGGGACAGCCTAACCGTCACATCTTCATGGGTCAAGCAGTAGGAGAAGGAGCGGTGATTTGCTGCTGGCACCGTACGAACTGAATCCTGAAATACGAATAATTGAGATTGATGTGTGTCTTTGTCAAGGATTAAAGACTGTAGAGTTCTCTCTGTGTTTCAACGAAAATTAAGTTAATATTCTAAATATGCTAAAAAATACAACTGACACATGACGATCGTTCTGTCTGCAAGAAACTCACGTTCCTAAATTGTCTTGCTGCAAACTCTGTTATGAGACAATTGCAGACGACACGTGAGGCTGCTGCTTCTACGATAGACTCAAAAAAAAACTGAGATTCATGGTCACTCTAATTTGAACGTAAAAAGAAGCAGAAATCAACACATAAAATACAGAATATTTGGCTGTTTTTGTCAGGTGGACTTCACCAAAGTGTTTGACACTTCCTGCACCTCTGCTTATACACTGGCATGCTCAGATATTTAACGCATGCTCGGTTAAACGCCTCACGTTTTTTGTACCGCTTCTCACATTTTACAGATTAAATTAAAATTACGGATTGCAGTGTGCGTGGCAGCTCTACGTCGTGATACGGCCTCAAATCTGACAGTATTTTGTTCGAATTCCACGTAAGATATGAATGTCACTTGCGCTGTTAGTTGCTGCCACTCAAAATAACATTTACCGCGATTCCTTAATACTGGGGTTAAGTCGTGCACTGTCAGAGTTCAGGCAAAACACTTCCCGCTGATGGCTCTTGCAAGCAACGCTCCCTCGAATTGTTTTACAGTTTGCGCGGACCTGCCACTGGTCTGAGCAGAAAATTTTTGCACGACCTGATGACTGCGCGGCACTTTAAAAGTTTTTTGTAATATGCATAATAAGAATATTTATAATGAAAATTGAACAATTCAAGCTACGCGGCAACTATTCAGTTTGCGCGGGAGCATTTCGGTTACTGCACGGCCTCGCACCTGCGCAGCTTAGAGGGAACATTGCTTGCAAGGTGATTTCCATAGCCCTGAAAATCAAGCAAATAGAAACAGTCCCGAAAAAAATTAAAAACCAGAACTATTTCTGTCTTTTCTGAAGATGAAATCCTATTAATAATCTTTCATAATCACCTAATTACGAATACTCATAAGCAAATGCACAGCTGAGTCAATTGTTCTGGCCTAACGCATATACCAGGGGTGGCCATCCAGACGAGCGTTGGGGCCATCCTGTGGAAGGTACCTTAGGCAAGGGCCATTCATTGATAAAATGAAACATCATTTTCTTATTTGATGGCTTCTTGTTTTTGTTCATCCAATTGCAGTAAGTTAGTTTGTTGGTTGTGTGATCATATTGCTATATAATTCAACAATATACAAATATGTAACTAAAACAGCGTTGTTAAATCAGTTAATAATCCTCCGTTGTAAGACTATCTGAATAAACCAGCAGATCCTCAATCCATTTTATGCCCATGTAATGTCACATATGGGGCCGGGATATAGTGATTAGACTAGGATTTGAACTGCTACGAATCGTTCGTTAATGTCCACAGGCAAGACATTTTTCTGTTTTGCACTGTCCTAGACCGACTGTGGACACAAGCAAGCTTCTTATTGTGTGATTAAGGAAGGCTGCTTTCCCCGATGTAAAACGGCTGGAGCGTGAAGATGAACATTTAATCCTTCTTCTGCCGAGGTTAATAATGCCCCATGCTTGTTAACAGCTGCGAGAACTATTATGTCCTATGTGGGCCTGTGTATTAGATTTTAAAATATTTATTTTAAACGTATTTGTGAATGTTTTAAATTGTTCTGCAGCCTGAGGCTTTTTTTTTGTCCACAACTCATGCATGTGTCTCTGCTGACACAGAATGTTCGTCAAATACAGTATTTCTCGGCAGTGTTGCGAAATGGATATCCTCGAATTTAGCAACTGAGCAAAGACAATTGACAGCCTGTCTACGTGACAGCCGTCACTGTTCCTCCCCCCAGAAAATAGTGCTTGCAGTAAAGTATTGTGCAGTTCGCTTGCTGAGGGGAACAACGATATAACTGCGGACAATACAGGGAGAAAAATTGCAAGAGTATTATGGGTACTGATGCCGCAGCTGCATACAGTGACATCTGTCAAGAATATAAGCTCTGGGTAAACTAAATTGTTACACCTAAGCAGCATAGTATCCCCTTTACAATATAGGTTTTTATTTGTGTACAGGACATTCTACAAAAACAAGCACCGAAATTTGATATACACCCATAATAGTTATTGAAACTGTTATCTGTGATGGTTGCATATCTTCACTTCACTTGGTCGAACCTCTGCTACCGGTGGGTGTAGAGGGCCTTCGTTTGTTTGTAATCAACTACAATTTCCGTTACGAGGGATTGGCCCACGGATGTGTGTAAGTTCCTACACAGTCAGGGTCGGTTGCAGTTAGGATGTATAAATTCCTACATCGAAATATGTGAATTCCTACACCAGGATAGGTAAGTTCCTACAAAAGGCATTTGTAAGTTCCTGCACGAGACAACATGTTCCCTCCCACTTGTTCCAGACTTGGAACAGGCAACCAAATTAATCTGGTAAGTGTGGTTAAAAATTTTGTCGTACAGCTTAAAATGTCATGTGTTGTATAGCTGTAGTTGCTGTATAGCAGTAGCATTGTTGTTGTTATTGTTGTTGTTGTTGTTGTTGTTGTTGTTGTTGTTGTTATGTGGAAGTAACATTTTTACTATTGTACAGAAATAATTATAATATTGTATAAGTTTATATATACTGTATAATGATTGAGGAACCAAAGAAGGAACAGTCGGGAACAACCATACACTTTGAGAAAGTTTTATGTATATTTGTACAAACAGTACAAAGTGATAAATACGTTGTAACTCGGTATTCATCCTTTGCTTATTTCGCAACTTTTATCATAAAACTGTGGAAAGCAAAATAAACACTATGAGGACATCTGTCCCAAGTTTAGTAGCGTTAAACATCACACATATGAAGAATACCGAGGTTAGTGAAAGTACTGTCTATGACACACTTAGAACTTCCTCAGGGCTTTGACTTGAAAATTTAAGTGTATAAACCCTGGGAAACCAACCCTTGATTGCTTTCTCTTCTGAGTTCGCACATAGGCTGGTCCATGTCGAACTGCGACTGCCGCTGCTGGTTCACGGGTTCCACTATGTACTCTTGTGTTTAACCCTTTAAAGACGAAGCGTATCTGTTTTATATAAGGACTCAGTGCGTACCGCGCTGTAAACACTCTCCACTTCGGTTATAAAAACCAGTCTCGTAATGTTTTATAAGGCAAAAGTTGCTGTTTGTTCTGAGATCCGTACAAAACACATAAACGCAATGTGGGCACCACGTAGAATTTTTTAATGTTAAACCTGGTCGTATGTGGAGTTACCGCTAGGCTTTGAAAGGTTAATAAACTTCTTGCTTTGAAGAGTACTCTAGTTCGCCACGACGGTCGATCTACAGCATTACCTCCTTCCCAGCCGTGCGAAGGGTTCAAACTGGCCGCTCGACGTGATAATATCTAAGACACATCCGTCTATCCACGAGCACACTGGAGATACAACACGTGTCAGGTCCTTCAACGTGTTTGCACTTCCTTAAAAATTCTGTTTTCCATTCTATATTTTATTTTTGTAGGCCACAGCTTTAACAAGTTGGAATATGGAAATGCGCCCTTCTGAATATTCCTTGAACATTTTCTGTATATAATTCAGTTTCATTTGGAATTTCTGTTTTTTTTTCTGGAACTGATTCCTGATCGAACACTGGGGATTTTAATGTAGGTATGTGCCTGGTTGCCCTTCAAGACTTCGTCGAAATTACAAATTTGTGGGTGCTGGTGGTAAAAGTTGGACTTAAGGACTACATGGAATGATTCACAAGCATTGGTGGTGTTCAATAAGTTGTGGGATTCAGAGGACCTATCTGTGGACGAAAAATGCTGTCTTCATTAATGTAAGTCTCCAACTAAGTAATTGCAGAATTCGTCCAGGTTTTGCTGCTGTGGTTTTATAACCGTTAACTCATCAGTGAAGCAGTCCCCTCTTTTGGGCGAAGAAAGGAAAGTCCGTATGTATGGATTAACCATTTCGTTACTTTAGATTCACCTGTGATGCACTGTTTTGCGAGGCCCATTTGCTGCGTTTTGCGATTCCAGGCTTGAGTTAGATGAAAGCGACATCCTTGGATTACTGAGTGTGGAAAAACTGTATCAGTTGCTGTTTTGGTCGCACTTTCAAAATCGATAACAAATATTGAAGGGCTAACACCAAGATCTTTAAGTTTGTTTAACAACCTAATGTAGATGTCGGATGTTTTATCCGGCAAAAGGGCAAACCCTAAGGGGATATATATATATATATACACGTTATTTACTAGTCCATGTATGGTATGTAACTGATAGAAATATCGGGGACAGTAATCGAAAATTCCATCCGTGTACTCTGTGCTTACGGTCTTCAAGCATATTGTGTTAGTTTCACATGACAGAAGGACGATTTCATTTTCAGCGTCATTTCTAACAATAATTCATCATCCCGATTTGTTTTAATGATGGCTGAATCCAAAGCTTCCTGGATCTCTCGTCTTGATTTCGGTAAACTGGGGTAAACGCTTAACCTGGCGTTATATAAGTTGCGTCTTGTGAGTGCAACGTCCACTGTCGTTAGTTCGTTTTCTCAGTCACGTTGGGAAACCTCTGCACGAATGATTTTTGAATGCCTTTCAGATAAATCGTTCAAAACTTTTCTTTTACAAGCATTATTAACTCCTTGTCGATTGAGGTTGTTGTCTTCACCGTGGTTATGGTTGAACTGACGCTCGCTAAGGTCAGTAATTTGTTCTGTTTCACCTTGTGTTTACACTTTACCTCGACAAGTTTTATGAACACAACGCCACGTGTAAACATGACTTTTTGAAACAAGATGTTGAAAAAATTTAAAATTACTCACCACTAACACGGTTTTTTTTTCACTTATCATGAAGCCTATGTCATACCAATATACCACGTGCTGGTGACTTGCAGGACGTTATGCTTGCTTGTGTCTGGCGAGAGGCTGTGTGACTTGCAGGACGCTGTGCTTGCCTGTGGGGGATCAAACAAAGCATGACCGCTTTTATCAGAAACATTGGCCGTGTAGGAATGTACACATCCCCTTTTATGAAATCTTTATACCTGCACTGACCGTGTAGGAACTTACCAACCCCGTGGCTCACAGTACCCTAGATTTGTTTGGGGTTTACTGCCCTAGAAGGGTTGGTTTCACCACGCCTAACGAGCCCCTCGTGCCCTTACCAGAGCCTCATTAGCCATTTGCAGGAACCTCACTAGGCCTTCTGGGCTACGGTAGCGGCCCAGCGGATAAATCTCCGCCGTACGTTAATCCAGTGATCAATTCCCTAATTCTTTTGTCTACCCCTCGTGACGAGGACACTGAAATTGGCTTCCGAGGGGCATGCTTGCACATAAGTGTTCAAAATTCAACAGAATTTGACTGGGAGTGTGTTAAGTGATATTAAATTGGCATCTTCACAATAAGTTCTATAGCGGAAAAACAAAACATAAAAATTCTTGCTAGCGGATCTCTGTGTGTTAACTAACATTTAACGGTCTGTATTTATTTAACTCCTGGATAGAGAATGTAAATGTACGCAGATCCTTCCGTAGACTGTCTCTTGAGCCATTTTTCTGCACCTAACATCCTACCTATTTGAGATCCTCTCCATTCGACGCCTTATTATCCCAAACCAAATTTTCGTACCAATACTGTAGCGTATTCGCTTGTCGCTTGCTTTCTATATGTTCGGCTCACACGTTTTGCAGTAAGAATACAAACAGGGGAGATGCTGTTAAAATTTCTGCGTTATTTCGTTGATTTTTCTGTTTTACATTGACAACATTCCATTCATCACTTGGTTTAACGTCCATTCTGAACAACTTACGTGACATTTGATTCATTACCATGCAGTTAATTATCTATTGATATGAAGTCACACTGCTACGAAGTATTTTTGTAAAAGGATAACGTCTACGCCTATTGATAAATAACATATATCTTACGCCCTGGATGTCATTGAATGTAATTAAATTGTACAGAGACCTAAGAAATTGTCATCCTTTTACGTAAGTTTGCATGCACCTGGACTTATTCCACTACTTCCCCAGAAACATTTGTTTTTGTCCACTTTTGCGTTTCGCTTTCCACTAATTACTACAAGTAAGTATTATTGTTGTCGGTAACTTCGCTCACCCATCTTGGGGATATAAACAACCATAGGAGACATAGGGAGAAATCCTTGAAAACGAAGATGACATTCTACGATAGACGTTTGTTTGCAATGAAATAATAAATGTCATGATATACTTACATGCAATCTGCACTACACTGCATAAGCTCTTTTATGCGATTTTTAACATCTGTTTTTTACATTATACAATTGCACAGCTACGACATAATTAACCAGTGTTGTGTTTTTCTTTGTCGAATACCTCCCTGAAGATGGTTGAAAAAGGCCGAAACACGTAAGGGGCTTACTATGTGATTGTATAATTTTATACCTAATTTTTATGCTGTTGTTGGAATAAACATTGTAAAATCCTAAAATTGGCCACATCGTTTTGATGCTGTTGTCTTTAAAATGGTCGAATCACCACGACTCTGAAGTACAAGACAGACTTCAGGGTGCCGAGGTGAAGGGGGTCCCCAAGCCGAACTCGATGGTTTGCGAAAAATTATTAATATTCTATCCCTGCTTTCTTGTTTAACTTAGCACTCGGTACCGTTTATTTATTTAGTATCAGATTTCCTTCATCTTTGATGCTTCCATACCTGACATTTCAAACGTAGTCCCACTTCGCGTTAACAATCATGTCTTTAGCATTAAGCATTTGTGTCTTCCTGTGTGCACGTGGAGTTGTGACGTTACATTGTAAAAGTATTAAGGAATTACTCTGAGATTAAGATAACGATTAGCTGTTTCGTGTGATAACATTTTTCGCAAGCAGCGGTCTTATGCCAGCTTGAACTGATTAGCAGCTAACCATGTCTTGAAAACCTTGACTTGAGATGTGCGCTCTTTTGCGATATTACGCGGCGTCGTGTGGTAATTGTTTACCGACATCAGGGGAGAACATATGAGTCCGATCTTCAAGGGTCAAGAGTTTTGACCCTTGCAGATGGGACCGATACGTTGTCCGGAAACGTCGGTAAACAATTACCACACGACGCCGCGTAATATCGCAAAAGAGTGCAGATCTCATTCAACATCGCGGCGGACGCCTGAAATCAAGGTTAACCCAGACTTGACTTAACGGTGTAATGGTCTGAATAATATATCCTCCGTCATTGACCAGTGTATTAAGAAACTGAAGTAATATAAAAATTTACACAAATTTGCATCAAAACAAAATGTAATAAGAGTGAGTGGATTGTGTATTTTTCACGTGAATGTGAATTTACTTGTTTAGCTTGTTCAGAATTTGCAGATTTGATGACGGGTCGATGTATTTGGCAGTTCTGATCGGCCGGGATGCAGTGAGTATAACAACAGAACAACTTAATCGGGGTTGTCGGTACGGAACCTAAATTTGGAAAGTAATGTGTGCACAATGCGGATATTTAATGTGACGTCTACTTTCTTTAATATAGCTCAGCACACAGTGAAATTTCGTAGTTGTTATGGTTACGCGAGGAAAACTGCAGCTAACTGATGAAGGTTGATTTCAGTTCCCGCCTGGACGCGTACGTGTAATGTAAATTAAATGCGAAATTGCTAGTTTATACAAAACATTGCATGCACGTAGATTCATCGTAGTGTTGTAAATGTAATTACTTTTTGAACAGGTGACATTACAGTATTTCGAAAAGCTTGTTGTATTTGGCGACTTGAAACCATGGTCTTTCCGCAATCAGAAGGTTACTGGCTACACTCTCTCGTGAATGCTTTCTTTCAGATTGTCTGCAGTGCGAGGGTATCGCTACAAAATTCGCTTTATAACGTCTCTCACAAGTACAAACATTTCACTGGTTCCTGTCTGGCGAATGGGGAGGCCACCATCTTCCGCTTAGTATTCTGTAACTAAGGACACGCTGAAAACAACGCACAGAATTGTTAGCGGTTTCAGTTGTTACCCGGTCTTTCTGAAAAAATCAAAAAGTGAACTTGCTAGAATTGGCACGCTGTAAGAACATTTCTTGGCTTGTCGTTAGGTTTTAATGGTCGTTATTTGTCATCATTTTATGTAACTTCCATTTTACAGCCTACTAAGAGAATTTATTGCAAAGATTATCAATTACAGGATGCTCCATTACATGAAAGCTAAACAGAATGAAGAACCAGTAAAGAGGATTTAAACCTATGAAACTGAAGGAATCATACAGGACTTAAGTCTGTTTACATGAAATTGTGTTAAATATCAAGTCAGTCAGATGCCGTCAAAACAGAAAAATTAAAAGATGACCGAACAGAGCTCCTACAAATCCAGAATAATTCTTATAAAACTTCTAGACGTCTGTCAGAAAGTGCTGCAATCCAGAAAGAATCACTTTCTCACATCTGTCCATTCCAAACCAGGCTGACAGTGAATACAGTAGCTGTGTGCGGTGAGAAGGATGCACTATAATACTACAGTCTTTGGTGAAATGGGTAGATAATAGAATAATGCTGTAATTACGAAAGGAAAGAATTGTAACACGAAACTGAACGCTGTCTGTGACGTATACTATCCAGTCATTTCTGCAAAGATTGCATAGAACGTTGGTAAGGACGTGGGTCTACCAAGGGCAGAGATACTCGTCACTGCCTCTCCAGAGCGGAACACACATTTTGCAGTGAAGCTGACCCTTTCAGTAACTGTGCTGTGATACTGCCCAAAATTGCGTGACTTATTTCAAAGGACTGTCCTTAAAATTACCCCGAAGACACTAAGAAGAAACCCACAAATACCTCCTCTAATGTTGCCGTTGTTGAGCCACACATAAAAGAAGAACGGTACGTACTGTGGCGAAGTGAGTGGGCTTTCTTTCCTTTCGGTGGCATGGATTATGGGATATGAGAAACACACGTTTTGCAGATTAGGCAAAGAAAGATGGAACATACACTTAAACAAAACAAAGCTGAGTTGGTACGCTGGTTAACACACCACAAGTTCGAAGACCTCATCCACACCGTGGCGGAAGCCTGGAATCTCGCTCATTGGTATTAGATTATATCATGGGTGTCCAACCTTTTTTGGAAAAGGGTCACAACTGTCACTGTGGGTTTGAATGCGGACCGCACTTGTAAACATCACAATAAGTGGTATACGTAACCTCCTAAATTACTGTGTTTTTATGGTGTGTGTGTATATACTTGTATATATATATGTGTGTCATTTACAGATGTGACCGCGCGCTGCATAAAACAACCTATCTGGCAGCGGGTTAGAGACCCATGGCTTATATATTTTTAGTGTATCGAAAATTCATTCTGCATTCCGAAAAGGGGATATGTATTTTTCTAAGGCGTTAAATAGTGAAAATCAGTTGACTGAAAGTTTGTAAAACTTAAGTTGTTGTATGTCTTCCACTGTGAGATTTTCTGTAGGATTCTGAATGCTTTCAAATTCAATGGTTCATGTCGTTGCCCAGGTGGTAGGATTTCTGCGTTCTAGCATTGAGCTCCATTTCGGGTTCTGTCAGTCAATAGAGTGCTATAGGGTCACGTTTTTACTCGTCGTGTTTACATAACATGCTGGAAATATTTCCTGCCAGCTCGCAGACACGCGTCACTTCTAAAAGCACGTTCGTTGCATGTCACAGGCTTACAAAGTAATCGAGCTGGTTGGAAGAAATTAGCGACAGTGGTCAGATGTAATAACGTCTCCAGATATGGTCTGATGCAGCTGTTAATCAGCTTGTCGCATGCTTTTAATAGTATCAGACCCGTTTCTAAGTACAAATTGATTTTTGACAGAGCCTCTGATATGAGAGTTTTTACGATCTGGCCCTTACGGCTAAAACGAATAAAGGCCACATTTACGTTAATTTTATTTTGGTTTATATTTGGGGTTTTAGTGAACGCACAGTTGCATATCTAAAGGGTGACTGTAAAGTAAATACATAGTGTTAAATGGCCGTATCTCCTCAAAGGTGTACCATGAAGATATTCACACACAGTTAAAGAGATTGTCTCTTGTCTGGCACCCGAAATGCTTGGACTAAATGCAGATTGCTGTCGGGGTAAAAATATTGATATACTTAAAGGTGGGGGTGGTTGGATTTGTAAAACTTAGTTTTAGTAACACGTCTTAGGGTGCAATTTCTGAGCGGTCAGATATCTTTTGCTATTGCATGATGCGCTTGATCCCCGCCCTGAACTGTGCAGACACATAGCAACGTATGTATTTGGCGATGACTATTTTTTGGTCATCAGTCATCAGTGCAGCTTCATTCACATTCGAATGTTCCCTGCTTTCTGCCTTTGGGACGTTGTATTCAGTCTACATGTCGCCTCACCATTTTACATATGAGGAGACATTTGAACGTATTAGGAAGGTTGTGACAGAAGGCTGGCGAAAGATGCACGTTGAGAAGATTCATAATGTGTGATAGATGAAGCTGTAACCGCAGTGCGGGGAAAGTAGCACGAATGGGAGTGTTGCGAGTTAAATACACAGCCTGTAGTCTGTAAACATGAAGGGAAAGTGGCCACTTGTGAGATCTAGGCGTAGATGGGAGGTAAAATTAGAATGTGCTTAAGGGATGGTATGAGAGTTTTTGGACTAGATTCGTCTGGCGTAAGATAGCGTTCAAAGGCGCGCTTTTGTGAACACAAATCTTCCTGCTGTATAAGATTTAGGAAACACATTGACTAACTGGGTACGTGTTAGCCTCTCGAGAAGGACTCTACTCTATCCAATTACCTAG
Source organism: Coptotermes formosanus (assembly GCA_013340265.1). Taxonomy (NCBI): domain Eukaryota; kingdom Metazoa; phylum Arthropoda; class Insecta; order Blattodea; family Rhinotermitidae; genus Coptotermes; species Coptotermes formosanus. The sequence continues at coordinate 400,307 of BLKM01001584.1, forward strand.
TTTCCACAATATGGTGTGATTTATAATTTTGTTTGAAAGGGCCTTGCAGAAGGAAAGCAGACTTCTAAATCTGAGTAAGGAAGCTCAATTTCCTCAACCCAAGAAATTGCGGATGTTGAACAAGAATTAGAACACCGACACCATTCCCATTCCCATGAAGCTATTATGAAGAGCAATATTATTGTAGCTGTATTAGGTCAGTAATAAATTAATAGCATATCAGTACAAATTAATTTTAATGTGCAATTACAGGTGTATGTTTAAACGCCAACGGTCTTACAAATTTATTTCATTCGTTCAATAAATATCACGAGTTCGAAGTTTCCTTTTAAAAAATGCCTGTCCATAGTAAGTAATCTTTGCTTGAATGTTTTAATCTATAAAAGACGTCATCAGTGTTTGCGTTTTCTAGAACCGGCATTACCGCTTTCAACAAAAACTTCGAAAAGCTGTATTTAAGACAAGAACCTAAGATTTTAATCCATGATCCTATCTTCTTCGACATAAGAGGAGAAAGGATTTCAACATAGTCGAGACAAGGTATCGAAACAGGAAAGGTAAAAATAACCAGCACAGCTATATATAGTGGAATATCCTGAGATTAACAAACCCTCACGGCTATGTTAAAGAAACGCCACATTTCAACAGACAACTTTTTTAAAATATACTTCAGGCGAAACTTCGTGCAGCAAATTATTTATGAAACCAGACCTCCTTTTAAGTTAGCAACTCTTTTGATATGCGGAAAGAAAAGAGGCTTTCGGACTTGTATTTACGAGCATAGCGTCAGCGTGGTACGGGATATGGCATGAAAAGTAGGTTTATGTTCACTGTTATAGCTTGGCATCTGAACGTGCTTGTGCAGATATCTTCATTCACAGTTGGATTGTGATCAAGGAGACGCCAGTTTACATTATCCGTTATGGGTAAATGGTTCAATAAAGAGGGCCTAAAATGCCTTGCCTCTACACCCGATCACGCAGAAATTATGCAGACAGTGCTCATAAAAGAGGTCCACGTGGAATAGAGAAGATAGGCCTATAGTTGAAATTCGGAACAGCATTCTAGTAGTTTAAGCTATATTTTGATCTACTTGGCGTGCAGTTGCCTTCTGTCTCTTTTAAATTCATCTTCTGGCACGTTTTTATTTCGTATTATAGATAAATGGGTGCCCTGTGGTATCGTATTGTCGATGTCTATGTGCTGTCTGCGTTTATTTTTAATTTAGTCCTGTTTAACGAAGCCCCTAATAAACTGTCTCCAGTTACAAGGCTTTTGATTTCACGTGGGGATGTGGCCTGTTCTCTCTCGGCCCTGGCACTGACTGCTACACTTTTTGCGATTTTTTTTGTGGCTTCCCTCATTCCTTCCAAGCCACTGTCGGGTTATTACCAGACATTTTACCACGACTTACCTTCTGGATTTAACACAGTGGGGAAAACTTGCTCTTGACACATCGCCAAAGTGCCGTCCGCAGTGACTGGATTAGTGAAGAAGAGGGGCCTAATGTGTGATTTTTTCTAGTTCCGCGCCAAACCGTGATAGAATCAGGATTTTGATCTTTGCAGTGAATTGAAACAGTGTGGGTTGTTGTTTGACCGGTACCGGCTGTTGTGTCGGTGAATTTCCGCACAGACATAAGACATTTGCCTAATCACGGAAAGGAATGTTCGATGCAAGATCGGGATGTTTTCGACAGTGCTGCACACTCCACTCACAGATTTGCAGTAGCTAATCAGTCCGAGTCATCTTGATTTAGTTTGTGCGGTTTGTACGGTCTCCACTTTGGAATTTCCAGTGCGGTACATGTTGTTTTGCAAGACGTCAGTCTCAGCGGACATCCGACGTGAGGCCTTTGTCTGACTGCAAACAAGATGAAGGCATTGCGGGTCGACCGTCTTTGGAGATCCACTGCGTTTTCACTCTCAGCTGTACCCATTTTCCTGAACTCTGCTACTAGTCTGCTGAGGCAAATTTGTGTTAGGAGCAAAAGTTTGAGATGCAATCCATTGAATTCTGGGGCCACCTGTTTCTGATTTTGGCTACCAACAAGCAAAATAACGTAAGCTGTTTGGTGCTGAGAGCTGTCACACGCACGTCTCACAGGAAATGGCGTTGAAGCGCGAAGAAATAGTTGTAAATGTCATATTTTATAGTGTGATAGGAGATTTTCTGGAATTCGGTAGTTGACCTGTTATGTCGGAATGTGCACCGATATGTATAAGTAATTTTATTCACCAATGTTAGTAACTGTACCAGAACGATGTTGGTGCAGTGAATTTTCCTTACAGCGCGGTCGTGACATGAAATGAAGTGACATGAGAACAATCTGTGACTGTTCTGCAGAGTTCGGGCGTACGCATTCGCTTTGGTATGTATTAACCCTTTAAAGACGAAACGTGTCTTTTATATAAGGTCTCCGTGCGGACCGCGCAGTAAACACTCTCCACCTCGGTTATATAGAACTGATCTGTTAATGTTGTGAAAGGCAAAAGTCACTCTTTGTTCTGAGATCCGTACACAACACATAAACGCAATGTGGGCACCACGTAGAAATTTTGAATGTTAAACCTGGTGGTACGTAAAGTGACCGCTAGGCCTTAAAACGTTAACCCGACATTGTGAGGGTGAAAATCGTGACGCAGTTTGGTAGGTGCTGAACATAAAGCATTGTGAATAAGCCGGGAATTAGTGTGCACATTTTTTCTCGTTAGTCCTTTTCTAAAGAAGGACCTATATTACATGAAGATGCTATAACAGATTCAGCGAGTCAGCAGGTCGAATGACATTGGCTGTCGTACTCACTGCACCTGCAAGTACAGATGGTCCCCCTATTCGAGCTCCCCCCCGCCCCGCGGACTTGTGGGTTTCGCCCCCCGTATGCGGGACCATATTTTATGAGAAAAAAGTATGGAAGTACCCCGCACTTTCGAAGTTCGCGTTTATGTACCACGAATTTTCCAAGAGTAAACTGCTTAAATCCGTTTCGCCGTGTAGAATGGGCCACATTATTGAGAAACTGTATGCTTAAATTTCTAGTACACCCGGGGATCACATCCGTGGAGCACGAATTTTCCAATTAGAGAACGGTTTTAATCACGCGTGCTTCCGCCGTTTTCTCCCTCTGCGTCTCACAACCGAAGCTCTTGTGCACGATTTCTGAACAGCCATTAAGGCACCACTCTAGAAGGCGAATTACCATTATAAAATTGATTATCATCATCATCTTCTTTATGCAGGGTATTCACACTTCTATACCTGAAACAAACCATGTTTCTAGGGTATACAGTGCCGCAGCTATTCTGCGCGTACTCTTAATGGTGCATATAATTCTGTCGTCAGTATTAAACTCTTTTGTGCTTCTACATTAGCACTTTCCGCGGTATATGTGCTGTGCCCAATATAGCTGTTTTCTGTAGTTCCTTGATATCGTGCTTTATTATTATTATTATTATTATTATTATTATTATTATTATTATGAGGAGTAATAATAATGGAATTTGACGAAATGTGCATGAGAAAATTAAATAGTACACTATGTGCAAAATTAGCTCTTTTGTTTGCTGTAGTCTGTGTTAGGCAATAATTTACATTGGTTATATGTAAGTGTGTATTGCCGCCGACATGCCACTGACCATAGACAAATTCACGATAATTGTCGAAACGTCATCTCTAAACAGTAAATGTTTGACGAACGATTCATTACTTGTAATGGCTAACTACATTGCAATCTTACGTTATTACCTGACATGTTAATGTCTTTAAGGAACGATAATGTGTTACACACGCTCGTGGCTGGAAAGTAAGAGAAATGCAAACGGAAACAGTGCTGTCAGTCATTCTAAAACGTTTAGCTTTGCAGTGCAGTGAAACTGTTCTTGAACATAATGACCTAGTGTCACACCTGAGCAATAATTCATTTTTCGCTAAAACGTTCAATTAATAATTATATTGTAAAAGGTCGTCTATACACCAACCAGGTCCTCAATAAACTACGTTAACATTATTTATTATGGGCATAAATTCCCCGCTTAAAAGGGCTTTTCTTTACGTGGCATTTATGTGGTCCCAATTGATGAAGGATAACAAAGACCCACTCTGTTAGGAAGGAAGCGTCATTGGTCTGTTGCTACCCCGGCAGCTACTTCAAAATACTGAGTCAGATCGAGATGAAGTCTAAGTAAGGTTAGTCGATGTCCCGAACCATATTTGAATCCAGAATATAAGTGAGAAGTGTGAAACCGTTCTGTTGATTATGGAAGTAGTTGGAAGAGTAGCTGTAATCTGTACCTTAGAGACGTAGATTATGAAGGTGCTGACTCAATTTGATTAGTGCAGTGTTTAGTGGCTGTTGTGTCCTCAGTAACAAACCTTCGGGTTTAGTAAAGTATGATTTTCTTGAGGCCTTTATCAATTGTGCTGAAGAGAGCACGTGCCTGGAGTTAATTAGGCGTTCTGAAAGTGACAGGGCAGGCAATGTGCGTATAACGTAACATGGAGGCGCGTTCGCTTAACCAATGTTGCCGTTGAAAAGCAAGAAGTATTAAATATTCTGTGTGTAGCGCATGCGCAATACTGTGTTGTCATCTGTGGCCTGTCCGAGTATACCATATTTTTCCACCTTATCTCATAAACAGCGCGATTTTTGGAAAAAAGTTATTGGACATAAAATGCGTGTTTTGATTTTATTTACAACATGTGTATGAAGCGTTTCTCATTCTAAGAGGAACTGAACGAGAGATTATTATAAATGTACATAGGTGTCCTTGCAAAGTACCCTTGATTCTTGTCAGATTGTAATGAAACTTGAATTTTCTCTACAGATTTTCGAAAAATACCCAAATATCAAATTTCGTGCAAATCATCCATTGGGAACCGAGTTGTTCAATGTGGACTGACGTACAGACGTGACTAAACTAATAGCCGCTTGTCGTACTTTTGCGAACGCGCCTGAAAATGAATGCCTTTTGTGGAGACCACGTTCGTCCATCCGTCCATCCATCAGCGATTACAGTGGTCGTTGGATTTTAATTAAGTTCTGTTCACAAGCTCTTTGCGAAAATTTATGGAGCAAGCACGAGTTTCGTGAAAATCTTCTCAGTGACATTCATACTTTACTTCAGGGCGTACGAGAATTTGTACTCGCAAACTCCGTATTTCTTTTATGATTGGGATGACATTCGATATAGAAAATCTCCACTTAATGCCTTTGAGCAGTTGTGAGTTTCGTGAAAATCGGTTTAAGTGAAAAGCTTTCTTTACTTCAGGGCGTAAAAGAAAAATTTCTCACATTTGCTACATTTTTCTTCAGACTTCAGAACGTTGGTTACGGGAAAAGTATATCAGGTGCTTACGAATGTTGTGAAAATCGCCGTGGTGAAAACTGTATTTTACTTGGGGGGTGTAAATGAATTTGTCTCCGTGATTTCCACATTTACTGTCCGAATTTGGTGGAATTTGGTATAAGAGACGTGCAAATAATGCTGTTGAATAAGTGGGATTTTCGTGAAAATCGGCTCAGGGAAGGACGTACGTCTCTAATAGTCGTAAATTAAGTTCAGTTGACGCGTGTACAGTAAAACCTTATGTCATGTAGTGTTGCTGTTTAACGTTATAGCATAAAACGCGCGACAGAAATCCGTGGAGGGACTGTGTTGCATTCATAGACAAGAAAATGCACATCACCTTTCAAAGAACTGTTAGAAGGCCTAACGGCTTCTCTTGTGTCGGGACCACAAGGTATTCTCTCAGTCGCAGTCAATTGTTGGACTGTGTGGGATGGTAAAGCAAATATGGTTTAAGGGCATACTTCGTAATGGAAATGATAATTCAGTACATAAGAACAGTCAGCATGTTTATCGCGGTGGTGCTGTGCACAGCATAGTGCAGCTGTTGGCCGAGAATGTAGAAGAGACATTTATTCATTCCTTGAGGGGTCACATGTAAATGTAAAATATGTTTTGCATGACGTTCATGTACTTTTGTATTTATTTCCGTAGCCCGTCCCTTGTTTTGCAGATATTTCGATACTAATTAGGCATTAGTTCTTGACTAACAAGGTTCAAGGCATTAAAGTACAACTCCTACTTTAGAAGGTCTGTTAAAAACTGATTCAATGCCGTATTAATCTTTCGAGATAAAATACGAAACATAGGTATTAAGTAATGACACCTGCTTAGAAAGGCTGAAGGAGTATGGAGTATGCCTATTCCAGTGGCCGCGCGGTCTAAAGGTGTGGGTCTGCGGCCGCTGACTTGCTGGGATTGCGGTTTCGAATCCCGCCGGGGGCATGGATGTCTGTCTGTTGTGAGTGTTGTGTGTTGTCAGGTAGAGGTCACTGCGACGGGCCGATCCCTCGTCCAGAGGATTCCTTCCGATTGTGTTTTGTTGTTGAGGGTGATCGTAAGCGTAACGTGGCTAATAACAAATTTGAAAGAGGGGAAAATTGGTCCCATAAAGCGCAAGCTTTTCGTTTTCTTTTTACTTTCTATTTTTTATTTGCCATTATTCAGTTCAGTAACCAAAAGAACCATTCCTATGTTGAAATAATATCTGGGGACATTTTTCCCCCTTGCCCCCCTCCCAAGTTACGCCTATGAGTGTAATGAAGTGCAGCAATGTGTAGGTATAAAGAGGACAGAATAAAAAGAAAGAAGTATGGAGCGTAATGTAAATGTTTAACTTCAATTGAGCCAGAACTCTGCAGTGGATATTGAATGAGCAGCAGGGGAGCCGTCTGCGTGTATTACTGCAGTTCATATTTTTCTTAACCTCTTCGATTCTAAAAAGATAATGCCTATTTCACAATAACGTAATATTCTTTTTAGTTCAGTACAGTGTATCGGTAATTGATGGCATCTTAACGAACTCTATGGAGCAGAGTCCTAGTCATTCGCCCCGCGTTTTATGTAAACCGAATATTCATCACCGTGTTCACAAAACCCCGCCACTTCTCCTTATCTTGAGCCGGAACAATCCACTTAAGTACCGCCCTCTATCTTATTTCTTCAAGATAAATTTCCGTATTATCCTCACATTTATGCACATGTCTTCCAAGTGGTGTTTTCCATTCAGGTTTCCCCATCAGAACGTTACCTGTTGTCCCTCCCACCCCCCCCCCCCCAAGTATATGCCACTCGCCCCGCCCACCTCATCCTCCTTGATTTGGTCAATCTAATAATATTTGGTGAAAAGTACAAATTTTGTATCTCATCATTATGCAGTTTTGTCCAGCCTGCTGTTACTTCCTGATTCCTAGGACAAAGTGTGCTCCTCTTCACCGTATGTTTGAACGTCCGTAGTCTTTGTTCTTTCCTTAATATGAGGGACGAAGTTTCACGTCCATTCAAAGTAACAGGGAAAATTAGTATTCTGTGTTCTCTACGCTTTACGTTTTTGAGTAACAAATCGAGAAAATTGATAAAATAGCGTTTGTAGATCTTCAGTACAACACAATTCTGAAGTTCTGTTCTTTCTTTTTGCAACCATGCTTCACGTCTTGTGAAGTGTTATCAGCTGGTCTCTTCAGTGAACTACCTGTCATTGTGTTACACCGTCTTTTTAAATTTGAGTTTCACATTTCGAATACCCTAATCGCCTTCTTAAAGGACCTGTTCGAAAGGTGTCAGTGTAAAATAGAGTAATCCAGTTATGAGATTGAATAACATGACGACTCTGCGAAAAAGTCGAAATAGGCAGTGCAATACGAATCTACAGATGCACAAAACTCTTTTATTTGTGGCATACAAATGTATTTATATTTTCATATTGTAACATACGACAGGATGAAGTTTGCCATCATTTAAAATTTTAAAATAGACCATGCAATTATGGTTATGTGTATACATTAAGTGATATAGGTGACACTTCCAGTGATAATTTACAAGTTATTTCTAATGTTGAAACTGTTTATCATTCTTCCATTTGATACGCCTGTATCCTTCTCTTTATGTTGCGATGATTTAGACACTGTGCAAGACACCGCTTCCTGAACCTGGGCCAAGCGCGTGATCCTGTATGTGACGTCATTCAAAAACCTACCACAACGTCGCTTTAAGTTGCATAGACCAAACTCACGTACGCAGCCTATATTTAGATAAGAGTCGCGCCTTGTATGATGTGGGCTACCATACACGCACTATAAATTACGTTTCAGAAAAGCTGCATTACCAAACGTAAAATCATCATGTTTAATGGAAAAGGAGCATGATAATCTGGCACGTGGGACTGCTGAAAAATACGAAGTATCCCATGAATATTATTAGGATCTGTAAATGTCATTCGAGCCAATCCGCAGTGGCCGTCGCTTTGGCTTTGAAACTCAGTGACACGGATTTGACTCCCACTCGAGATCTTGATGTCCACGTCTTTCTGTGTTCTATTTTCGAGTGAAGGTCGTGGCTTTGCAATGGGCCGATATGTCGTCCACAGTGTTTAACCAGATTTTTAAATATACGTTTGGAATTTTGTACTTTTTAGTTTGCTTGAAGACGGTGCCAGCAACTCAGTGTATATAAAGTGGAATTTTGGGTGATTGTGCATAATGACACGGAACGGATGCGGAAGGAAGGGGTTGTGGTTTTGTTAAATTTAATGTCCGCGCATTTGCTTGGAGGGACTGAAGAGGACAACATAAATCTCAGGGTAGTCGGTGTCCAAGCTGAGATTCGAACTGGGTACCTTTCGAATAATTATACATAAATACCGCCACCGCTTTATTCAACATCCTGGGTGTTTCAGAATTAGGCAATTTTACATTATAAGTTACAAATTATAATACATGTAATGATAAATTATAAATTGTAGATTGCAAGAGATAAGAGCTGAAGATTTTTAATTGAAGTAATAGTGTGGTAGCCTGAAGGCAAGGCATAGCGTTGGGAAGTGAAGAAGTGAAGTTGCTGGGAAGTAGACTGCTGTAGTGTGGTAGGCAGAAGGCAAGACAGGGAGTTGGGAAGTGAAGAAAGTAAGGCGATGCGAAATGGGCTGTTGGAGTATGCAACAGGAGAAAGTTGCAGTATGTTCAGTTTTATGTTTGGAGGTCTGCATTATAAAGAAGTTTTGGTAACGTTAAGGGGGCTGGGTTTAGGGCGGAAAATACGGGCTGCATTAAGAGCATGCTGTGCAACATGGAGTTCGCGTACCGACTCAGGATTTCCCGTAGGACCGAGGAAAACCACGGGAAACCTTGATAGAATTGGCCGGTTAAGGGCACTTCGCCGATACAGACCGAATTCTGTGTAACAGTCCGGCGGTGCAATGGAAATGTTCTTTAAAGTTTCACTTCGTACCGCACGTCCTCCGTCTCCATTACTAATGCTGACTAGGGAAACAGTCGCTGTGTGTTCTGAAAATATTAATAAACATGGAAATACAATCTGTGGGCAGAATGTGGTTAAACGTATGTTACTAAAGCAGCCACTGGGATTTCAAGGATTGGGCATCTCTCTGTTTAGACTGTTTAAATACCTGCAGAAACTTTCCCGGCTTTAATTCAAAGAATAAACACGGTTACTTTTAGTTTATGTGTCTGCTTTTAAAAGAAAGCGCTGAGGATTGACGGGGGCATGAAAGCAACACATTGTCCGGAAACGAGATAACTTGTGTGGGCAGACACCGTTCTGAGCCAGCAGCTGGGTACACGACCCTGTAATACGAGGTGACATCATCAGCGGACCGTCCAGTGTGCTGCTTCCTTGGAAACATTAAGAGAATCTCCTGCACAAATTAATGCTATTTTATTCCAATGAAAGATGCGAGTAGTCCAAGAAATTTCGTAATTTATGCTTTTCCCTTGGCATTTTTGGAATAGTAAAACCAGTATACAGTTCAGAAGGGGGAAGCACATTTGCACCCAGAATTCTGATTGGGAAAACCATCTGAAAGCTGTTACTTGGAAGACAGACTTACATGAGAAGATTGCAGCATAACGTAAGGCTATAAGTGATGGCCCTTGAATTTGATCTGAGTAACGTTTGTGTGAAGTGGCAGGTTCTTTTTTTCGTACCAGAGCGTTGGCTGTACTTGCGTACTTAACCGTTGACCGCAAATTGGTAGCTGTATATGTAGCCTACCGCTTGTTTTAACATTAAAAAAATCTCTGTCATTTGCCTACAAAGTTCAGTGCGTGTTTTGAATAATTTCAGAATAAACAAAAGTTATTTCCATAAATATCATTAGATACTTCGGAATAGAGAAACAGCGTTTTGTGTGGCGTAAGAATTCAATTCTTAAAAATTAGGTACATGAAATTTCCGTGAATGACAGTTGTGTTACATTGAAAACATTTTCATTGTAAAGGCGGTGTACAGGTTTTAACAAAACCAGTTACCATGGGTTATAGACAGTGGGACAGATTCCTGCCAATAGAATACTGCCAAATTTATTTTAAATTTTAAGTCTGTGGGCAAACTTCACATAACAGCACAACATGTTTCTTAAATGTGGCCTTATTTATGATTGGTCACTTTAGGGCTCTGTTTACGGAGCTGCCCTCTGTCACCATACCAGTATCAACCCTTTGTTGCTGGGTACCTGTGTTCAGGCTTCTGCTGGCTATACCAAGCCAACCGCTCTTCCGTGATATCTGTTAAACAGGCAGTTGTGGGTGAGGATCCGGGCGAAAATAAATGTTTTGCATTATACAATCTGGACCCCGTTCTTGAGTCAGGAGACGGGACAGCGGAGTCGTTACAAGTACACTGACTAGGCTATGGATTGGACGACCGATATATCCTGGCCCGATTCCCAGCAGATGCAAGAGAGTTATCTCTTCTTCAGAGAGACCAAACTGGGTCTGGGGCCCAATTAGCTTCCTATCTAAAAGGGAAGGGGGATGTTTCGCCTGGGGTAAAGCGGGGAGGGGGGGCCGAGATGCTGGTCATTCACATGCATTAAATGCTGAGGTTGAAAATGCGTGGAGCTCTAACTTCACCCTCTCCCTCCCTGTGGGCATGCGTAGCTTGCACAGGGACAGCTGTACTTCACTTTCCTTTTTGCTGCTTCTGCGCTTAACCATCAGCTGTCCAAAAGATAACTATTGGCACACTTGCGTGATACAGTTTAATAATCATAGAAGATGGACTCTAAGAGCGACAAGAAAATAACGAGACTTACAATGCATATGAAAATGCGTTTCTTAATCATTTACCTCCAAATACCTGCCGAGGAACAGAGCACACTTATTACAGTGTTCATTTAAACTTTGGAAACACTAGGAGAACTCGCCATCAGTGATAGTATTGGATTGTGCATTCTTGTTGTTTCGAATGTCAGTGATCCTGTCAAATCAGTGACCTTTCAATTTATATTTAAATTTGGGAAACAGGAAAATCTGGTGAATCGAGGCTTACCGTCAACTTCTTCCACGAAATCTGGGTTTCTTCTTGTCACGAAGTCTACGGGGCGCAAATTTCGCACACATTTTTCTCTTATCCAGTTTTCCGGTAGTTATGGTCCTTATCAATTCCTTATCCACATTTTCTTTGATTGCCATCCTACCGAATCTCAATCGGCGGTCTCTTGCAAGTAAACTACGCCCTCCGTTCACCATTTCTAGGCTGGAGTTCCTTTTCGCTTCTCCGCTGCCATTGAAGTTGTCCGCACCCTCTTTGCTTTCTAGCAAACATATAAACCATCTCAGTGTTTGTGCTATGGGCCGAGAATTATCCCCCTAAGCTGTTTGTAACATTTGATATATTTCAGTGAGGTCTTCCCACAACTTTACTACACAGAATTTTATGTTCATATGTTTTTCCGTTTTGAGGTTTCTGACCTCACGGTAAATCAGGACGAACAAAGCACGTCCATACGACAGAAAAAGGCACTGACCTGTTTAAGCGCTTAATGGACTGTCACGTTAACACTTCACTACTTCTCTAGCGGCTTGTCGCAGAGCTATTTTCATCCTTTTATTTGATGTAAATCTCATCATTTTCTGCTGCACGGTGTGAGAAACTCCTTGGAGCACTCCTTGAGACGCTAACAGGTCCTCAGCTAGTCGAGAAATTCCTTGGAGCACTCCTTCAGACGCTAACAGGTACTCAGCTAGTCGAGAAACTCCTTGGAGCACTCCTTGAGACGCTAACAGGTCCTCAGCTAGTCGAGAAATTCCCAGTATTTTATGAAAACCGAGGGTTGTGATTTCAGGCTTGCGCCGCGATGCCGATGAGGTCTGCGCTCTTCTGGGGTATAAGGCAGCGTCGAGTGATAATCCTTTACCGACGTTTCGGGACAACGTATCGGTCCCATGTTCAACGGTCAAGAAAGGCTTCTTTCTTGACCCTTGAAAATGGGACCGATACATTGTCCCGAAACGTCGGTAAAGGATTACCACTCGACGCTGCGTTATAACCCAGAAAAGCGCAGATCTCAAAACCGAGGGTTTGTTACCGCATTTACAGCAGCCCGCTCCGAATCTAATCCTCAGCCAAATGAATGTGAACCAGACCCTGCGATTGTGTTTCTTTGTCATCCACTTCGACATTGGCCTCCACTTACGCGGGACACTTACTTATCACGAATTACAAGGTACTAGTTTTTTGTCTGCAACAAATGACAGTTAGTCACTGAAATACGCAAAGCTTCTGACGTTCCATTCTGAAGGCGTAGCCCTTCCATCTACGTACGTCTTCCACGCCGCTGTAAAGAATATGAACATCCGAGAGTGGGCATATAATAAGAAAATGACGTCTTTATGATACGGGCTGCACTCTGCCAGTCTGTTTCATGAATCTGTTAAAACACATCGTGTACTTGTTAAGTTAACGATTAACTGTCAGTACTGATACTATTCTTAAGTTAAAGAACTAAATTTTCATGCTTCACTGTATCAGTTACAATAAACTGATATATACGGATGTTGTCTCTAATGGAAAACAAACATATAAGGAATTTACACTTCCCTTATTTCGTAATTATTTAATTTTTGGATCATGGATCATTAATGAATAATTCAGTCCTTTCGCAGGCGAGTGAGTACATGTACTCGTTGAACAAATGATCGGCAATTAAAGGCCTTACAGTTCTATCGTTAAAGACTATAATGCAAGTCGAATCCAGTACCTTGTGTGAGTTGTTTACTGTATGTGTACAAACATTTTGCCTCCTATAGATCATATGTTTTTCCTATGAAATGCCAATATCTGCATTCCTGACTCAGTGTTAAATTTCCGAGTTCTGTCACGTTATCTTATTCTAACAACAAAACTTGTATGTGTTCCTCAGGCTTTTGTGGTTCTTCTTTCGCATATGTCGCGTTAGAAGTCTTCAAAATCGACGCGTCCTTGATTAAAACTTAACGCTGTGTTTCCGTGTGTCGTATTAGCTAATGCTCGAACGCATGAATAAATTGACATGAATAATACAAAGGATACCGATTCAGTGGTCGCGCGGTCTAAGGCGTGGGTCTGTGGGCGCCCACTTTCTGGGATTGTGGGTTCGATCCCTACGGGGGCGTGGATGTCTGTCTGTTATGAGTGTTGTGTGTCGTCAGGTATAGTTCTGTGCGTCAGGCTGATTACTTGTCCAGAGGAGTCCTACCGAGCGTGGTGTGTCTTAAGTGTGATCGTGAAACCTCAATATTGAGGAGGCCCTGGCCCACTAGGGGCTGTTACGTCATGGAATGTGTGTGTATAGGCTTATATATATATATATATATATATATATATATATAAAGGATACTTCGAGGCATTTTACATCCTTGCAACGTATTTCGCCCTCCGGTCACATGGTTCAGGTTTGGGTGTGATTTATATAGCAGTTGTCTCTTAACTCCTTACGATATTTAATATCAAATTAAAGGGTGACTGTTACTGTTATTTAAACAAATGTGGGGCAAAGAATGTGTTAAGGCAGTACGCGAACTTTTGTCTGCAAAGTCTGGGGAGAATCACGAAATATCCGCCAGAACAGCTGACCTTCGAGCCGATAGTAGAAAGAGTGACTTCTCAAATACGGAACAGGAGTTGTGGGAGTTTATTTGAAGAACGACTTTGGTATAACACGGGGAGATTTTCGCAGAACGTTACACAAGTCGGTAAGCAGCCCCAGCAGACTGTGCATTCTGACGATTTGTGCAACGCTTAACAAGAATTTCTTCGTATATTGTGGTGCGTCTTCGCTCGGTGATGCAGTTCAGTGCATGATTCTGAAAGGAAGGCAGATATTTTAGATTTCAATATACTGGTTTTTATCCCAGACGACTGAAATCTTTATCAGCATTCCTGGAGAAACCTTAGATCTTGGAAGATGTAGGCCTGTGTGTTTAATGAAACGGAGTTCCCCGTCAAGTGGCGAAGTTCCCCGCGTTTTGTGGAACTCGAAAACTTATTACCGTGTAGGCCAGAGCCCGCTACTTGCCCCTGTACCGAACCACATCAATCCAGTCCACGCCCCCCGAATCAATTTCCATATGATCGATTTTAATATTCTTATTCAATCTGCGCCTAGGTTTTCCAAGTGGTCTCTTTTCCTCACGAGTCCCCACCAAAACCTGTATGCACCTCTCATCTCTCCCTGAGTGCCACATGCCCCTCCCGTCTCGTTCTTGATCTGATCACCCAAATAACATGGGTGCTTTTTGACCAATTGCCAGAATGTCAGCGGTTGCAGCGTCGCATTTGTCTAATGAGTCGTGTTCGCCTAAGTCTGCGGTAAGTCTCAATGTTAATGACTGTTCTCCTTCAACATATAAAGAATCAGTTGATCCACGTGGGTAACTAGCACAATAGGTGTGTCTGTATCTGATAACTGGTCTAATTGATAATAATGCAACCAGTATTGTGTGCAAATCGGCACGTTCTAGGCGTCCGTGTGTCCGAATGAACTGCAAATTCTGTGCACCCGGGAAGACTTCGTACTGTATCAGTTCGCATGTACGTAAGCGTGAAAGTAAATAAACATTTATTGTTTTGGCTCTGTTCATGGTTCAAAACTCCATTGTCTTAGTTAAAGTACACGTGCGACCTCTTAGTAGTCGCACAGTGTTTCTGATGAAGATCTGTGATCTGATGGTGTAAGACCAGATAATAATTCTTTATCCAATTTCCCTGTCGTTCGGGTAAATAGCACCGATAGCACTCAACTGTAGAAACAGCTAACCTGTTTAAAAAACAAACTTTTTTATGAACTTACACCATATAAAGCCAATTCAATTTTCTAATTTTCTCTTGTCAGTAATAGCAAAATAGAGATGTACGAACTTCTGAGGTGGGAGCAGCTCTGCAGTCACTAAACGAACCATCGAACACAATAGCAGTGTGTGCGTCTATGGAATAAAGCGATTGGCACATCCCTGACGTATGTGGACTGTCAGGTGGTCATCGTCAGGGAGAAAACGAAATATTACTTGCAGTAGTTAATAATATTAATGATAATACACATTTTATTGCAAACTCCTGTGGTTGGTTGGATTGCTATAATAACAAATTTCGAATTTTAACACTAGGTAACAAGTTTTTATGTTCCGTAATTGTGGAAATTGGTTTGAAAATTTGGGAAGTCCGACTATATTATGAGACTTGCAGGCATTACGGTTCGTGAAGTTTAGTACCACGGAAATGGAATTACAGTTTCCTAATTTGGAAGGTTTTTAAACAGAACTTCCTTCCCTATATGTACATGTAGAGAGTAGTGTATTTAAAATCTGGGCAAGTCCCTCTGATCTTACACCAACAACCTAAGCCAACACGCCACTGCGTTACACATACACGCCCACAAAACCTGTAACCTTGTTAATATATGCACCTTCTATAGTGTGTTCCACTTAAAACCTGCCCGCTTGCACGGCGAAGTCAAGAAAGGGTTTTCTTTTGTTTAGTTTCTGGTAGACTAAACACACTGTCTTAATGAAGATGTTGGAAATGAGATTCTTGTGAATCAGTACATTTTTGTGGGCGTGTTATCAAAAATCCTTTCTTGATTTCCCCGTGTAAGAAGGCCGATTTTAAGTGGAATACTGTATAATTCAGGAAGTCTCCATGATTCTCGTAAAATGTGTTTGAGTACATTGATATTATTGGCTTAATTCTTCTGTTCAGGCACGCACTTGCAATAGGCCTGTCTTTTTTCTATAATATCAGCTATGTTATTGCCAAAGTATGTCGAACGAAATTTTTTAATTTTTTCATTTACCTGAAGAGTGACTGTCTGAACTCATATGTCAGTAACAAATGTGATACCTCTATCGGTGTTTCAAATTTTATGTTGATTTTACTGGCTAGAAAGTGTATCTTTCTACAGAAGAAGAAACCTTCAACAAAAATTGGCCATATCTTGAAGCTGTTTTAGCACACACGATTTGGGAGCCGTGCATTAGATGTCCCTAATGTCGTTTCCATCTCGTGATTTCGCCCGTCCACGATGCTTTCTTAGTCACTGTAGAAAACTGAATTATGTATGGAAATGTTGCTATACCGTAACAGTTATAAAGACAGCGAGATGTGACTATTTGAGGTTGTATCTGAGACTGTTCTAGGGGATCTATTGAAGGGATATGATTTACTAAACTGCATTATTATTAATTTCATTAAGTTATAGTAAAGCCGATCCCAGTGGCCGCGCGGTCTACGGCGTGAGTCTTCAGTTGTACGCATGCTGGGATTGTGGGTTCGAATCCGAATCTCATGTGAGTGTTGTGTGTTGTCAGGTGGAGGTCTCTGCGTTGGGCTGATCTCCAGGGGAGTCCTACCCAGTGTGGTGTGTCTAAGTGTGATCGTGAAGCCTCAACAATGAGGAGGTTCTCGCCCAATAACGGCTGTCGCACGATACGAAAAAGTTACAGTAAAAGCTAAAATTCACCCTAGAACAGGCCATGAAGGCCCAGAGAGGGAGTAGAGATATTGCTGTACTCCTTCTTTAACGTCGGTGCGACACGGGGATGGGTGGTTAAAGTCACGACAGGGCCGTTTTGCCCCTGGGAAAGAGAGCCTGTACCCATGGTACACGAGGCTGGGTGGGCCCCATGGCAGGTCTAGACGGATTCGGAAAATCGCTTCCCCAGCGGGATTTGATCCCCGCACCTTCCAGCCCGTAGCGAGTCGCTATGCTGTCTACGCTTTCGGGCCCACGTACGTTATACTGCCTAATGAGAATACCACGTAAGCCAACTTAAAAACATCTGATGGAAGGGTTACTCTAATACGCGTTTCGTCATGACAACACCTGATTATGTAGCTGGAAACTTTTAACCTTTATCCAGCTAATGTGGAATATATGGTGAGCTGCTAATAATGCCAGCACCACTAATGTATAATATTTGGTGACCTACATTTGGCAACACTGAAAGGTGCCTCTCTCTCTCTCTCTCTCTCTCTCTCTCTCTCTCTCTGCACAACGTCTCAACACTGAGTCAATCGTGAAAGACGTCTTTCACGATTGATTCAGTGTTGAGACGTTGTGCAGAGAGAGAGAGAGAGAGAGAGAGAGAGAGACAGACAGACAGACAAAGAGGCTCCTTTCAGTGTTGCCAAATGTAGGTCACCAAATATTCTACATTAGTGGTGCTGGCATTATTAGCAGCTCACCATATATTCCACATTAGCAGGATAAAGTTTAATGTTTTGATTACTTCTGTTTAAAGTTCTTTATGGTTACTGTGGTTGTCACACTTGACATTCCTGTTACAAGAAACGGGAGAGCGGAGAAGAACTCTACACTACAGGTCCCAATTTTTGACCCACATACTGAGAATAACACTTGCGAAAGCTGTGGCACATAATACATGTTAGCACCAGAAAATTCGTTATCTATAAGTGGGGAGATATCCAAAGAAGTAGGTCAAGACGTTATAATACCGTCTTAGAGTGGGTAATTCCTTGAACTGCCAACCTGACTCGTTCTTTGGTCGGCACTGAAAGGTCCAGGTATGCGCTACCGAAGATACGAGATTATTATCTCAAGGGTTTCAGCTGTGTCATCCATATGTATTACGCCCTTTTAATTTACAAAGCATGCAGACTGGCAGTGTAATGTTAACTGCTGCTTTCGCGCATGCATCAGCTGTAGTTGGGTAACGAATCGGTTCTTGGGTGCTGTCGATCAAGTTCATTAATGTTCCCTTTAAGCTGCGCGGGTGCGCGGCCAAGCACTAACTGAAATGCTCCCGCGCACACTGAATTGTTGCCACCCAGTTGGAATTCTTCAATTTTAATTGTAAATATTCTTATTATGCATATTATAAAAAACTTTTAAAGTGCCGCGCAGGCGTCAAAGGTAAAGGTAAAGGTTCACCCTATAACAGGCCCTGATGGCCCAAGAGGGGCAGTAGAGGTATAGCTCTACCCGTTCGTGAGCCTCGGCACGAGGAGGGGATGGGGTGGCTAACCCCACGTCCCGGCCGCTTTACCCCCGGGAAAGAGACCCGGTACCCATTGGCGCAGTCGTCAGGTCATGTAAAAATTTCTGTTCAGATCAGTAGCTGGTCGGCGCAGCTGTAAAAAATATTAGAGGGAAGTTGAAGATCACCATTATGCCTAAATTAATTTTCGTTCAGAATTCAGTTACCTTAAGAAGCAATTTTTAATGACACTTTTCAAGGGAGTGAATACATTTGATGTTCTACAAAACGTAGCCTGTTTGTGGATGACTTCCTTATAACGCTATGCAGCAGGAGGTATAATACATAATTACTTACGAAACTGTACAAAGAAACGGAACACTCCAGTCGATTCCGTCATGTCTGGGAACTCGCAGGCTTAAATATCGACATGGAGTCCAGATATCCGCCCTGAGGATTTTTATTTATTTTCTGAGTTTCCAAAGGCAAACTCCACTATAATACGCCTATCACAGTAAGACCACAACAGATCCTCTTACAGTTGTTCGCTAATCGTCGTAACAGTCTGAGCTAAAGAGAGCGTCGTTAAGTAAACCGTTACACAAATCAAACTGAACTTGCTGCGTCACAGACACGTTCGATTTGAACACAGGTGCTTATTGCTGTGTAAGGGTACAGTATTGCAATGTATTGGAGCATTTACTAATGATTAAGGTGGTCTGTGATTTGTACACAGTGTTGACTGGTAAAGTCACCGTCCTTTCGAAAGGGCGTAATGTCATTATTGTCTCCAGGGAGAAGAAGCCCGTAGTGCAACGTTGCCCACTACCTGGTTCTGAAGATGAAGGCACTGCATTCCTTCGAAACATACGTAGCCTGACTGTTTACCAACCGACAGTGCGTATTGTGCCAGAAGACTTCCAGCTTAAGCAGTGTCGCTGTGAGGCCCTCAGCTTTCGTACTTATTTATTTATTTATTGCCCAAATGACAAATCAGAATTTTGTGCAACATGTATACACCATGCTGTTACTGAGCATATGTTTCCTTCCTTCCTGCATGACTGCCTGCCTTCCTTCCTTCTTTCCTTCCTTCCTTCATATGTACCTTCCTTCCTTCACACTTTCCTTCCTCCTTTATGACTGCCTGCTTGCCTTCTTTCATTCTCTTCTTCCTTCCTTCCAAACCTTTATGCCTGCCTCCATGCCTTCCTGCCTTCTTTCCTTCATGCCTGCTTGCCTTTCTTCCCTCCGGCAGTCCTTCCTTCATACTGCGTGCCTTTCTTCCACCTTTCCTTCCCCTCTTCGTGCCTGCCTTCCCTCCTTCCACCCATCCCTCCTTCCTTTCCCCTTTCTTCATGTCTGCCTGCTTTCCTTCCTTCCTTCCTTCCTTCCTTCCTTCCTTCCTTCCTTCCTTCCTTCCTTCCTTCCTTCTTCCTTCCTTCCTTGCTTCATGCCTGCCTGCCTTCCTTCCTTCCTTTTTCCTTGCTGCCCTCCTTGCTTTCTTCGTTCTTTCGTTCGTTCGTTCGTTCCTTCCTTCCTTCCTTCTTCCTTCCTTCCTTGCTTCATGCCTGCCTGCCTTCCTTCCTTCCTTTTTCCTTGCTGCCCTCCTTGCTTTCTTCGTTCTTTCGTTCGTTCGTTCGTTCCTTCCTTCCTTCCTTCTTCTGGTGGTTGTTTCTTTCTCTATTTTCCATTAAAGTAACGTGCTTGCGTTTCGTTGAAGGTCTTTCCCTTTGGTGTCAGAGATGCTCATTAGCAGGCAATGTCCAGAATGCAAAAGAGAGAACAACATTATGGAACAGAAAAGTGTAAATATTAAAATAACGATATTTTGCGACTAAATATTTTATTTCCTTTCCATTGCTGTGTTAAATTATTGTCATTCGTGAACTACAATATTTAGGTTAGTTTTAAGTCGTCCACTCTGAGAATCGGAAATACTTTCCAGACAAAGAGAAGCTTCCCCTTAATTCACGCGAAGTTTTAGTTTTACTGTCGTCTTCCTGTGACACCTGACACTAACTCTGCTCTGTGTTCGCAAGCATGTCTCCCGCGTTTACGACTTCTTTACGACCCATTAGTTTTGGTTCTGAGAGAACAAGGCTGTAAACCCAACGATGCAGACAGTCGTAACACAACAACAGCTG
Source organism: Coptotermes formosanus (assembly GCA_013340265.1). NCBI lineage: Eukaryota > Metazoa > Arthropoda > Insecta > Blattodea > Rhinotermitidae > Coptotermes > Coptotermes formosanus. The sequence continues at coordinate 420,725 of BLKM01001584.1, forward strand.
TACTTAACGGGCTGAGGGAGGATCCGAGGCACACAGCACGCAACTTATACATCTGTTGGTAGGTCATAATGTTGAGAAATTTACGTGAAACGGATCCATGTATCTTCGTTTCTTGCACTGGGCGAAGGAATCGTCTGGGTCGTTTGTCGACAGACACTAAGTCCTGATTTGTAGCTGCTAGTGTGAAATAGTTCCTACATTTCAGAGGGACGTTCACGTAGGCATGGGGATTTATAATATATTTTTAAAAAATTATTAATTTTGTCACTTTTTCTTACACTCCCGGTAATTTGATTTAATTGAAATATTCTTGCTTTTTACCACGGATTTTAAAATCGAGGTTTTGCATTCTTCATATATAAAACACCTGAGTGTTGTGCGAAATGTGAGTTCTTGGTAGCGGAGTTGATGAGAATTCGAGTATTGTGGGACGTGACGTCGTGTACCGATGGTGGGATGCGGTGGGACTGCGTGGTATTTTAAATTCTGTATTTTGGGGCGACACCGCCGGGGGCGTGGGTGTCTTGTCTCTTGTGAGTGTTGTGTGTTGTCAGGTAGTGGTGTCTGCAACGGGCCGATCTCTCGCCCAGAGGCGTACTACCGGGTGTATGTCACTGTGACCAAGTGCAAAAATAACCTCTACGCCCACAGCGAGTAAGTGGAAAGAGGTTAAGACTGAGAAGGAAAGAAAGAAAGGAAATAAATAAATAAAGTAAGGATCCCAGTGGCGTGCGGTCTAAGGCGTAGGACTGCGGCCGCTAGATTGCTGGGATTGCGAGGACATGAATGATCGTTTCTTCTGAGTGATGTACGTTGTGTAGGTTGCGCCTCTGTGAAGGGTTAATCACTCGTTCAGAGGAGTCGTGTGTGTGTGTGTGTGTGTGTGTGTGTGTGTGTGTGTGTGTGTGTGATCTAGGAACCTAAAAAGAGGAGGACTGGGCCCGATATGGGCTGGAGCACCACAAGAAAAAATCTCACATGTCGTGGTGTATTTTTTTGTGGAATGAATGGAACTTCCACTTTACTGTCTCTGACACATTGTAGTAGTGATTCCTGTGACAGGATCTACCACGTAACTTCCAGTCAGTGAAACTGTCTCTTACTGGTGTACTACGAAGTCTGAAGGCTTTATCTCATCCATTTTTAATGCTTGGCACGGAACGCAGGGTCATCTTCGTCCGCTATCAGGCATGCATGTGATGCATCAGTGTAAAGTGTTAAGTAACTGCTGATACATCTAGTTTGACGTCGGAAGTGCATGGGACTGTAGCGCTCCTCCACAACCAATGGAACTCCTTGGCAGTTGCTTTGTTCCGTCTCGCACTGCGAGGTGTCCTGGATGTCATGACAAAATAATTTTGTCCTAGTTATTGAATTAACACAAGAAGGAAATGTGTTTGAAAGGATCGTTATGTGTATAAGCATAATTGTCACATGAATCTTGGTAAGAAAAATTAGTGGCCTCTTGTGTACTGGCTTCCTTTCCAATCAGAAACAAGAAAAACTTCTGACTAGCAGAAAGGAAATGCCACCACATGTAATGTGTTGAAGAGTCACGTCCCCGGCTGACTTTTAGACTGGCGGATATTTACCAACGTTTCGAAAGAGCGTATTGCCTTCATCCACAGGGCAAGGAGTCCATAAAACTGTGGGGTGCTTGACCGTGAACTTGAAGGTAGTTCACCTCTTCAGGACTTCGATAACCGTATACCAGTTGACAGGGCGTGACATCGCGGAATACTTGCACGTTCGACGACATCGCTGTGAGAATATCGGGTCTCATAATCTACGTGTTCTTTGCATGGAGTACGTGACGTGGCAGAATCTTGTATGTACTGTGACTTAACAATTCCTGTTTTAAAGATTTTAAACATTTCTCGATATGATTCTTATCTGAAAAGAAGTACAAGCACAATATGATTATATGGTGTGTGCTGTATGATATCTGTACAGATATTGGCATTGCCTCATTAAGTTCTTATGCACAATAAGTGATTATTAAATCCAATGACGTACGCAAAATAGCAAAGAGTGCATTGAAAACGTGTGTATATTCATCAGAGTAGAGCTTTTAACTCTTTCTCTAGGGGTACATGTAGATCATGTTCGGAATATTTTATAATTTGACACTTATCTCTGTGTAACAACTTTTAACACACACGTTTTTTATAGCTGAATGTTTGTGTTTATAATGTCTGATTACACGTGCGCAAGGTTAACACGCCAGGAATGTGCGTGTAAAATCAGCTATATTCCTCTGAGGATTTTTTACAATTATCTGTGTAAAAGTAAGGCTTTTTCGAAGTCCTGTCGGGCTGCTGAACCGCAAACTCTTACACAGAATAACGCTTCTTACGTCACGTGTTCGAAATGCGTCCATGCTGTTATTGTTGAGTGTGAGGTTAAAAAATCCAACATTTGGTGAAAAATGGCCGCGAAACGTAACTCGCGAATCGGACAGATGAGGAACGTGTGAAGGATTTTAGTCGGAAATCGCGAAGGAAATTAACCACTTCAGGGACCTAAGAGTAGATGCAAAGGATATTGTTCAAATGGATATTGGATAAGTAGGGTGCGGGGTGGAATGACTTAGGATTTTGAGTTGAGGTGCTTTTGAAAATGATAAAACACTTTGAATTCCATAAAGGCGGGGTAATTATTGAGGAGCTGAACAGCTATTAGCGTCTAAGGAAGTGCTGTACACCCTGGAGACAATATGGTGTCAACGACAGTGGAAATGTATTCCTGGCGAAATTAAGCGAAAATTTATTAATTAATTTCTCTAATAATAATAATAATAATAATAATAATATCCTGGTGTTGAAGGTAAAGGTAAAGTTCAACCTGTACCCTGCCATGAAGGCCCAGAGGGGGAGCAGGGTATAGCCTTACTCGTCCTTTAACCTCGGTGTTTAATGGGTGTGGACGGTCAACGCCACACCCCGGCTGCTATACTCCGGGAAAGAGACCCGCTACCCATTGTACAGGAGGCTGAGTGGGCCCCAGGGCCGGTCTGGATGAGTGCGGGAGACCTCTCCCACACCGGTTCGCGGATCGTCCAATCTGTAGCGAGTCTCTGTGCCGACCGAACTGTCCCGGCCCACCCAATTTTGGTGATGCGAATGTTAATATTTTGGGCAGAATAGCCATGGAAATGCGTTTTGTGTGTTTTTTCAGAATCTTAAATGTTTCATTTGAGGTTCTCACAGAAATGCTGACGAAACTATCCGTCGGCTGAGATATGGTACCATATAGAATGGGGTAGCGTGGATACCCACATCTTGGAGGCTGTTGCTGTCTTCATCTTCGGTGTGGTCCAAGACGAGTGGACTCTGTCCCGATGGACTGCCCTGAAGATGGAAGCAACAGTCTTCTCTGAAACGTTGGTACCCATACTGTACCAACCTATATGGTGTCGTATCTCAGAAGACGCGAGTCTTAACATTGTGTTTTACCATTTAAATTTCTAATAACTAAATCAATCAGAACGGAAAATTTTATGGAGTTGTACTGATGGGCAATGATTCGCAGCCAATCACGGCTGCATCACGCTATGTCGATAGAAGAGCTTTGCTCTAAATCTGGGGTCACTGAAAAAAGAATATGACTCCTCTGCTGATATTAGACACCAAAACAGGTTTGACCTCTAAAGATATCCTGACCTTGTCTGATGCTTTACTGCAGTGCAGAAACAACTTCTGTTGCTAAGTGCTGTTTGAAAATCTCTAAAACTTGCGGGGGTGGCAAACCCATTGTTCACAGTATGTCTTATTTTTTCAAAAAAGTTGTTTATATTAAGCGAATATTTATGTTAATTATTAATGTTAATACAATAAAAATTAGTACAATAATTGTACTTTGCTTTACATGACTTACATTTTTTTCTGTAGTTCAACAGCCCAAGTCGGTCCTACGCTGCCTCATTGTTGAGGTTTCTGGACACACACACCCTGTAGGATTCTCTGCACAGGCAATCAGCCCGTCGCAGAGGCCGCTATCTACACAACACACAACAACCACAGCAGACGAAAATCCGCTGTCTTAGCGGAATTCGAACTCGCGATCCCAGAAATCAGGATGGCTTACATTACTTTTGAAGAATGTAAGAACGTCAATAAGAAGTTTGCCATTGTTCCTGTGTCAGTAAAGATAATTTTTTAAGACTTACGAATATTTCCATTCTGTAAAATGTTGACTGAATTACCCGTGCACACATTATTCCATTATGAGTAGCTGCATCCTCTACTTAAAATTGAAATGGTAAGGCTGTGGTGGAGCTTACCAATCCGCGTTTTTCTCACTCCTCCCACTGCAAATTATCCAAGCTTCTTTCAAAGTAAATGTCGTTTGCTAATGTGACTGTGCGTGCGAATTTTAACAAATGATTCAAAAAAGTCCTTCATTCTGATGGTGGAGCAGAAGTTACACGTTTTCGAAAATACGCGCGGACTGCAGCTATAAGTCCGACGCTGCGGGGTTCCTCGTTTTTGCTATTCAGTTTTTCCCAACTTGTGAACCGCGACCGTTTGTAGGTCATCCGTGGGATTTCTATTAAATGCACGTTCTTTGGACTGCATTTAGTACTTACGTGTATCAATAACCCGCTTTTTCTTTAACTTAATGAATAACTCAGGTGATCCTTGAACGCACAAGATAATATTAAATAAATATGTTATGAAACGGCTAAATGAAATATCCTACCAAGTAACTGCTTGTGTTAAACACAGATAACGGATGTGGATCAACGTAACCACAATGCTCCTCATTGTGCAATATTGTCTGTAGAGAGCCGGAAGAGGCTGCGAGCTGGATAACCGATGAATTGCGATTCTATTCCCCTCAGGGAAAATAGATTTTTCTGTTCTCCAAAACGTACAGACCGCCTCTGGGACCCACCCAGCCTTCTGTGCAATGGTTAACGGGCGTATTTATCCTGCGTTAACCCTTTAAAGACGAAGCGTATCTGTTTTATATAAGGACTCAGTGCGTACCGCGCTGTAAACACTCTCTACTTCGGTTATAAAAACCAATCCCTGAATGCTTTATAAGGCAAAAGTTGCTGTTTGTTCTGAGATCAGTACAAAACACATAAACGCAATGTGGGCACCACGTAGAATTTTTTAATGTTAAACCTGGTGTTATGTAAAGTTACCGCTAGGCTTTAAAAGGTTAAGGTGGACTCGGCCCGAAGTGAACCACGCATCTCCGTCTACTGTTGAGGTTCAAAATGAATACAGCTAGGTATACCTCCACTCGCGCACATGCGTTCGCACTGTGCAGAAGGATATATTTACTTTTTACCTCAGAAGGTACTACTTGTATGGTCAAGCGTTTGTTTCATGTTTTAAATACAGTAGAACCCCCTTATAACGACGTCGATTTATGCAAGACCCCGCCAATACAGTCAGATGTTCTGTGGTATCAATTAATTCGTCACTGTTAAACGTAACATTATACTTCTCGGTTATAACGACATAAAATATTCAGTGCCTTTTATGACGTTATAACCGAGTTCGACTGTATATTATTTTTTGAAATATGTACTCCAATCACAGTAACACTTTTGCTGAACCGATATTTAGATTTATCTAATAATGTTCTTGTTTCTGATACCTGCATGCCTCATCAGCTAGTCAGATTAACCCTTGAAGCAGAAAATTCTTCTAAATAGTAGGAATATTTAAACATTCAAACATTTTTCCTCATAAAACACACTGCGTCCACGTTGCAAAGACCATCTGGTTAATCTTGCTTGGTGAGTCATTGCTAATTTTTCAGCAGATCGTATGAAACCGATAAACGCAATTTTAAATGATCCATAACCGTGCACTGAAGAGTTATATACGGTAACTAAAACTGAAAAATGCACACAAGTGTATGAAAATATATTATAATCGTAGTAATACCTCCTACATGTTTCGGCCACTCATGTGACCATCCTCAGGGAAGTGCGTTATGAAGAATAAATACATTGAGATGTTACAAACGTTATGTGAACCAATGCGTATGTAAAATATTAACTTTCGTAACATCTCAGTGTATTTATTCTTCGTAACGCACCTCCTGAGAATGGCCATATGAGTGGTCGCAACATGTACGAGGTATTACTACGTTTATAATATATTGTAATAAACTTGCGTGCATTTGTTGGTTTTAGTCTCCACTTCGAACGTAAATGCAATGTGTGAGCAAAGTGCAGTTTTTGTTTATTTTGAAGCCGGTGGTACGTATAGCAGCCACTGTAATTTCAAGGCTTAATGAAAATTAAGTAAGTGCGTAATTGGAAACGTTTCCCGAACTTCTTATTTTTTTGCCGTTACGAATCTAATTTTTATTATTCTCATACATTCAAATTAAAAACGTTTCAATGGGCCCATCGGCTGTTGTTATATTGTAAAATATTCCCTGATTTTGACTGCCGTATGCCATCCTATACTTTGGGTGTCACTTTTTCCTGTAGTATATATTCTCTCCGCTATGCAATTACCACTTGGAACATACACGCTACATTCTTATGAAACATAGGGCTCGCTATCGCATTGAATTGTTCAGGATGACCAGGACCGTTCCTAAACCCTTTAAGTGCAGCTGGCCTTCCGTCTTTTCTTCAGACATCCAAAACCCCCTTTAACACATTTGTCTGTATTCTGGTATTCCCTTTATCACCGCCTTGTATATTTGTTGTAGTCAGTCACTTTGGCATTCTTCAGAGTCACAAATATTTCTTGGAACATAGTCCATTTATTACACCAACCAAGTGCACTCTAATGTTCGCATATAAGAGTTATACGTAAAGCTCCGACATGTTTCGGCGCTAATGTACCATCATCAGGGAGCACTAGCACCGAAACACGTCGTAGCTTTATGTATAACACTTATATGGGAATATTAGCATATATTGAGTGGTATAATAAATTGACTGTGTTGATCAAGAGAGTGCACGGATAGAACAATTACACAGAACTTGGAACACTTACTGTTTTGCGTCTTATGTCCTGTTCTAAGGCCGTGGGTACAATTGAGACTTATCATTGACCGCCTTTTCTATATCCACACGCTGTCGCACCTTTCTCTCCAGCCATTCCTTATTACTCCCCAGCAGCTTACCAGCTATTCTCTTCACACGAATGTTGATAATGATGACTACGGTCTAATTCTCTGTAATGGCAGTCAGGCACAGAGGGCAAGCCTCGAGCGGTGTCACTGTTACAGTACGTAGCATTTCTTTCTGCTACGTATGTAGAGGGGTGTAATATATTGAACTGTAATGGATAACTTATTTTATTTCACCAACCAAATGTACAGATCATGTGTGTGTGTGTGTGTGTGTGTGTGTGTGTGTGTGCATTCGCGTAGTTTTATTAACATTCCGACATATTTCGGCGCTACAGTACCATCCTTAGAGAGCTCACACCAAGTTCTTTGAAAACCAGCTGAATATATTGAATTCGTAATGTATGTACATATAGCGTGTCTCAGCTAGGTTCAATCTGCAGAGTGATGGTCTGTATAATTGGTTATACCTTAAAACAACGTTTCCCGAACTTTTTTGGTCACGGAACACTTTATAACTCAGTGAATATCTATGGAACGCATATGTTTTGTGGTCCCTCATGTATCAAATAAAGTTAGCGCCACGAAATCTGTTAGTAACCGAATGAAAGGTTCTTATAAAAATTATTCTGTGAGCAGTAACTTAACTATGATCAAATATGCTAAATTCAGTTTTATTAAAGATACGTGATTTTTTTCTGGTTTCTCGATTTGTTTACGGAACACCTATTCGCATCTCGTGGAATACCACTTTTCATCGGAACATAGTTTGGAAAATACTGCATTAAAATAATATTTACACGTTATATCGTCTTCACATCAGTATAAAATGAGCAAGTGTGAGTATAACGATGCACAGTTATGGGATGATCTTTGTACGGTCCATAGAGAGGCGAATGTCACAGAGGAAGTAAAAGCAGCTGGAGTATTAGAAGCAGAGCAGCATGTAGACGGAATCCGCAGGAAATAGTCGAGGGTCCCCTGTGGCCTGTCTGTGGAACGAAGAAGTTCGTAAATGTATGCATATAGTGAATAACATGACGTTTTCGGTCATCGACAAATCTGATGGTCGGTGTTTTTACCTATGCAATAACAGTGCTAAAATCACGTGTTACAAAACACTTGCGCATAGTGTATGGATGCAAACATGTACCTTTTTCATGTACACCGGTCATTAATACTGTCGAAATGAAGGTTTGTATGTTTCGATGGATTTTCGTAAAATTCTGCAGTATCAAATTTCATGAAAATCTTTTTAGTTATTCTCGAGTTGTTACATGTTTACTTAATACTTAGGCCTTCATTCAAACTGGCTAACAGACCGACGGATGGAAGAATGGAGTGGTTGTCATAGACGCTGTACAGGAATTCGAAAGCCTGGAAACAAAAGTCGGTAAATAAATGATGTCCCCTGCTGACTTACATTGTACTGACATCCGAAATGCCTGGTAGCTGTACATTCTCTTAGGAAATTCAACCTCCATGCGCGATTTTATTAGGCGTTATTCCCATTATTCAGTTTGTTTTACATCACGCGGCGTGACGTGGCAGCTATTACCGAGAGGAGGGGTGTTAATTAAAGGACATAGCTCTTTATAATGTCCCTGTTGGGGAGATTTATGACTGGCTCTTTCGTTACGTAACAAAATTTTTCCGACATTGCTGCAGGGCGTATACCCTGCCTAGCACAAAGTGCGTTTAGGAATTCGAACCCACTGTAATTAAAATAGCGATGGTGCATTAATGAAGGTATTATTAGAGGATCTACTCGCGTAATGCTCCAGTGAAGAAATGTTAAACATGTACGGTAAATGTCCAACCGTAACGTAGCATGGAGGCACAAACGTGGGAGTAGAGATATAACCCCACTCATTCTTGACGTCGGCGGTAGAGGGGGGTGAATGGAAAAACGTCACACCCCGTGCGCTTTACCCTCGGAAAGGGCGCCGGTAATCACTGTAAAGGAGGCAGGAAGGGCCCCAAGCCCGTTCTACATGGGTGTGGAAAAGAGAAAATTTCTTGCCTCCACGGACGTTTGAACCCCGGACCGTCCAGCCCGTAGCTGCACCGACTATTCTATTCCGGCCCCATTGTACAAATAAAAAAAATTAAATGTACGTAAATGTGTTGGGTCATTTAATCGCCCAAGGGGACTAACTGAATTTCTAAAATGAAGCACGGTGTCAGCGTTAGCCCTGATTATGACGAGAAGCGCATCACAATGTCTAATCTTTGACACATAGAGGAGAAGAATTTTTTTTGCATTCCTGCGTTGTTGTAGCTAAATATTAGCCAAATCAGTACATGATTTGGTAATGTCACAGGGCTCGTGAAGCAGACAATTATTTGCATGTACCTTATACGGGGTACATTTTTAAGGAATATGATTGACGCAATTGTAAATAAAGCATACATTTATGGCACCATATACACTTTTATTTTGCCAGCAACTGCACATAATTTTTATGCTCGTACTGTTTCCCCTACATGTTTCGGCTGTTACTTCCAGCCATCCTCAGAGAGCTAACATCCAACAATCCACGCAGCGTGCATGCTGCGTGGATTATAGCTTGTAAGGCAAAAATAAGACCAATTGACCCTTCCGTGTTTTTCGACATACTTCCAACATTAAATGTTAAACAGAAGCAGAAATACACCTGCATCAATGGAGGTTTCTGTGAGTGACTCAGTGTTCTCCAAGACTTCGCATGTCTGGAGTTGTTTTCTGTGTACAGTACGAAGTGTAAATATGGGACTGACTACTGCACGTGCATCTCAGAATGGTCTAAAAATATCTCCCACTCGATCACATGCTAGACGACAGGAACTGAAATAGATCAATGACATGACAGGACTCGTGGTCTTTGCTTGCAGCAAGAAGCAAGAATGCGTGCCTGTCAAATCGTGACGTCTGTGCGCGCAACTGAGCTCGCTGACTGTGGAATGCGTTTTCATGAAACTTCATATTGGGAATCAATCACATTCACCAACGAATGCCTCTGTTCATAAGTTTTCAAAACTCCTACATGTTTCGGCGGCGAGGTGTCATCCTCAGGGAGTCTCAAACACAGAGGTGTACAAACACGAATTCATCTGGGAAGTACAATGTATTGTACGTCCTAGATTGATGTATTCGTGCCTGTAGGCCTACTCCTTTGTATTTGTTGTTTATATGTTTACATTAGTTTTGTGTGTGTCAAATTAATCGGCCATAACTTCGAACATAAACCCCGACGAAGTACAACTAACAAAGCAATCTGTAGGCATTTCCATAACCTTCATACACAATAAATATCATATTTACACATATTAGCGGTACGTATTTAAATATTATGGTGGCATGCTTGTATTTACCTTGAGTGTGCTGGATGCAAATCGCAAGAAGACGAAAATGGGTAACTGCATATGTAAGAAACTAAGGAACGTAACAACACGAAGAATACGCCATTGCATTATTACACCACACCGCAATAGATAGCGTCTGTGTGGCGTCGTATTATGTAATTATGTTCAGTAAATGTTAAAATATATATGTTTGAGTATATTTGACGTAATCACGCCGTTTAAAAGTCAACTCCTGTAACGACTTGTGTGGCGATATGCTGTTTTGTGATTGTCAACCGTTCGTTTTGCCCCTCCGGCTGTGCAGTATTTCGTTCGCTTGCCTTGAAAGTGGCATCTGTTGTTATCAATATTAATGTACGCAGGTCTTCATGTAAAGTGACTTATTTTTGTTCGACTGTAACCCAAACGTAACTTGATCGATAAATATTAGTAAAACATGCCAGTGTATTATTTCACAAAATTCGTCCAGTCGAAGGCGAGATGTTGCATGCGGGTAGATAGACGTGACGATACCAACAGTCGCTCTTAGCAACTCTTTTGCGAAAGTGCCTGCCAGACAGACATGGAAGCTTTAAGTAGGCCAGTGTTTCAATCACGAGCTTAATTCTGTTTCTGGAGCAGGACAAAATTTAGTGTCCCTGTAAACGAAGTGGTGACGCCTCATGTGTGATGTCTGGGTTAGTGGCGGCGGCGGCGGCGACGGCGACGGCGGCGGCGGTGGTGGTGGTGGTTCTTGTTGTAATGATGATGATAAGGGAAACATAAAGTAGAGTTATCCCTATGCACGCTTGAAAGCATATGTGGTCGTGGACTTGTAACTCCGCCCATTCTTAACCTCTACACCAGATGCAGATGAGTGGTCCCTTTCAGTCCTCAGCCGCTTTACTTCCAGGGAAAGAGTCCTGGTCGCCATTGAAGAGAAGGCTGTTTGGGCCCCAGAGCCTGTCTGGACTGTTCGGAGGCGAGAAAAATCTCTTGTCCCTGCCCGCAATCGACCCATGATTCCTCGGTCGTAGAGTCCGTAACTTAGTCACTCCCAGCCCCTACATGCACCTGGCCTGTCGCCGATACGTGTCACATTCCCCGTCCCTCTCATTCTCCTTGCTTTGATCATCCGGATAATGACCTATTTGGCGAAGAGTACAGATCGCCAGGCTCCTCATTATGCAATAAATAATGGCAATATCTGTGTAGTAATAGTGCTGCTGCTGCTGCTACTATTATTGCTGCTGCTGCTACTACTACCACTACTACTACTGCTGCTGCTGCTACTACTGCTGCTGCTGCTGCTGCTGCTGCTACTACTACTGCTGCTACTGCTGCTGCTACTACTACTGCTGCTGCTACTACTACTACTGCTACTGCTGCTACTACTACTACTGCTGCTACTGCTACTACTACTACTGCTGCTACTACTACTACTGCTACTGCTGCTACTACTACTACTGCTACTGCTACTGCTGCTGCTGCTACTACTACTACTACTGCTGCTACTGCTGCTACTACTACTACTACTGCTACTGCTACTACTACTACTGCTACTACTGCTGCTGCTACTACTACTGCTACTACTACTAATACTACTGCTGCTACTACTACTACTACTGCTGCTGCTACTGCTGCTACTACTACTACTACTGCTACTACTACTACTACTGCTGCTACTACTGCTGCTGCTGCTACTGATGATGCTACTTGTGGTGCTGCGCAGCTAGTTGATTTAGGGGGTAACGCCTCTGACTCATACTTTAAAGTGCGAAGTTCGAATCCCGGGCTTGAAACCGAATATTCTTAAGTTTGTCGTGATTTTCGTCAGGACGTCTATGCAAATTCTGTTTGCCTAATTTAAATTCACCCAAGACCGCTTCTATATCATTTTCAATTAATCACTGTCATGCATTTATCGACGCTATATACTTGGTTTCTTACATTGCCCATAAATGAAGTGCAAGTAGATAACAGATAACCTCAGCGAATTCTTCGCTGTACTATAAATACCGCAGTGCACTGAATGCCGTCGTCGAGAGAATATACTTACGGAAGACGATGTAGTGAATCGTCTGCCAGTCAATCTCCTGGTTTGGTTATAGAGATGTAGGAAGTAAATACGTGATAAATGCAGGTGTAATGTTGTGCCTGGGACGATAACAGTCGTAGGATGTGATGGTATAATCTGGACGTTTTTCACGGAACACAGCACCCACCTTTGATGACAAAGGATGAGTCAACAATATAACAGGCGCCTGTTATCTGTAGAACCTGCCTGATGTTCCATGAACATGTTGCCGGTCACGTATGTGCCGATACTGGGTTTGAAACCCGAGACTCACATGCTGTGCAAACACAACCCAAGGAACGCCGTAAGAAATTTCCCACGTGAAATATTGTTCTTTTATGGTGTGTGCGGATTCCTACTTGACTGTAAATGTAGTAGGCCTATAGCAGCATGTACGAACATAAACCCGTCTATTCCTGGGTGGAGGATTCGGTGTTTAACGTTTATTGTATTCTATTTTTGTACCTTTTTACAAAATACTCTAAAACGATTTAACTTTAATAGTGATGTTCTAGTGATGTTCTTGTCACATTATATGCATGACACATGCCGGGATTAGTGCTGTCTGGAACCTATAAAAACGGTTGGAGCAGATGAGTTCTGTAGAACTATTACAGAACAATTTGGACTAACAACATGCACCGCATTGGATAAAATATTGGGAGGTGTTTAATGTCGTAATGTTTATTTATTTGTCAAGTCTCAGATACATATTTTCAAGCGCTGTGACAGCCAGCACCAGGTTTCCTGTAGTTTACATCTCTCATGTTTGATTTCAGGCTTCCGCCGCGATGTGGATGGGATCTGCGCTCTTCTGAGACTTCTTGACCCTTCAGGATGGGATTAATAGGTTGTCCCGAAACGTTGGTAAAGGCTTACCACTAGACGCTGCGTAATATCCCAGAAGACCGCAAATCTTATCACTCTTCTTATCGATATGATCTATATCATTCACGATATCGATGTATGTTGTGGGAACTTTGTCTTGGTGTCTTTATTTTGTCGATAGGTCACAAAAACAATAAGTATAAAAGAAATTAAAACGCTGCGTTTGGATGGTTGTTGTTGTTGTTGTTGGGATATAAAAGTCTCAGAAACTTAATTTAATGCAAGTGACGAAGGGGTAAATAACCCAAAGGTATTTTGAACTAATTACAACAGATGCATACATGGAATTTGATTTAACGACATTTAATTTTTGGACTTCGTCCATAGTCCAGTGTTTCAAACTACAAAAACAGAAACAGTTTCGGAGAGAGGTTCTGTCTCCCCACCAAGTAAGAGTGTCAGAGGAAAAATCTATTTACTTGGGCCTGATAGGTAGTGATATTGTCAACTTCCGGAGAGGGGGGAGGGGTATTCATCCACCTGTTCGCAGTAATAATTCAGAAACACTAATTGGCTGTCGCTAAACACATTATAAATAACGTAATTGGAATTCACCCAACTGATATTTTGCATTTAATTCTCGCGTGTCAGCAATATCAGAAAGGCGAACGTGCAGACTAATAAACAGTGGGATGTGTGAAATAAAATTTTGTGTGCATTATGACATCTTGTTTTGTAGGTGATGTTCACAGCTCTTTGTTTACTTTGAAATGGCAGCAGAAAATTTCTCGTAAGCTTTGATGACCGCCTGTGGAACTGACAGAAATTGTAACGCGGGGTGCTGCAATCTGGATTTTCGCTGCCGTGAATATCTGAAATCTCACCACTAGTGATTTGTAACGTGAAGACGAGCCTATACGGATGTAATGAGATTTAGCATTATTCTGATTTTATTGTTGCCGTTCCACACGATTATATTGCACAGAGAAATTCCAACCTGAAATAAAAAGGTAATATTTATGGCGAATTTTACCAACTGTCACACAAGTTGGCTCATATTCAGATTTTCAGCTACCCTACCGTGTGTGTTTGCAAGTTTTGCTTGAAGTGTGTTCGATTTGGTGCATATTTATTGTCACATTTGTAAATACATTTTCATTATTGCTTATATGTAATTTTATTGCTTTGCTTCTGAGATTGTTGATGGTGAACCCCTGCAGACTGGAAAACATATTTTCATTTTTCCAGTTATTTATGGCTTATTGGGCGACACTCTCTGTGACTGAGACTACATGATGACAGACGATCGATTGCTTTGTAAATAATGATTTGGAAAGGTGTGGAAGATTCGAAGCGGCCATCTCCCGAGTAAAAATCAGAAACCTTACTGGCTGAGTCAACTTGCTCAGTGGAATTTCTGCGTAGCATTATATCGCAGATATTTTACCGGACTTCATAGAGATATGTTTTTATAACTACCAACTTGATTTCTGTTATTGAAACTGGTCGGGTACGCCGTGTTTCTCAAGTTTTCTGATAACGCGGACCCGATATAAAAACTTCAGCGGACCTCCTTTTCAAAATTTTCTCAACCCTCAGACCCCTGTGGCTCAACTGTCGGTAAAATTTAAATTTGAATCAGTATAAAAATGAAATTACTTAAGCTTTAATGAACTTCAAGTCAACGTAAGAATTTGTTACCAAAACTGATTTTCCGAGCAGTAGCGACAGCAAAACTAAGGTTAGGGAAAAAACCGAAGGAAAAGCCGCTTGTTCATGTGACCGGAGTCGACACTGCCTTATACCTGCATTCCAGATCAACATAACTTCTAAACTATCAAATGTATTCAATATAGTGTTTTGTTTTCCCTCTTGTAGGCACCCTTTGTGAGATACGCCTTGTGACGGACCGAGTGGTGTGGCAGAGGATACAGGACTCCGATGACAGTTGTTAACGTACTTCACAGGCGGGTAAGTGGAGCCGCTTTTAAACCTAAGGCGTTGGAAGGCGGATGTATCTGACAGTATTTCATAGACCCTCATTTTAATTGCAGCTGCACAGTATGGGTGACTTTAGTGGCACTTCAATCTGAATGCCGCATAAAGATTTCTTTTATTCTTGTGCTAACAGACACGTATAGTTGCGCTAGTAATAATTCGATGCGCAGACATTTTCAAGACGTATGTGCAACGTATGAGCTACACTTACTTGTTCACTGTGTAAAGTCCATATTAAATGAGCTTAGAATTGTTAACAATAAGTTGTGAAACTCTTAGCAATGAGCTGTCCATTCGTCGGACACTGACCCAGCCTGAAGAACTATTAAACTCTAAGAGTGAGAGGTCAAAGTGGGGTTTACAGTGGGAACTTTTAAACCTGTACAAACCATAAAAACGTGATATAAGTTTCTTTATACCAACTACCAACTGTGCAGCAGTAGGTGCAAATAAACTTATATATGTAAAACAACTGCACGGAATATGTATAATATTAAATATGTAAAAACGTAGTTGTTATTATTACGGTAAAGGTAAGAAGGTATCTACGCTGGGAAAGCATAGAAGAAGATTAGCTGTATATAAAATGTCTCTTTATGTTTGTCCTTTTATGTACGTATCTTAAGCTTTGCGGAAAAATTTCGAGTCGAATAACGAAAAATGTTTCCAGAATTGATTCCTGTGCCAATTTGATCGTGTAATTTATTTCGATATTTAGTGTTGTTCACAGTTAAACCGTATATTTTGAGACGTCCTCAAACGATTCGCTACATATAAGCTTAGTTATGTAATAACTAACTAACTACATGGAGCGGAGTCCTTCTTGAGAAGCTAACAGGTCCTCAGCTAGTCAAGAAATTCCTCGCATTTTATTGAATCCGAAGGTGCATTATCGCATTTACAAATTGTCCGCCACCTGTCTCTGTCCTGAGTCAGCTCAATCCAGTCCATGCTGCAACCGACTTTCTTGTATTTTTACCCAGTGGTCGACTATCTCAGGTGACACAGGGGTGTACTCATCAAGTCACAGGCATAACTTAAATTGTACCTTATTTATTATTTTACACATTACAGGACGTACATATAGTAACACTTAGAGCTGTCGCCAGTCTCTCTTGACCTATATTCACTCTAGATTCCCAGAGACCACCTAAACAGTACTCAGTCTGCTTCACAACTGCCCCACAACCCCTTTCCTTCCAAGTGGGTGTAGGTGTCTTCCCTATTGTTTGAACCCTGAACGCTGGGTTCATGGTTCCGCGCTTACTAGGAGGATTATCTCCTTAGTGAGGCCAAGTAGTTGTCGAGAGGGTAGCCCTTTCAAACCCTTCTTACAGTGTATTTATGACACTACAAAGTGTCGACTCACAGAAATGCAGTGGCCGGAGCTGGCCAGACATTGGCCTTCAACATCACCGCCTCAAGTCTCGAACTTGCAAACAGTGGGGCAATTACTCCTGCTGAGAGCTCTGTTTAGACCGCCGGTTTCCCCGATCAATGGGTTTCCTGTCCTTTTTGTGTAGTGGGGTGAGGGAGTCGTACTCTTTTGCCACACACATTATTATGGTTCGTTTCACAGGCTGGACTCGAACCAGGCCTGACAAGGGAAGTTCGGTCACAGCTACTCCCCCAAGATGGACGAACCTGCTTTTCGCCTTCGGAAACAGCCTGAGTGCCATCTTGTAAGCCACCATATTACAATTAATACCGACACATAAATTCAAATAATACTGAAATTTGATGAATATTAACACATACACAATAGTTTTGTACAACGAAATAATAAATAACCTGTTGATACAGTAATCAAAAGTTCCAAATTTGTACTTGAGATCTCAGGTCAAGTTAGGTACATGCATTCTTCAGTTTTAACAAGTAGGCATTCCCATTTAGTACTGGCTACTTTCCTCCTCCTTTTTCTTTTCGCTGCCTTCTTCTTCATGGTCAGGTAAGCGAGCGTTATTTTGTCTTGCAAGTTTTCTGTACCTGGTTGCTGGTCCTTAGTCTTGCTTAATATTTCACCGAAGAGGTTAGGTCGCTTCTCATTGGACATTAACTCTACCGACGCAAACCCAGTAGAGCTAGATATGGTAGTATTTAGCCAAGACTTGCCTTGTGGAATAAGTTCAGGCCATTTCTTTTGTGTAATGTGGCAGTAAATTTTGCAATACTTTCCTATCTCTTTCATCACGCACTCGACAGGGTTCGACTCTGGATGCCTGACAGGCGAGTGTTTGACGGTCACATCTAGCTCGGATGAAACCTTTTTCCACATAGGGGGCGTAAACTGGGTTCCGTGATCTGATAAGATACAGCTGGGCTTGATCACATGAGGGAAATAATCAGCTCTCCATTTATTTAAACAGGCTTTTGTGGTTGCTGCTCGAAGAGGGTACAGTTTAGTGTGTTTCGAAAAAACATCTAGGCACACTAGGATGTATCTTACACCGCCGCGTCCGACTGGGAGTTGACCATAAAAATCCAGAGCGCATAGTTCTCCTGGTTTTGTGGGTAGATGGCTTCTGCTCTCAATTTCGTAGGCCCTATTCGGGTGTTTTACGCGTTGACAGACATCACAACACGACAGTACCTTGCTCACCTTCCTGCCTAAGTTCTTTATGTAGAATGTGTGGGCTATTTCCGCTATGCATTTTTCACTTCCTGCATGGCCCAAAGACAGGTGTACACATTTAATTATTTTATTTGCCAAGCTGGTCGGCAATAGCGGTCTCCAAAAGGGATAACCTTTATGGTTTTTGCCATGGACTACACCATCCAGGATGGCATACCTACCGTCTTGTGCCTCAGCTGACTGGTTTATTATCCCCTCCTTCAAGTCTTTCATGTAGGGATCATCGTCTTGATGGGTGGCTAAGTCTTTTAGGTCTTTCTTCACTTGGGGGTCTATGTTGAGCTCTATTTTCCCAACCATTAAGTCCCTAGGTCTCGTTAACTGCTTGATTTGTTCCAGTGTCAGTCCCGCAGGGTTTCCGACTGCTTACATCTGCCAGATAATTTCGAGTACCGCTGATGTGACTTATCTGTATGTCATATTCTTACAACTGCATGACCCACCTCGCGATTCTGTTTGACGTCAGTGTACATTTCTGGAGAAATGACAAAGCTTTAGTGTCGGGTTTTATCAGGATTTTATGACCAAACACATTAAGTCTGAATTTACTAAGTGCGTAGACTATAGCCAACAATTCCTGTTCACATGTAGAGTATCGCTGTTCCGTGGCAGTCAAGACTCTGGACGCACTAGAAACAATATGTGTTTCTCCATTCTCTCGGTTTGCATTAGAAGTGCACCAACTGCGAATTTAGAAGCATCACTGTAGATTCTATATGGCAACTCATCGTTGGGGTGTACCAGATGGATGCTATGAGCAAACTGCGACCTTAAGTCTTCAAACGCTCTCTGCAACTGAGTTTTCCATTTCCATTTAACGCCTTTCTTCAGCATAGGACTGAATGGAGCCACGAAGGCTGCATAGTTTACTACAAATTTGTGATGAAATCCGCAAGTGCCTAGAAACTGTCTTAATTGTTTTTTATTTCTAGGTGCTGGGTAGTTCAGTATTGCGGCAATCCTTTGTGGGTCTGCTGAAATAGCCTCTGGTCCTATTACATGTCCAAGAAACGTCATTTGGGGTTGACAGAATCTACATTTCAAGGCATTTATCGTAAATCCGGCAGTAGTAAGTTTACTAAAAATTGTGTTGATATGTTGCAAATGTTCTTCAAATGTCTTAGAGAATATCACTATGTCATCCACATAACAGGCACAGAATGAAGTCACGTCATTTCCGAGCACTTTCCTCAATCCTCGTACAAAAGCTGCCAGTGAATTTTTCGTTCCGAAAGGGACGCGCTGGAATTGATAGACATTAGTATCAAATAAGAAAGCAGTAAATTTCCTCGAACTTTCTTCCAATGGAATTTGCAAAAATGCTGACGTCAGAGCAAGACTCGTCATATACTTAACGCCGTCAAACTGCTGGAGCATCTCATCTATCGGCGGAGCCCTCGCCCGGTCAGGTAACAGAACATTGTTCACAATCCTTGCGTCAATGCAAATGCGCGGGGCTTTGTTCTCTCGATACACTATAGTCAGTGGGTTTATAAAGGATGAGTCCGACAACTCTAGTATCCCGTCTTCCATCATTTGTTCAGTTTGTTTTCTAATGCTCGCTCTGGCTGAGTACGGCATTGGTGTGGAATAACCTATAATAAGGGTGGTATCTGTAGCATGAAGTTTGTATTCATACACTTTACATTTGCCAGGTCTGGTGGTCAAAAATTCCAGGTATCTTAGTAGTACTTCAATTAATCCTTCCTTTTGTTCCCTTTCTAAGTTGTCATTGCTAGTAATTAATTTCTTCAGGTCCACTTCCGATATTCGCCGCATGTCCCTTGAGTCAGCATCAGCTGTTTCGCATAGGTCTTCTTTCAGCCTCGACTCTCCCCCACTTTCTTCTTGATGAGCGTAATATGCAATGTCCTCGTTCCTTATCCTCCTTGTACATTTGACATCGGCTGCTTCATTGCGAGCATTTAATTCTATCGTATCATCCCTATTTCTGAATTCTTCATCCAAGAATGGGGTATTCTCGTTCCCATCCGTCTTCACATGTATATCCACACAATTTACTTCTCTTACCATTACTTCATCATACAATTCCCGATTCCTTTCTATAAACCGGACGTACCTCCTCAAAGCCCAGAATGGTTCTTCTTTCGGCTTTTGTGTTACGTCATCATCAGCTGTTTCTGGGAGGCCGTGACATATTCTGTGGTTCTAACTCTGGCTCTCTTTTATTTGTAAACTTGCACTCTTTGATGTTGCCCCCTATTTCATACATTAGGCAGTTAGTTCTAAAATGTACTACGAATCCGTACTCCTGTAGGAGATCAGCACCAATTAATGGCGACTCTATCAGTTGATCAGAAACGAGAAAAACATGTTCAAAATGATCATTACCAATGTGAAATGGGATGTACAATTGCCTCTCTATTCTCCGGTCCCTACCGCCAAATGCTGTTAGAAGCGCCGTGTTTTGTAATTTTAACTCCAACGTTTCTAACCCCGAGACACTAAATTAGTATATAAGTCTTCTGTGATTAAGCTGATTTCAGATCCTGTATCTACAACTCCTTTCACAGTTCCATGCCCAATTTTAATATCAATATATGGACAGTTCTTCATATTTTCTTCATTTATAAAGTATGTTTTCACCTCGACTTCATTACGTAATGCATTTCCCGGCGTAACATCTGTCATATGTGCTTCTGCATGTGTTTGCACTGGGCTTGTCGGACCTGCTTCCTGTCTCTCAGACGTGAACAGCGTATGGCCCACTACTCTGTTCTCCTGGAGTTTCAGGGCCTGTTATCGGTTTCGTTTTTCTGTGAACTTCGGTCCTGATTGTACGGTCTAGCTTCTGGATTTAAAGCAGACGTAATCGCCATATTACGGCGGGGTGAATAACTTCTTCTGTTACCTCTCGACCTTCCGTATGTCTCTTGTCTATCGCAACTTTGCTGTTCGGGGTACATAGAATTTCTTATATGTCTTTGCTCTCGGTTTCGTGCCACGCGTTGGGCGCCATTTTTATGCTGCAACCGACTTTCTTGTATTTTTACCCAGTGGTCGACTATCTCAGGTGACACAGGGGTGTACTCATCAAGTCACAGGCATAACTTAAATTGTACCTTATTTATTATTTTACACATTACAGGACGTACATATAGTAACACTTAGAGCTGTCGCCAGTCTCTCTTGACTTACTAGGAGGATTATCTCCGTAGTGAGGCCAAGTAGTTGTCGAGAGGGTAGCCCTTTCAAACCCTTCTTACAGTGTATTTATGACACTACAAAGTGTCGACTCACAGAAATGCAGTGGCCGGAGCTGGCCAGACATTGGCCTTCAACATCACCGCCTCAAGTCTCGAACTTGCAAACAGTGGGGCAATTATCCCTGCTGAGAGCTCTGTTTAGACCACCGGTTTCCCGGATCAGAGGTTTCCTGTCCTTTTTGTGTAGTGGGGTGAGGGAGTCGTACCCTTTTGCCACACACATTATTATGGTTCGTTTCACAGGCTGGACTCGAACCAGGCCTGACAAGGGAAGTTCGGTCACAATGCCCCCATTCCAGGTCTTGGAGATCCATTTTAATATTATTTTCCCATCTATGCATGGGTCTCCCAAGTGGTCTCTTCCCTCAAGTCTCCCTGCCAAAGTCCTGTATGCACCTCTCCTTCCCCTATACTTGCTATATGCCCTGTCCATCTCATTATTCTTGATTTGATCACCCGGACTATACAGAGTGGGCCAAAAGTAGGTATACAGTAATTATTTTTTTTCTTTGCAGGTATTGTGAATGATGGCAGGGAACTTAAATATAGAACAAAGAAAGTGGATTTTGAAGCAGTATTGGAAAACTGAAAATGCTGAGCGGGTACGCACAGCATGGGTAGAAGCGTTTAATACTCCCCCACCAACACGCCTGACAATTTATCGCATCAGAGACAAGTTTGATGCAACGGGTGTTCAGTGGCTAATGCACCAAAATCTGGACGTCCTAGAACATCTATGACAGAGGAAAATGAGATGAGAGTCGCTATGACATTTGTTAACAGCCCAAAAAAGTCTACACGACGTGCGGCTCAGGAACTATCCTTGCCGAGAAAGTCATTGCGACGCTTAATGCATAAACTTAATTTGAAGCCGTACCGCACAAGACTGTTAAATGGTCTTCTGGAGGACGACCCAGACCGGTGGTTGCAATTCTGTGAAATCATGCGTAACCAAATCTCTGACGAACGAGACCTACCTGATAAGATCATCTGGTCAGACGAGGCCTGTTTCAAGTTGTCAGGCCACGTGAACAGGCATAACTGTGTTTATTGGGCAGATGAAAATCCCCATTTGACTATTCGATCTCAATTAAACCAGCCAGGCGACACAGTATGGGGTGCACTCTCCAGTGAAGGTGTTCTAGGACCAGTTTTCTTTGATGGAACTGTTGATGGTAACAATTACCTAAACATGTTGCGCGACGTGGTAGTGCCACGACTCAGAACCAGGGCTAACTTCGCTGAGCTGTACTTCAAGCAAGATGGGGTAACTCCTCATTATGCGTTGTTAGTAAGGAACTACCTTGACAGCATCTTCCCACTGCATTGGATCGGACGACGAGGTGGCATTGACTGGCCACCACGTTCACCCGACCTTACCCCAATGGACTTCTTTTTTTGGGGCGTAGTGAAAAATAAGGTTTATGAGAGAAAGCCCCAAACAGTGGACGAAATGAAAAAGTTCATAACAGACGCATTTATGGGCACTGATTCAGACCGCAAGTTGTGTCGAACTGTGTGTCAAAGTGTTTCGGATAGGTTGGATGCATGTCGTAACGTTGATGGAGGACATTTCGAGCACTTAAGAGATTAAACAGTGTTAAACAACTACACAACTAAGTATCACAATGTTAAACAACTTAACTTGAATGTTAAACTAACTAAATGTCAATATCTGAGAAGATCCATCTATGCTATACTATATACTGTATACCTACTTTTGGCCCACCTTGTATTTGGGATGAGCACAGATTATTAAGTTCCTCGTTATTTAGTCTTCTCCACTCCCCTGTTACCTTGTCCCTATTATTATTATTATTATTATTATTATTATTATTATTATTATTATTATGTGCCTCAAATAGGGCCGGGGTAGCGTAGTCTTTACAGCGACTGACTACGGACTGGACGGTCCGGAGATGGGATCCCGGTAGGGGCGAGGTTTTCCTCACCGACCCAGGCCGGCCCTGGGGCCAACTCAGCCTCCTATACAATGGGTACTTGGTCCTTCTCGGGGATAAAGCGGCCGGGGCGTGGCGTTAACCACCTACCTCCATCTAGCGCCGAGGTTAAAGAAAGAGTTACTTTTGGCTTAAGCATGAGAGAAGTATCGGTATTTAAAGAGTTGCTGTGCATGCGACTACAAAGATCTTCTTGCCGTTTCAGATATGTACAAAAATGTGTGTTGTGTATTAATGGGTTACTTAACGACACTGCGATGTCACCCATGTGTCAGACAAAACTTCTCAAACACAACTGAGCATGTATGAAGTGCGAGTTTTTCGTCTTCCGAAGCGGTTTGGTTGATGTATCCGTTCTTCAGGGATATGCCACTACGTCGCTGGGTGGTCGGTTCCCGACGTTTCGAGACGGAGTATTCGTCTCATCTTGAATGGTCGAAAAGTTCATGAAGCATAACAACACCCAGTGACGCAGCGTCGTACTCCATAAGAACGTTATTTCCAACCACGCCAATGTGAAGACTTCAAAACTAGGAAGCTCGTAGTCGTTTGACTAATCAGTGTATTTTCCTCTTTCTTGGAAGCTGGGAATTTATTGCAGTGTTCGAAAGATTTAGTCACTGGGCGCTGTCCTGAGCGAGATACGTTCAGTCCGTGTTGCAACACACTGTTTGTGTAAGATCCATTTTTAGGTGCACTCGCAAAGCGAATACGGACTGTAGTCTTCGTCATGTCCGTCCATCCATCTCCCAACCTGGAACAACACGACACCCACACGAAGCAATTATAACAAGTTCTGCAGAGAAATGTAATAACGCTCGGTGTAATGATCCCAGTGGCCGCGCGGTCTAAATCGTGGGTCTGCGGCCGCTCTCTTGCTGGGATTGCGGGTTACGAATCCGAGCAGTACTCGTGCCTTGAGGGTTTTCGTAAGTAGTGCTTTTCGGTACATAATATAAGTTTGATCAAGTGAAGGAGAATGAGATGAGTGGGCCGTGTAGCTGGTATGGCATAAGCGGTAAACACATGCAAGGTTTTAGTTTCAGATATGAGACGGAGAGGCTCTGATACCAAGCTGTACCGGGGGAAAAATTATTCCTTCTAAAGCCTAGTGTGGTATGTCCTAATGAGTGCGATCGCGAAGCGTCGATATTGCGGAGGCTTAAGCTCGCAAGGGCTGTCGAGCAATAGGAAGAGGGTGTGCTAAAATAGTGTCATAATTAGTGGCACTGGGTGTCCAGGGAGGCAGTTCAGTTTCCGAAATAATTTAATTAAGACAAGGACACGCAGTGTACGTATGACGTAACATGGAGGCGCCTTCGCGTAACTATTGTTGCCATGGAAAACCAGTAAGTGTTACATATTGTATCTGAGTACTTTTGCCTTAGTTATGCGGCATTCAAATTCGATATTTTCTACTCCGCGTTATATTTCCATCTGTGGCCTGTCTGACTCTACCATATTTTTCCACGTTATCTCATAAAGGGCACGACTTTTGGGAAAAAGTTGTTGGAAGATAAAATGTGTGTTATGATTTTTTCTACAATTTTTTTCTGAAAAATTTTTCATTCTAAAAGGGAATTCAGCGAGATTTTATCATAAACGTGGGCCTACATAGGTTCTCGTATAAGTCCCGGTTGTTCTTATCAGATTTTAATGAAACTTGAATTTTCTCGGCAGAATTTCGAAAAATACCCAAATATTAAATTTTATGGAAATTCCTCCATTAGGAAGCGAGTTTTTCCTTGCGGACGGACGGACAGGCGGAGAGACAGACATGTCGAATTTAACCCTTTAAAGACGAAGCGTATCTGTTTTATATAAGGACTCAGTGCGTACCGCGCTGTAAACACTCTCCACTTCGGTTATAAAAACCAGTCTCTTAATGTTTTATAAGGCAAAAGTTGCTGTTTGTTCTGAGATCCGTACAAAACACATAAACGCAATGTGGGCACCACGTAGAGTTTTTTAACATTAAACCTGGCGGTATGTAAAGTTACCGCTTGGCTTTAAAAGGTTAATAGTCGCTTTTCGCAATTTTGCGAACACGCCTGAAAATGTAAAATATTTTAGAGTACGTAGTAGAGAGATGGTAGACAATTTCTTATTGGCTCTGATATGAAGCAACGTAATTAGATAAATGTTAGCAGTAACACTGAAGATCGGGTGAACCACGCAGGTCAAGAAACTTTGTGTTGACAGTTGTATACAATATATACTATGTGAAATTTTAGATTGTATATGTTAAGATGCTGCGTGGTATTAAAAATTACAAGAACGCTCTGAAGTGTTTGTTGTCTGTTTAGTATGTATTTGCTGTTAACTGATGCAGAACATGAGCATACACAGTTAAAGTGGAATGTAGAAATAGAGAAAGAACCGTGCTAAATACCCATTTGCCAGGATTCATTTCATCTCCTGTGCTCCAGCATGGCATATCGGGATGACTTTCTTGAAATTTAAATTCCTCACTCTGCAACCAGCCATACGCAGGATCAGAGTAAGGAAGACTTGTGTGTGATAATGTGCTGCCTGCTCAGGGATATCGCCTGCCACAGTGGGCGCTATGCTAGTACATGTACATATGAATATGAAGCAATGCTAGAATGATGATTATTAGAGGACAACCGAATCAACCCGAAGAAAAGTTTTCTTCAGTGTCACTTGTCCTGTTAAGAATCTCATATACAGTCTCTCGGGTTTGAACCCGACGCTCTGTAATGAAAGCCAGCGTCTAATATGCTATATGTATCGTCACGCATTCTGTCTTACGTGAGGTCCATAGCCTCCTACAAAGCAACTTCCCCAGAGAGTGCGATTCCAATATCTTCCCGTTTCCGTGAGGTCATCCAGTAGTTGCTTAGGTCTTCCTCCTCGTCTTCCCGTCACTTCTGTCTTGCCTTCAATGACGAGTTTTAGAAAACAGTTCCTATGCAAGACGTGACCTGTCCAGTTAGTCTGTCCTCATTTTATTTTATGTAGGATTTTCTTTTCCTCCTTTACTCTTTGTAATTCTTTATTTCTCACACGATCGGGCCAACTGATCTTCATCGTTCATCAGCACCATATTTCAGAACTTCGCAGTTGTTTCTGATCTGCTTTCCGAAGTGCCCATACAAAGCTGTGCTCCAAATTTAGCATTTCATTAATATTATATATTATGACGTGAGTGATATTTCTTAAACTGATACACCAGACACATGCAGGAAGTGTAATATCACTACAGTTCATTGTAGATGTAGTTTGATAAATAGCTAATTTTTCTGCATGCACAGTTTAGCCCTAGATAGGCGATACTTGTTATAGCTTACAGCCTCTGCATTATTCGTGCAATTCAGCTTAACGTTTAATTCTCTTTGACACATAACATCTGTACGAAGTTAACGTAGCTAGTGATTACAGCCTTTGAATCGTTTGTTGTATCTTGCTGTTTATTAAATTAGGCTACCTAGCGAACTGTTGACTTTCTTTGCTGAGGGTCCTTCACGAGTGGTTAATAAATTGAGTAATTCTGGTTGTGTGAGTGAGATTTTAGGGGCATGTCGGGAATGAGCTGCCCTGCAAAC
The DNA here is from genome assembly GCA_013340265.1 of Coptotermes formosanus. Lineage (NCBI taxonomy): Eukaryota > Metazoa > Arthropoda > Insecta > Blattodea > Rhinotermitidae > Coptotermes > Coptotermes formosanus. Next base: position 447,391 of record BLKM01001584.1, read on the forward strand.
TTTCAAGTGTATCCGTGTTACGGAGACACACGTTGGCAAGGCTTATTTCTAGTCACTAATGTGAATAGCTATGTCAGTAGTTTTCCGATGTATTGCAAGCTGTGACGTCAGGTATGAGGGTTGTTCTAATGAACACCGTCAATTACAGAAGTATTTATGTAAGCTGTATTATCCTACTCTTTATGGGTACTTACCTTAAAGATTAGCCTAATGCAGTCCCGCTCAAACCCTAGGTCGCGGGAAGAGTATTGCCCACGATACAAAGTCGTGTAACCCACAGTGACATTTGAATTGAGAAAATAAAATTTTGAACCTTTCCCTGGTAAAGCTGAGATGGAACGCCGAAGCAAGTTTGAAAACTTAAGACCTGTTTATTTATGGAAACGTACAGTGTATTACTAATATATTTTGTAAAAATGTGCCACAAGTAGCGACACCCTAGACTTGGTTGTGAATTTAATTTTTTTTATATTTTTCCTATTATTATCGGCGTATATTTTTATTGCACGTGATTTATAGAAAAATACACAGGTAAAATCATACTTATAATTATTCGTGTCCTTGTTCATTCTTCAATCTGTGTAGTGAATTTCATGCTGCCCGCATGCAGACCACATTTTGCCGAAGGTGCCCGCACCACAAAAAAAGTTGTGCAGCCCTGGCCTAATGTAACTGAGGTATCCATTACCTTGAATTGTAAGTGGCGATCTGCATCTCTACATAATCTTATGGTAAAACTCTTCTGACTGTAATGTTGTTATAATTTCATGTCAGTATCCTGGCTTACAGGACCGTATGTGGAAGCAAGAGTGTTACATGTTCAACACACACACACACACACACATATCTGAAATATTACAGTTACTTACACAGGTTTCAGTCAACAACACAAAATGTGTCTGAGAGTTGGTGCATATAGTAACAGACAGTGATGCTTTGCGATTCAATGCTGGATTTATTGTTTTACGATATCCCTGACCACAGATTTAAATACGTCATCATTATCCATCACAAGTGAGGCCTTAGTAAACCTGTTCCGTCCTTCTCTAATAGTATCTTCAAAGGTCTTCCAAGTCGTCTTCGTCCATTACACTATCGTAAAGTCTTAGCAAATGCGTAATGCATTAAATGAAATAGAAATGTTAGACTGTTAAATAAGAAGAATGGTGGGCCTATAAGAAGATCGATCAAAAGAGGAAATAAATAATTAATGAAGGACGGTATGACGGAAAGAAAAGTCTAACTGTACAGGAACTTCAGAGTTAAGTGTAAGGCCTACGTGACAGGCCGTAAAGTGTTTCAAGGCAGTGGCCGGTGCCCCGATGGTTAACACGAGTTCCCTAGTATATGCTAACTCAATTTTAGTGCTCTGTGCAAATATTTAAGGAACTAATGCACTGAAATTGCAACAGCTGTGTGGACACCTGTGCGATATCACGATTGTCAACTAATTGATTTGTTTTATGCGGGCAGTGCTTGGATGTCCGGAGGAGCGTAATGTGTTTTATACGGGCAGTGCTTGGATGTCCGGAGGAGCGTAATGTGTTTTATACGGGCAGTGCTTGGATGTCCGGAGGAGCGTAATGTGTTTTATACGGGCAGTGCTTGGATGTCCGGAGGAGCGTAATGTGTTTTAAAAAGAAGTTCACGCTATGACAGGCCGTGAATGCCCAGTGAAAGAGTAAAGGTGTAGCTCTACTCTCTCTTTAACCTCGGCGCTAGATGTGGGGGGGGGGGGAGTGGGCAACGCTATGCCCCCTGCCTCCTTAGCCATTGTACGGGAGACCGGGTGGGCCCCAGTGCGAATCTGGACGGGTGCGGAAAATCTCGCCCCTGCTGGGATTCGATCCTCGGACCATCCAGTCCGTAGCGGGTAGCTATACCGACTGAGCTATGTCGGCCCAAAGAAGGAGTGACTTGAATTGCACCTGCGTGTAAAGATTCTATGCGTACAGCTCAGTTAACATTTTTTGTCTCTGTTATAAAAACCACCAATGTATGCTGAATCCAGCTTGTTGTAAAAGCCATTCAAAACACGGGCGTGCATCTTGTGGGAAGAATGTAGAATTTTTTAATGTTAACCATGGGGTCACGTAAAGTAACCACTAGATTATTAGAGGCTAAAATTTGGACTTTTTACTCCGAGACTCCATTTCTTGTGCTTTTATGTCGACGTCATTATTATCATGCACGCCTGCGTCGTCATCGTCGTGGCGTTAGAGTCGATTCAGGTGTCGGCGTCATTGTTCCAATCCCTACATCCTAAAAGTGCCATGATTTGCTAAAAAGCATTTCCTAATTTGTTCCTTGAGAGTGAGGGTTGGCATGTGTGAACGCTCCTTTTTTTGGGTCTTGCACTCTCTCATTATAAGGCCAGTTTCGGTGTGAAGTTAAAGGCCTTTCACTTTGTCAGTAGGCGCTTAGCTAACTTGCTTATTGGGCATAATTAATGTGTGGACTCGTGTAAAACACAGACTAGGTGACCTACAACGAGTAATTTTCACATCCTTTCTAATAAACCTACAATGATATTCTATTTCAAGCATACAGCAAATAAAACGCTTATTATAGCCGGACTCAAGGTTTTAGGAATACCATTTGTACCCGTAGATATGAATGAGCCGAATGCACACACGCACCTTCGGCTTGTTTATATAGCGTGCATAAATAGTGATGTAATACTTTAGTCTTGGCCAGGAGTCCGAAAATGCTTTATTGCTACAACAAGCACAGTGCAAGTTATTTCTTTTCGTTGGAGTGTGCGTGGGATGTTCCCCGACAGTGACTACACCAAATGTCACGCATTGGCGGGTTGTGGCATATGTGTCCTTTTTCCAAGTATAAAATGGTTTAACGAACTTCCTGGCGTTGCAGACTCTTCCATCCAGTGCAGATGTTAATAACGCACGGACATATGCCGTCACTTCTGTATGGTTTCATGTCATGACGCTTAATTAAACACAGCATACAGTTTACCTTTATCATACCTGACATTACTCTTCCTTAAGTACACCTGCACAAAAAAATCTCCCCCACTAGAGCCTTTTCAGAGATCCGTGGTTTTCAGAATCACCAGGACCCGAAGAATTTCATCAGAACAAATACTTTAACTTGTACTGGCATACAAATATCGACAGGAGCAGCTGAGTGGTCACTGTCTATATTTGCAACGTGGGACGGTAGTTACTACCCGTGCTTCTGTAACACCCACCATGGCACTAAACCACAGTGCAAGTCTGAAGTAGTCGTCTGTAACTTACTGTAAAGGCATGTTTTGTTAAAACTGAGGATTTGGGAAGAGGAGGATTTTCACTAGCAGCAGAGGAGACAGGAGTTTACGATGTTGGAAGAACTTTCTTTAACCTTACCTTTGCAAATCTTTTTTTATATCCTGGTACATGGTGGCGCAGTTGCTTGAGGCACTTCGCTACAAGCCAGAAGATCGCGGGTTCGATTCCCGATGGGGTCATTGGGCTTTTTTCATTGGCTGCCGCACTATGGCCTTGGAATTGACTCAGCGTCTAACAGAAATGAGTACCAGGAATATCTTCTGGGGGGTAAAGGCGGCCGGTGCGTAGGGCTGACAACCTTACCACCTTCGTGTGCCAACTGTCTATAAATCCGGGGAACCTCAACCTCCTAGAGCCCTAAGGGCCTGTCTAGGCCATGTTAGGGATAGCTTTACCTTTTTTTCAATTCTAAGTGGATATTTATGTAACTGCATGGTAATTAACATAATCCATTACATTAAAGCCAAAAATAATAGGCCTGCTGTTTTATAGCTTCTGAAGTGGACACTTGAGGCTGAATTTCTTTGAAACCGAAAAACTTATGCACCAAGATTTGAAATCACATTTTACTTCAAAACTATCATACGTACACTTTCTAAATTTAATTCAAATTTAGTTATCTACGAATCTTCTAATATTCAAGAATTGATCGTCGTGTTGTTGAAGCATGTATTGATAAGGGCCTTACATTTACATAATAGAAGGCCTTTAACCCTTTAAAGCCTAGCGGTAACTTTACGTACCACCAGGTTTAACATTAAAAAATTCTACGTGGTGCCCGCATTGCGTTTATGTGTTTTGTACGGATCGCAGAACAAACAGCAACTTTTGCCTTATAAAACATTAAGAGATTGGTTTTTATAACCGAAGTGGAGAGTGTTTACAGCGCGGTACGCACTGACTCCTTATATAAAACAGATACGCTTCGTCTTTAAAGGGTTAATCACAAGCATATGGAAACAGGACAGTGAGGGAACTACGAACGGAGTAAGAAATAGGAATAGTTGGTTTCGTTCCATAGTCCTTACGTCTCCTACCTACCCACAGTAGGTGTCGAGGGTGTTTATTTGTACTTGATTACACTCAGACACATACCACAGTCTGTAGGATTCCTCTGGACGAGGGATCGGCCCGTCGCAGAGACCTCTACCTGATAACACAAACACTCACAAGAGACAAACATCCATGCCCTCGGTGGGATTCCAACGCACGATTCCAGCAAGCGCTTGGCCGCAGACCTACGTCTTAGACGGCGCAACCACTGGGATCGGCGGAATGGTTGGTTCATAGTTTATTTGGCGAAGGGTTGTCAGGTATAACGTTTAGTTAGAAGTAACGGTATGGGAGAAGTTACAGAAGTAGCGGCTTCGTGAGTAGTTTTCTACCATAGGTTACGTATGATAGAAGTACCAAACTCGATTATGTCAAGGTGGATAACCCTGCCATAGACATTGCATGTTCACCTGACTCTGAACTCGCCAGCCCGTAACAAAGACCATCCAGTCAACACACTCGTGCCATTTCTTCATACTCTGTCTCTCGTATAAATTCTCGAATTTTTCCAGACGCACTTAACTAAACGCCAGACTCACAACCAGTACGGCCAGTGTATATGACAATTGTTTATTGGGCTGGATATTGCCCATTGCCTGACGTATGTTTGACATATAAAGCACTTTGAATTTTAGCCAGGTGGTTTACATTATACCGGCCCAATTATTTTGTAATATTGGTGGCGATTTCAAAATTGGATTGGATCAAACCGGGGACACTTTGAATACTACGCTACTACCAGCACGAAAAGATCAGTTGGAGGCCGAAAATTAATGATCGTTATGGGTCTATTTATGTTTTTTCTGTGTACTGTAATTAATCTTATGGTTCCGTAACGGGCGGGAGATTCCATGGGTCTACAAGACATAAAAGATTGTTTTAGATGTGACGTATAAAAATTAATTAGGCACATTGTTATTAGTATTTTTAACATTTTTAAATGTCGTGTATTCTTATCCATGTGTGTATCTACAATATTCATAAATAAATTGGCTCATTTACTTCATCTCTGCAATTAGGTTTCATTTAGAATTAGATGCACACCAGGTGATTACGATTCGGTGACTTTCATTATTTATTACAAAAAACTGCGGTGTCCCAATTAAGATAAGTCCACGAGGGAATCACGGATTTTAAATGAACACGCAGTCTCTTCTCGTGAAAATTGAATTCATCAGCTCAGTACGTGGATCGGAGTATGTCAGTAAGTATGCCTTAGTGCATTTGAACGGTGGTACGTGTTCATTGCCACGTAGGAAATATGCTTAGCTTCTTAAAGACACTTTCTAGTCAGGTACTCGTATCTTGGTCCACTTTCCTGTTTGCAAATGTGAAGAATACACATTTGTTTTCAGTTTCGTTGTTTGTTAGGATGACTGGCAGGCTGTCCCATGTGCGGCCAGCCTTGAAAATCTGCACAGAACGGTGCCTGTTTTTAGGAAATATTAAAAAAAAATTATAAAGAAACGTTTATTGCTTTTCTCATGCCCGCGTGTCTGTTTGCCCACAAATAGCAATCCAAAAATCATGGTCCAAAAGTTTTTTGCTTGTTCATCCGTGGCTGAAACTACGGATCCAATTTAGATTGTCGTTTAGTTCAATTTATTTGAAGTACATTTCACTTACCACGTACCTAACGGACTAACTGAACTATTGCACTTGTATTCTGATGCAGTTGATGCACCGTAATTTTTACTACATGAGACTTGTCTGTGTACGCTCCATTAGTTAATTCTGAGATCAGAACGATGCAGATAAAGCTTTAATTTTGTTGTTTGATTCATTTTACAGTTTTTAATTAACATGTTGTGCAGCATTTAAAATAAAATATTTCCTACGTGTATGTTCCAAGCTCTTTAGTTCCATTCTATCCCAGAATATTATATAAGAAACTGAGTATACTTTCGGGCTTATTTCACTAAATATTTTCCTGGACAAAAAGACAGTGAGTAACACTTGTCGGCCTGCATATCCTTGAAATATATTTATGATCTAGCGCATGTAACAAGTAACTGTTTCGTTTCATGTTTTGTGTAGCGAACGTAATAAAGAACACTCAAAGATATTATGAAATTTCCTGCTTGTTCTTATCGCTATGTGTGGCTCAAGCAGTTACAAGACTTGTATTCGGGGGGGGGGGGGGTACCGTGTTTGAACCTCGGCCGGGTTATTGACCATCCTGACCGGTTCCCTGTGGTTACTCAAAGTCCCTCTCCGCAAATTCTGGAACAGTAGTTTAAAACTGGACCGTGACCGCTGCGTGCCAAATCCGTTCCAATTCATTACTCACTCTCAACCATTCATCCTATGCTGTATTGCCCGAGTTACTGACAGCGCCATTAGAACACTGCAGTTAAATGTGCAAGTTAATAAATCTTAAGAAACGAACGACGTATACGTAAGTCCTGTCTGTTTTCTGTTCAACATGTGCGACCTTTTCATAAGGTCGTCTTCAGAAAGGCTGGCTTAGAAAGCGCAGATGTGAAGTACCAAGACTGTTTAAACAAGTCTGTCTGAAGACGACCTTCTAAAAGGTCGAAAAATGTTGCAGAGGAAGTACACAGTTGTTAATTATGCAACTTATATTTGTGTTTTTCAATTTTAATTATTTATTCGTTTGACGCATACACGGTTAATCGTGCAACACTACGAGTCACTGCAAGTATATAAATAAATAAATATGGCCAGTCGTATACTATTTACCGGTGCTGAAGGGGTGTGTCAGTTCTGAGAATGAGTTTCCGTCTGCTTTCTGGATCCTCATTATTAGCCTTTCCTCACATGAATGTAGTGACAATTATTAATTTAAGTGTCAGTCCCTTTGAAAGGTTTTAGCTACAATATCGTGTGACTGTACGAACAATTACATTTCATGAACAGCCTATGTACCTCTGTTATTCAAGACATTATTTCTCTTAGGTAGTCGTGTAATGACATAAACACAAACGTGTACTTAGATAATGTCAAAGCTGATGCCGATCCCAGTGGCCGCACGCGTGCTGGGATTGCAGGTTCGAATCCCGCCGAGGGAATGGATATCTGTCTCTTGTGAGTGTTGTGTGGTGTCATTTGGAGGTCTGTGCGTCGGGCTGATCACTCATCCAGAGGAGTCCTACCGAGTGTGCTGTGTGTGAGTGTCATCATGAAGCCTCGATAATTAGGAGGCCCTGGCCTAAAGGGGGCTGTCGAGCCATGGAAGAAGAAAATATCAAAACTGATGAAGCCCACTCTTTAGGAACTATTTTTTTTTTGCGTAGGGACGGTAACATATACTACAAGGCGTAGTAGTGGGTAAAAGGAATTAACAGGTTTGCTGCCTGCATTCAAAAGCCTGTCAGGGTGGCTGTCTTTAGTGTAGATACAATGGAATTAAACGTTATCCTATAAGACTATGTCCCAAGTTCAAGGCACTCTGTAAATGACTGTCTTGGAGTCAACCCCCCCCCCCCCCCTCGCCTAGGCTTGTGACCTGATCGTATAGGACAGTGAGTCTGAGCATTGCAGTCCGTCGCCTTGATGAGTCCACTCTGACGACAGGGCGGGTCCGAAAATTATCAAGTCACTGTGCAAGTGACAGTGGGTCCGTTTCGGTGTCGAATCGCCACATCCGCCCCCTTACTTCCGGGACTCATGGCCAGATCTTATTAAATAGTGTGTCTGAAATGAAGCTGAACTGCATTAGAGGATGCAGTTCGTACCACACAGTAAACACACTGTCTCAATTATAAAAACCATTAAGTTAATCCTGTAGAGGAAAATAATCGCTGTTCTGAGAAGGTTTTATGGGCAGATTGCAGAATTTAGTGTTAAACCTAATGGTACGTGAAGTAACTGCTGAGGTTTCAAAGGGTTTAACATAAACATCTGTCTCTAGAAGCTGTAGGTATTTACTCATCTATTTGGGGTTTATGTGACGATGGTGTCAGTATCTCAGGTTATGTAGCGTCGAATGGTAATATTCTCAGAGAGTGAGTAGGATTGGAGAGGATGCGAGCGGAAGCGGTCTTCACCTAATTGCAAGTACTAATTCTTCATTTGAATGAAGGGAAAGAGGTAAAGTTTACCCTATAACGTGCCATGAAGGCAACGAGCGGGTACGTGTATAGCTTGCCCTTTCCTCGGCGCTAGTTGGGGCGGATGGACAACGCCACGTCTCTGCCGCTTTACCCCCGGTTAAGGGCCTCTGTAGCAATTCTGCGGAAGGATGAGTGGGCCTCCGAGTCCATTCTGGACGGGTGCGAGGAATCTTGCCCCTACCGGGGTTCGAATCGCAAATCGTCCAGCTTTTAGCGAATTGCTGTACCATATACGCTATGCCGGCTTGCAATGAAGGTGCCGACGAAACATCAGTAAAAACGACTGTTACTGTATCAGGCGCCTTGCCAATTTATTTTGAGGTCTGAGATTAAGCCTGTATTAACTGGGCTGGGTATCATTATTGCCGCCTCTTGATTTATGAAGAGTGATAACGATGAAGAAAGATCCTGCAGGACGACATGTTCCTGTCGACAGTCAGGAAGGTTGCAGTATTCAGGGTTTGAGTTTCATAGCAATACACATTAAGTGTCTGAAATGTGTATATTTTGCAACAGAAATACGTGTATGGTGACAAATATTGCTTTCGAAACACGCTACAGCACCATTCGTGACGTCCATACTACGCAATCGCCTTATAACGAGTTAGCTTCCAAGAGCCTTAAGTTAACCTTCGGAATAATACAGAAGTGGAAATGAAGGTTTAAAACAGCACACTGAGCATGTATGTCGAAGATGTTAGGACTCCAGTCCTGTGTACAGTATCTGTCTTTGAGTAAATGGGCCAGAGTTCTTACTCCGTACCGATTTTTGTACCTTGTTATGTATTAACACTGCATTCTCTTTGGTAACTAGCTAACGACGCCGATTCCGGTGGCCTTTTCTTTTAAAGCGTAGGTCTGCGGCCGTTTGATTCCTGGGATTGGGGGCTCGAATCCTGCTGAGGGCATGGATGTTCGTTGTTGCGTGGTGTGTAGGTAGGTAGGTAGGTAGGTAGGTAGCGGCTTCTGCGATAGGCTGATCGCGCGTTCAGAGGAGTCTATCGCTCGCGCGCGTCTGTGTGTGTGTGTGTTTGTGTGTGTGTGTGTGTGTTTGTGTGTGTGTGTGTTTGTGTGTGTGTTTGTGTGTGTGTGTTTGTGTGTGTGTGTTTGTGTGTGTATGTTTGTGTGTGTGTGTTTGTGTTTGTGTGTGTGTGTGTTTGTGTGTGTGTGTGTGTTTGTGTGTGTGTTTGTGTGTGTGTGTGTTTGTATGTGTGTGTTTGTGTGTGTGTTTGTGTTTGTGTTTGTGTGTGTGTGTTTGTGTTTGTGTGTGTGTGTGTTTGTGTGTGTGTGTGTGT